>CM038669.1:45374601-45809238 GCA_021605145.1 Aegilops bicornis | reverse complement strand
AACCCTCCGGTGGTCCCAGACATTACCGATATCGCCCAAACTTTTCCGTGACCAAAACAGGACTTCCCATATATAAATCTTTACCTCCGGACCATTCCGAACTCCTCGTGACATCCGGGATCTCATCCGGGACTCGAACAACATTCGGTAACCACATACAAACTTCCTTTATAACCCTAGCGCCATCGAACCTTAAGTGTGTAGACCCTACGGGTTCGGGAACCATGCGACATGACCGAGACGTTCTCGGTCAATAACCAACAGCGGATCTGGATACCCATGTTGGCTCCCACATATTCCACGATGATCTCATCGGATGAACCCACGATGTCAAGGACTCAATCGATCCCGTATACAATTCCCTTTGTCTAACGGTATTGTACTTGCCCGAGATTCGATCGTCGGTATCCCGATACCTTGTTCAATCTCGTTACCGGCAAGTCTCTTTACTCGTTCCGTAACACATCATCCCGTGATCAACCCCTTGGTCACATTGTGCACATTGTGATGATGTCCTATCGAGTGGGCCCAGAGATACCTCTCCGTTTACACGGAGTGACAAATCCCAGTCTCGATTCGTGCCAACCCAATGTACACTTTCGGAGATACCTGTAATGCACCTTTATAGCCACCCAGTTACGTTGTGACGTTTGGTACACCCAAAGTATTCCTACGGTATCCGGGAGTTGCACAATCTCATGGTCTAAGGAAATGATACTTGACATTAGAAAAGCTTTAGCATACGAACTACGATCTTTGTGTAGGCTTAGGATTGGGTCTTGTCCATCACATCATTCTATTAATGATGTGATCCCGTTATCAATGACATCCAATGTCCATGGTTAGGAAACCGTAACCATCTATTGATCAACGAGCTAGCCAATAGAGGCTTGCTAGGGACATGGTGTTGTCTATGTATCCACACATGTATTTGAGTTTCCTATCAATACAATTATAGCATGGATAATAAACGATTATCATGAACAAGGAAATATAATAATAATAACTAATTTATTATTGCCTCTAGGGCATATTTCCAACACGTAAGCCGGCAAGTTGACGTAGTCCCACGTCGCATGGATGTTCCAGACGTAGAACTATGATTTTTGCCAGAGCTTGGCCGACTCCAGCAGAGTAAGGGCCGGGAAGTGGACACCGGAGCCGATGCGCTGCACCGCCACGCAAGCCCCACACTTAGCCGCCACGCCTTTGGCGGTGGTGCCGAACTAGAGGTAGAAGAGCTCCCCCATAGCTCGAGCGAGGGCAGCATGCCGAGGTATCCTTCGCATAGGGTGACGAAGGCGGCAAGCAGCACCACTATCTTTGGCGTGAGATGGTGGGGTTGGAGTTGGTAGAAGTCGAGGAAGGAGCGGATGAAGCTGCTCGCCGGCAAGACGAAGCCGCGGAGGAAGTGCGTCCTGAAGACGATGTGCTCGCCCTCCTGCGGGGCCGGCGAGATCTCCTTCTCAGGAGGAACGCGCACCTCCACGCTCGCCGCGCGGGGAAGCCGCCACATCTGGCGGAGGAACTCCAGGTGGTCGACGTGGATGTTCGAGCCATCCCAGTCTCCTCAAGCCATCGCTCGTGGTTGCGTGGTGACGGTGCGGCACGGTCACGCGATGGCGAGGCCGCGGTGATGCGGAGAAGACACGCAACTGCAGGCTGCAGCGGTGCTCCGACGGCGGGCAGCGGCACGGCGGCAGTGAGAGAGCAGAGAAGATGGAGGAAGAAGACGAAGGTCGGGGAGGGCGCGCGTGCGTTCTGCCGCTGCCTCCTTCCCCTACTTATAGGCCCAAGGCGGCGGAGCCGAAGAGGCAAGGCGTTGGGGCGCGTGGGATTAACTGCGCCCATGCCCCCACGGCCCCGCGCATTCTGTGCCTTATCGACGCATAACTAAAGCGCGTGAGAAGGGCAACCGTCTGCCTCGGCCGCAGCAGATCCGTGCGCGCGCCGAGGCCCTGTAGTGGCGGGCCTAGGCCTGCAGTGGCATCCCGTCGCGCGCATGGGCTGGCGGTTGACCTGGTCTGTTGGTGATGCGTGGCAAGAGAGCAACGGGTGACAGGCCTGCCGCCCGGCTGGCACACTACCCGGCAATTCGAATCCAACAATCTGCATCACCACAAGCCGAACGAAGCAAGACTACCAGACCACTTGGAGTAGGAAGTTGCTGAGGCTCCTCGATTTCCGCCGCGGCGCCCCACCAGCTTCGGGGACTATTATCGGAGGGATTGACCACGGGTAGCCTCATCGGCTCCCCATAGTATTTCAAGACATCGGGGCTAGCTGCGCCCCTCACACCTTCCGGACGAACGGCCGACTCCTTGGGCCGGCTGGTCTAGGGGCAGGCTATTAGAAGATGGCGCGCCCCCCAGCAGGCGGCTTCAGGGGGTGGCATCCCACAGGCGGCCCCTCGCCCCCTCAATGCTTGCACCCATTTACAACGACGAGACGGGGCGTGGCTACAATGCTACCTGCCACCTCCGAATCCAGGGCGAACGTGGCCACAATGCGGGTGTACCATGCGGACACCCCTCGCCCGGCGCAGCACTGTGGCCACTGATACGTCTCCAACGTATCTATAATTTATGAAGTATTCATGCTATTATATTATCCATCTTAGATGTTTTATATGCATTTATATGCTATTTTATATGATTTTTGGGACTAACCTATTAACCTAGAGCCCAGTGCCAGTTTCTGTTTTCTCCTTGTTTTTTGAGTTTTGCAGAGAAGGAATACCAAACGGAGTCCAATTGACGTGCCAATTTTTAATGATTTTTTATGGACCAAAAGAAGACCACGGAGCATCGGAGTTGGGCCAGAAGAGTCCCGAGCTGCCCACGAGGGTGGGGGCGGGCCCACCCCCTGGGCGCGTGGGCCTGCCTCGTGGACAGCTCGGGCACCTCCTTGATGTGAGACCGACGCCAAAAATTCCTATAAATACATAAACCTCAGAAAATTAACCTAGATCGGGAGTTCCGCCGCCAGAAGCCTCTGTAGCCACGAGAAATCAATCTAGGCCCTCTCGGCACCTCACGGAGGGGGCCATCATCACCGGAGGCCATGGAGGAGGATCCCAGAGGGGCCATCATCGCCATGAAGGCCAAGGACCGGAGGGAGAACCTCTCCCCATCAAGGGGGGAGGCCATGGAGGAGGAATCACAAGGGGGAGAACCTCTCCTCCTCTCTCTCGGTGGCACCGGAGTGCCATCAGGAGGGGTATCATCGCCGCGGTGATCGTCTTCATCAACATCACCATCACCATCCTCATCTATTTTATGCGGTCCACTCTCCCGCACCCCGCTGTAATTCCTACTTGAACATGGTGCTTTATGCCACATATTATGATCCAATGATGTGTTGCCATCCTATGATTGATGATCTTTGGGTTGATTGATGATCTAGATTGGTACGAGTTGTATGTTTTATTTTGGTGCTGTCCTATGGTGCCCTCCGTGTCGCGCAAGCGTGAGGGATTCCCACTGTAGGGTTTTTCAATACGTTCATGGTTTCCTTATAGTGGGTTGCTTGAGTGACAGAAGCATAAACCCGAGTAAGGGGGTTGTTGCGTATGGGATAAAGGGGACTTGTTATGTTAATGCTATGGTTGGGTTTTACCTTAATGATCTTTAATAGTTGCGGATGCTTGCTAGAGTTCCAATCATAAGTGCATATGATCCAAGTAGAGAAAGTATATTAGCTTATGCCTATCCCTCATATGAAATTGCAATGACGACTACCGGTCTTGTTAACAATTGCCTAGGACAATTCCGCACACCGATCCATCATTATTCCACACTCGCTATTTATAATATTTAGTAATATATTCTAACTTTATGATAACAGCACCTACTTTTATGTTTTAGCTCTCCGATACCATACAAAGTTATCCTCTTCATACCCACAACGTAGTTTTATTTCTCGTTGCTAGTTGGAAGCAAACGTTCGGTGTACGTAGAGTCGTATCAGTGGCAGATAGGGCTTGTGAGAATATTTATCTTACCTTTAGCTTCTTGTGGGTTCGACACTCCATACTTATCACTTCCACCTTTGGAAATTGCTACGATGATTTCCTGCACTTGGGGATTATCAGCCACGCAGCCCACGACGCCTCCTACGTCAGCAGGAGCCATGCTCCCACGATGGGCGGTCGGTACGGCCTGCAGGCGGCAGGCCCTACCTGTCCGCGAGCCACTAGAAGACGGCAGAACCCGAGCAGACGGCATTGAGGGCGGCCCGACTCCTAGCAGGCGGCCCTCCCTCCCCCCGGAGTCTGCACGCCATTAATCAGATGAGACGAAGCGTGTCTACAGTGAGCGCCCGCCAGGCGACGGGACTGTAGCCATGCGCCTCCCTACAAAGCCTCCGTCATCGAGGGCGGGGCTACAGTATAAAGCAGTCAGCATGGCCCGTAGGCGGCTGGCCCTACCTGTCGGCCGAGTCCACGGCAGCTGGCGGGACCCACCCAGCGGCGGGCCCCAGCAGCTGGCGGAGAAGCCGGCGCCCAGGGACACTGACGACCGGGTCCTACACCCGGTCGGATTACCATTGTACCCCTGGGGGTAGGCCTATATAAACCCCCGAGGTTCATCCATGCAAAGGGTTCAGAACCCTAGCCAACCTACAAACACATAGAGAGAGGAGATAGAGCTAGCCTTGCCCTTCTTCCTCCTCTAGCCGAAACAGCTCAAGGAGCACTCTTGTAGCTACTCTATTGACGATAGTCATCATGCGGAGACCCCGCAGAGCAGGACTAGGGGTATTATCTCCACGGAGAGCCCCGAACCTGGGTAAGACTCGTAGGTGTTTGAGATCTTGCTCACTCCCGCTTCTAGGACCCGACGACGTACTCATGTCCCCATCCATGATAAGACACCCCTTGGCATATGTCGCTAGGTATCCCCGACACTCAACTTCTTTTGGGTAAAACCCTTGGCCACTAGTCTAGCCTTATACTTTTCAGTGGTACCATCAGGTCTTAACTTCCTTTTAAATATCCATTTGCAACCCATCGGTCGTGGACAGATTTCCCATGTTTCATTAGTGACAATGGAATCCAGTTCACTTTGGAATGCCTCCTTCCAATCATTAGCATCTAGGGATGCATAGGCTTCAGAAAGAGTTCTGGGAACATCATCCACGAGATACACAGCAAAGTCATATCCAAAGGACTTTTTAGTCCATTTTCTATTGCTCCTTCTAGGAGCTATTACACTGTCATTCTCCTCATTGGGATTATCCGGAGTTACAAAAGGAGTATATACCAGTTCAGGTTCGGGTTCAGGTTCTCCTAGGAAAGTTGATTGAGTAGTGGATGCTCTATTTTCCTTCATGGGGAAGATGTTCTCAAAGAAGGTAGCATCTCGAGATTTTATCGAAGTGTTAGTGTGCACATCAGAGAACTCGGACTTGACTACCAAAAATCTATAAGCGTTGCTATTATGTGCATAACCCAAAAATATACAATCAACAGTCTTAGGTCCTAATTTTCGTTTCTTGCATACATGTACGTTAACCTTGGCTAAACAGCCCCAAGCACGTAAGAAACACAGAGTTGGTTTGTGTCCTTTCCATCCTTCATATGGAGTTGTATCTCCTTTTGATGATAGGACTCTGTTGAGAGTATAACATGCAGCCAACGCAGCCTCTCCCCACCATGATTTAGCTAAATTGGCAATGTCCAACATGGCATTTCCCAAGTTGGTAAGTGTTCGGTTTTTATGTTCTACCACTCCATTTGATTGGGGTGAGTAGGGAGGGGTTACCTCATGGATAATTCCATGTTCCGCACAAAATTCAGCAAACTCATGTTAGATGTACTCTTCTCCTCTGTCAGACTTAAGCGTTTGATCTTATTCTCTAATTGGTTTTCTACTTCAGCTTTGTAGATCATAAAGCAATTCAAGGCCTCATCTTTCGTTTTTACTAGATAAATATGACACCACTTAATCGCATCATCTATCAATGTCATCATATACCTTTTCCTGCTTAGTCAAAACTCCATTCATCTCACACAAATCTGAATGGATTAAATCTAGAGGTGAAAGGATTTTCTCCCCAATAGGCTTAAACGGCTTTCAGGCTTGCTTCGCTTGCACACAAGCCTGACACTTAGATCCGCGGACTATGGAAACATTTGGAATTAAATTAATCTTGCGTAAACGAACAATGCGATCAAAATTTATATGACATAAACGAGAGTGCCAAACAGCAACATCTCCAACATTCCAGAATATGAAGAACAAGATAAATTGTTTACGACATTACAATCGTCTAGAATATAAAGGTGGAACAAGCCTCCACTGTTATAGCCTTTTCTGATAAACAAACCAAATTTCGAAATAACAAATTTATTTGACTCAAACACCAGCTTGTAGCCATCATGCCACAGCAGTGAACCAGCAAGCAGGTTCCTGTTTATTCCTGGGACATGCCGGACGTTCTTCAGCGACAAAGTCTTCCCTGAGGTAAGCCTCAGGTCAACTCTACCGGTTCCACGAACGACTGCCCTTGTATCGCTCCCCATCATGATGGTGGAACCGTTGCAAGCCTGATAAGAAGAAAACAAGTTGTAGTCAGCACAGAAATGCACATTAGCTCCAGTATCTATCCACCAATCAGTGGATTGACATGCAAGAAAGACACTAGGGACATACCCAGATCCTCCACCTTCCTCACTAACGACAACATTCGCAGATGGCTGGCCTCCTTCGTGCCTGCCTTTGCGCATGTGGCACTTCCTGGCTATGTGCCCAGGCTCACCACACACGAAGATGTTAAGTCACCCTTTTCTTCTTCTTCTTAAAACCGGTGGTTTGTTTTGCCTTCCCTTTGTTCTTGTAATTCTTTGCACCGGAACTGCCAGCCCCACTTTGCATGACATTGGCATCGAGAACCGGCTGGGGAGAAACCTTTTCTGCATCTTTCGCTCTGGCTTTTTCCTCAACATCAAGAGTGGCGATGAGACTTTCGACAGTCATCACCTCCCTCTTGTGTTTGAGAGTGGTGACAAAGCTCCTCCAAGATGGAGGTAACTTGGCAATAATGCCCCCCACCACAAACTTGTCAGGCAGAATGACTCCAAAACTAGCGAGTTCCCCCACCAAAAGCTGGATTCTCATGGTCTTGTGTCACAACCGAATTATTATCGGCATCTTAAAATTGTGATACAGCTCATTAACATACAGTTCACGTCCAACATCCGACTCTCCATATTTCATGTCGAGCGCTTCCCAAACAAGGGCAGGACTAGCAAAGTTCATATATATGTCACAGAGCTGATCGGTCATGAGGGAGAGTAGGCAATCCATGGCCGTGTCCGAAGACACCTCAAAGTCACGCTGTTGGTCCTGCGTGAGTGGCCTCTCAACGGTGGATGAAATCACCCACCACAATTTCATGCTCATAAGCCAGAACTTCACATGGGTCTGCCATATTTTGAAGTTCTCACCCTCAAACCTCTCAGGTTTCATCACATCGCTTGGTCCAACCATTGCACAGTAATAAAGTTTCTGGACTGTTGGAAATATAGCATGTACTACAATTAATATAATTCCGAATTTATGTGATACTGATGACAAGGACAGATCTAACAGATTTATACATGCAATCACGTAGATGAAATCTAATAGAGTAAATGAAAACGACATGGACTGAAGTCCCACAACAAGATCACATAAAATATGACCGATCTCAAAAGGATTTCTTACAGCGAGGTTGATGAAAAGATCGCAGTGCAGACGGAGATGTCGATGGAGAGTTGATGATGAAGAGATCGCAGTGTAGACGGAGATGTCGATGGAGAGTTGATGATGGAGAGACCGCACTGCCGACGGACGTAGTGGAGGAAGATGGAGCAGCCGTGCGGATGCACTGCCCAGAAACTTTATCGCCCAGCTACTCGTGCAGGTCGCCGATGCCGGGGAAAGTCCAGAGACTACTGCTCTCCTTGCCCTGCTGCACGGCAGGGAGAGGATCGGTGAAGGTCGACGGCGGCGGCGCGGATAAGAACGGTTTAGGGTTTTATTTTGCTTGAGTGTCTCTGTCGAGAAGGACGTCTCCCTCTTATAGACTAGGATGGATAGTCCCCATGCAGCACGATTTACCTATATCCTAGGATCCGCCCCCTGGGATATCTCCATCACGAACAAACCTATAACTGTACGTAAACGTGCAAGTCTATCCTCGGTTCGTGCCTGAGATACACACGGGTGGGTAAGAGTAAAAACTGCGCGATGAAAATAACAAAAAAAATCATTTTATCCACGTCGCGCTCGCCCAAAGTCACAAGTCACGCGTAATTAAACGCAAATGAGCATGCGCGCGTGTGTGGTGTACACTTTGCATCTTTAGTCATCCTAATCAAGAGAACCATGAAAGGCCCCCTTATATGCACGTCAAACTCTTGCTCCCTTAGCAATGTGGGACTAAACTCCCACGTGGCTGTCCACCCCCCTTGACTTCTCTCCAATTTTGAAATTAATTTGGGCTCAATCTAAGTAGAAGGCCCATTAATTCCAACAGTCCCCACCAAGAAGTCAAGGTCTGCAAATTGTTCTCATCTGGCTTTTATATACCGGTTTTAAAATATAGACCCGTCTCGGGTTGAACTATACCTACCACTCCATGATCCACTCATCTTACAACTAGGCAATGGACAGTGCCTTGAATTGTCAGTCTCGTGTAGAAGAGATTCACCTGAAGGCATCACTGATACTAGGCCGCCTTGACCCATGCCTAAGGTTTGGAGCGTTATGGTCGTGCTCCCTAGTCCTTTAATGAGCTCATTAGAGATCACCCAAATCTCATGTACTGTGACCTCACAGCTAAGCTCACATAGGTCTGTTCTTTCAAGAATACCCTGCAGGACGATATCTTTCCGAAGTATTTCGGCCTTAGAACATATTAAGACAAAAGTCAGCCTCCCATGCATTACTTAGAGTACTCATCTCTGCGAGAAATGGAAGATACATATGTACTCTCTCCACATCACTCAAGAGTTCACGCAGCCACTCTGCCTCAACAGTGGCTGAGTCAAGTGCTACAAGTTCAGCCTCCATAGTAGACCTCGCCAAGATAGTCTGCTTGCGAGACCTTCAAGAGATTGCAGCACTTCCAAAGTCATAAGTCACGCGTAATTAAACGCGAATAAATGCGAAATGCGAGCGCGCGCATGTGTGGTGTACACTTTGCATCTTTTGTCATCCTAATCAAGAGAACCATGAAATGCCCCCTTATATGTAGGTCAAATTCTTGCTCCCTTAGCAATGTGGGACTAAACTCCCACATGGCTTTTTTTTTGAGACAATCTCACGTAGCTTTATTTAAACTGCATCAATGTTTACAGGGATGAAAGAGAGATTGCCGGGGTGTCCTAACCAAACATGGCGACCCACCCCTAGCTTCAAAACTTGCTTCGCTAGATTGTGAGCTTTGAAATTCGAGCTCCTAAACTCATGACCAATATTACAAACTGTGAAAGAGGCACTATGCTCCATGATTTCATGTAGAATGGCACCATAGCTTGTTGGGTTCCTTTGCTTGAGATCATCAACTACAACTTTACAGTCAGAAGCAAGTTGAACGTGCTGTAAATTGAGATCATCCGCAAGTGCAAGCCCTTCCCTTATCGCAAGGGGTTCCAGAGTTGGGGGATCGTTCACTCCCCTGACCGCGATCGCTGATGCTCCCTGATGACAGCCGTTTTGGTCGCGGCAGATAGCAGCCGCTACCCCTCTCCCTCGAGCAACAGCGGCATCCACATTTATCTTGGCACAACCATCCGTAGGAGGAATCCCACATGGCTGTCCACCCCCTTGACTTCTCTCCAATTCTGAAATTAATTTAGGCTCAATCTGAGTAGAAGGCCCATTAATTCCAACAGTAGCCACATGAAGCAGTATCTTGAATCTGATACTACCTAGCCTGTGATGCGCTCACTCACTTGCCAACAATGCTAGCTGGCTGGCTGGCAGTATCAAGAAAAGGCCTCTTCCAGTTTCTGGCTTCATCCAGCCGAAAAGCCACCTTTAAAACTACTGTTAAGCTGCTAATAATTACGGATATATTATCTGGCCCGTGCCAAGCAGCACGTCATAAACTAATTTTATGCGCTTTCGAGAAGTTGTGTCAGCTGAAAATTAACTTCTACTCCCTCCGTCCCATAATGTAAGACGTTTTTTGACTCTAGTGTAGTGTCAAAAAACATCTTACATTATGGGACGGAGGGAGTACAAGAGTGTTCCCAGAAAATAAATTCTACATGAGTTTTTTTTTCTGTTCTGCTGAAGACTCGTTCACTAGAAATCGAAAGTGTTCCTTAAATTAGTCTTCATGCAAATTGAGAACTTGTCCCTTTAAGTATCCGAGGTTTCCTATCCGCATCAAAGAAGCTCGGGAATGATGACTAAAAGGAGACCGGATCACTCTGGGAAGCGCGAAAGTCTAAGAAAGAGAATAACAATAGAGCTAATTGTTGACTATATGTTGTTGTCGTGTCATTTATAGTTAATCTTATAACTATCATGTATAGTAGAAATACATACTCCCTCTGTTCCTAAATATAAGACGTTTTGGCTGTTTAATTTGAACTGCCAAAACGTCTTATATTTTTATATTTAGACTAGCTAAATGCCCGTGCGTTGCAACGGAAAATCAGTAATTATGTGAAACATCATCCACATTCGATGTCATTATTTTAAACGACATAGACGATTGTTTTTTACCGGAAAGATAAATCCACTCTTTTTCTTTGTTCGTCATCCACTATAATACATGTGCGTTGCTATAAATTAAAAATTTAAATTATCCAATATGTCATAATCTTCATGCTCCAACACAACCATTGATTTTGTATTGGCGGTCGGTTGAGCCAGAAGTCGAGAACAATTAAGTAAGGATGGTACAGAGCTGGCTCCACATTTCCAACCTTTTTTTTGTTTTTGCAAGAAACGCATTGCCGAAGTTCTGTGGAATTTTTTCTCTCCTATTTGCAAACGTTAGGATTAGTGCCATAGTAGAATAAGTGATGGCATGGCAATTAGCGTTAGGAACTGCATGTGATGGTGAAAGTCTAACAAGAAGGTGCAGCACTGCATTCTTTTGGTCAACAATGTTCATATTTTTGCGACTCATCTATCCGTAAAGCACTTGCATTGTTAAGTGATTCGCATTTTAATATTTAATAAAGAAATTCTGGAGGAAAACTCTTGTATAGATTTTAAGTCTTGGCATATTAGCAATTAATCAGAAACTTGAATGCATTGCCGGACGGCAAGAAACAAAGAGCATTCAGACTCGCATAAGAAACTGGAATGATTGAACCTGGGAGAAAGGCCTTTTTAGCTAGATAGAGTACTGCTCATTGTCAATGTCGTTGATGGATATGCCCAGGTCCGGTAAGATTTGATGGATATGCCCAGGTCCGGTAAGATCTTGGGGCATATGCATGGCGTGTATGTCTCGCCGTGTCCATCTCTTGCATTGCATACTCACAACATAAATCACTCATACTTTTTTTGCGGGAAATAAATCACTCATACTTAAAAACCCACAGTTAATGATCAGCGGCAATGTGATAGTATTGATGGTGATCATCAGAGCACAAAAAAGCTGATATTTCTGACATTCACCTTCTGAAGGGGTATCGTATTCATCTCAAAGCCCTACACACAGTAAAAACAAACAAATATATGCACTCCACTTTCTTGAAAATGATTGTAAACGAATAGATGAAACTCCGGTTGCACATCGCCCTCGGCCTCCCCAACCTGCAGCAGCGGCCGACCGTGTGGGAGATGGAGGCGATGGCGACCATGGTGACACTGTTGTTCGAAGGGATGGTGGTGACGACCCACAGCGTCGGCTGGGGGTGCTGGGGATGGAGGCGTCCGCGATAAGCGAGGAATGTGCTTCGAGGGATGGAGACGTCGTCAGTCAATCAGTGGCGAATCCGTGCATGGGGCCACGTCCCCGAGGAGTGAAGGGCTAGAACGTGATTGATTCCTTTCTTTTAAATTGATAGTCTGTTACCAAATATTAACTTGATTGATTCATTCCTTTTGACTGATTGATTTCTTTTGACTGATTGATTCATTCCTTCCTTTTGAACGTGATTGGATTACCATGATTTGTTACCAATTACCAAAGATGGAAACACGGTTTAAATAGGAAACCCCAGATGGGTGGGGAGATAGCATTCCAAAAAAGTCTGTGCGAGAGTGGGAAACATATGCGGGAGGTCTTTATGAGGAGGTTGGACGAACGTAAGAGGGGAGAGGGAACCTTACATTTCTTTTAGGTAGTAGAGATAGAGAAATGGAGAAGTACTATTTTATTAATACATGCTCCACCTTACTCTTTCACATGAATCTTGAAGTACCTGTTGGAGCTGGCTCTTATTTACAGCCCACTTCTCTTTTGTTTTGGATGGACGTAGGAAACACTCGGCTTTCTAGACAATATTCACGCCTTTTCAACCTTGTGACAAAAAAAAACTACGGCAGATGTCATAAGCACTGGCCCTGACTAGGTCCATCAAGAGAGAATGCAGTTAACCGTGATACGTGAGCGCCGATTGAATCTTCATCAAAACGGGGCTTTCTACATGCGAAATTACTCTGGCATGTCGATTGTTTTCTGAGTGTTGTCTGCCATTTTTTTTCGAAACTCAGCCTCTGAGGATCTTGATTTCTTCAAAAAAGCAGAAGAGAATTGCCCGGTTAACTTATGAAAAACCGGGCGAAAGCCGTTACAACACGCCCAAAAAAAAGGGCACCCGGCCGACCTGGTAACCACAAAGACCCACAAACACCGTCGAGGAGAGGACACCGTCCAGATTGCCTGCAATGTCATCGCCATCACCTCCACGAGCAAGCGACTCCGAGTTCAGCACAGACGACCGGTCAAGACCCCTCCGAATGAACGAGACACGAGGGCCCTGCTGGCCAAAGCCAAACAATCGACCGGCGACGTCGAAGAACAGGAAGCTCCAACTTCAATGACGAGCCTCGCAGGAGAAATGGAGCCCACCTGGCGTCGATGGACTCCGAACTGCCAATCGCCTGGTATCATTGCCACCGTATCGCCCTGCAATGCCGCAACTCCGACTTCACGCTCAGGAACTGACCGACTATTGAGGACAAAGACAAGTCGCGACCCTGCACATCTTTCCACCATCATCATCGGCTTCGTCGCCGCACAAGACGCAACGCCACAACCTCCCACACCGTCGGTCAGGCATCTGCCAACCGCGATGTTGTGCGTGTCCAGCCTGCAAAAAGCGCAAATGGGACCAAGATCTTCAAGATGGCGCCCCCAGGAGGACAAACGACATTAGAACATGTTGTCGCCGCTCGATCCGACGGATTGTCAGCTCGATCCAACAGATTGTCACTTTCGCCCGAAGATCATGGCCCGAGAGTTGAGGACGGGTAACCTCCACGACAGCGCCTCCAAGAAGGAATAGCGACGCCCAAGGGCGCCTCCACCGCCGGCCGGCAAGGCTTACTCCTAGAGAAGCATGACCAACACCCCCGCGTAGGCCTCCACTGGCCCGACACCTCCACCATTACGAATGCGCCATCGCCGCATAGAGCCACCGCATTCCTCGCCAACTATCAAGGCAGACAGGCCAGAGCCACATCTGGCACCCACCACCACAGAACCATCCAAGTGAGAGCTAGGAGGGAGGGTTGCCACCCCGCCTAAACCTGTCGAATTAGCGGAGTCGCCAGACGCCCACGCTGCCACAGCCGCCCAGGAAGGACCTGGATCTGGCTGCGGCCGCCCAGATCTGGCGAGCAGCCGCTGGCCAAGCCGACCTGCACGAAGACCACCTCCAGGTAGAATGGGGGCCGCCACCCCGCCTTGGCCGCCGGAGAGGATCCACCGGCCGGAGCTCCGCATGCACGCATTGGCGCCACAGCAGCCGGGCAGCGCGCAGATGGAGCCGAGCCTCCCCACCATGAGCTCCTCCCCGCGAGAGGGAAGAGAGCCCAGCCGCCGTCGTCCGCCGCGCGGGCTTAGCCCCACAGCATCCTCCGACGACGCGACGACCGCGGGGAAGGGGAGGGGGCGAGGAGGGGGTTCCGGCGAGGCAGAGAGGCGACGCGGGGGCGAGTGCTATCGGCCATGAACTAGTAGGGTTTTTTAAAACGACAATTTTTGAATAATAATAAAGATGGTTGTATGCATCGATTGATGCAAAGGCCGGGGGGTTTTAACCTCATTTACCAAAAAAAGGTAGGGCTTTAGACACCATCTTTGCATGGCATCGACGTTACTTAGTCTGTTATACAGTTCATGCATGCATGCAGCTTTTTTTTTAAGACAACCTCATGAAGCTTTTATTCAACCGTCTCAATGTTTACATGGACGAAGGGAATCCTTCCGGCTGGCCGAACCAAACATGGCCACCATGCGCTAACATCAACGTGCATGCATGCAGCTTTGCATCAGTTTGGTAGCATGTGTGATGTGTGAGCCTTTGGGCCATGTCCATCTCAACCCAAACCTGCAGTTGAGTTGAGCCTGATCTGCCATCAACATTAGAACTTAGCTGCCTTCGACGTTAGCAGCCAGCAGTTGTTGTCTCAAGAGAAAAAAAGCAGCCAGCAGTTCATTAATCAGCTAGAACATGCTTGAACAGCTTCACTTTTCTGCATACGTATGTACACCACCATTTATCAATCATACGCGTAAAGCTGCAAGGAGAGTTGCAATGCAAATTTGCTTCTTCATAAACACTTGTTTAACCTTGAGCAAGAATGTATACTTATTTTCATGCACACATGAGAAGCACTACTATGGACTAAACTAATTAACTAGCTAGGAAGATTCAGCTAAAAGAAATCCATAAGAAAAGCTAGCTAGGAAAATCAGGCCTCAAGATTAATCGCTTTAGTATAGTAAGTAACAATTCTACGCGCTTCTCCTTGAAGGTGGAATCATCAAGGCATCAATTCTTGTGTCAGAAAATATTAGTTAGGGATGCTTTGCATTTGTCAACATTTGTGTGCTCATCATAACCTCATCAAGCATTGCATGATTAAGGGGAATACTATCTTTTTTTTACTACTACATGCAACTACCTAGAGCAGGAGAAGGGAAGGATAACTACGAAAGTGTTGTTCCAAGCCCGAGCTCATGTGAGCTCAGGTGAACAGTAAAAAAACTGTTTTTTTTTTGAAACATTGACAAATGTTTTCATAGCTTCTAAATTTTCATCATGAAATGATGTTCGTGGAAATGTGACAAAAAAAACAAAATTGATGCTCCAAAATGCGTTTGAAAATAACATTTTGGAGCATCGATTTTTTCCTCGATTTCCACGAATGTCATATGATGATAAACTTTTGCAAGAAAACAAACATTTATCAATGTTTCACACGAAAAAAATCCGAACTTTTTGAATTTGTTTCCATTTTTTGATTTTACTGTTCACTCGAGCTCACGTGAGATTAGGATTAGAACAGCTGCATCCAGGATAACTACTACTACTACTGGTTTTGTATTTCAACTTATAAGGCACCCGGTATCCAATTATTTTTAGGAATCGGTGAAAAAGTATTGCTTTTAGGGATAAACCAACGGTTTTATTTACAAATAATTTTTGGCAATAAATAAATCAACGCTTCAGATCTCACCATGCGTCCACGCCTATACGGGGACAAACTGTAAGTTATCTCGCAAAAAGGAAATAGAGTAAGTCACAAAGTTTTCTTAGAGACCTTGTCTCCACTTTAAATGTATATGTAATAAAATAAAATAAGGTTAATTGAACTTACAATGACAAGAAATTTTTTTAATTTGCTTGATCTGCTAATTCACAATGCCATCTCTAAACATTGTCTCTATGAAATGGTTTTAAAATAAGGCCTATACTCAAATTCATGTCCTCACAACATACATACTAATCTTCAAAACTACTACTGCCAATTAATTCTTGAAGCTTTGACAAGATTATGTAACAATCCATACTTCTTGCTCTGACGACGGGCCATAAAGACATTTTTTTCGAAAAGAGGGTTTGCCCCGGCCTCTGCATCAGAAAGATGCATACGGCCATAAAGACATGCATTATTGTAGAACTGTTTGTATATATAATGGAAAATCTAGTCATTTGTCTATTAGAATATCTAGTTGCATAATTGTGTGGGTAATTCAGCTTGTAACTACAAAATTTATTTAAGATAACCGTGTTACCATGATAAGCATCAATATAGGATTACTAGCAATGATGACTTCATAAAATATATTTTTGTTAAAAGGAGGAGAACATTGATGCAAAAGTATTGATAATCTAAAACAATTTAATCTGTATTTTCTCTAAGTAAATACAGCCAACTACTCCCTTCTTTCTGGTTTAATGACACATCTCAAACTTTTTTGATTTTCCATTTTGTTAGTCTTGTTTCTATTGCTCTCCATAATTTGTTGATATTTCCAGGTGCATTAAATCTATGCATGCAAGGATTAAAAGAAAACTCACCAATGCATGTAAAATTCACGCTCGTTTAGTGGCCATGCAGGCATGTATTGCAGGTAATGCAAATTAAACGAGTGTGCTAATTTCATACTTCCGCAAACTACGGAATTTACTCCACCACTCAACATTTGCCTAGGTTGGGGTGATTTTTGAGTTGGGCCCTCTAGACTAGAGAGGGGAGGGGGGAGTAGCTAGCACTGATATTGTGCTAAAGTTATATTTTAATATGTATTTCATAATTAAATAAGTTTACCATAACCATAACCCTCGAATTATGGTGCTTGGTCCAGCTTGAACCTGAACTATGAAAAAATAAATATTACCCTTAACTTTCTAAAACCGTTAAACTTGAACCTGACCTTGTGTTGGATAGTGGTTTTGGCATTTGGGGGTAATCACAAAATGTGAAAATAATTCATTGATTTTTAGGAATGCCACGATATTATATCCAGCAAATGTTTATCCAGAAATATGACCATTCGTGTCATGTGCAAGAACAACGAGATACCTATTCCCTTTTTATCGTATGGATGATGAGATAATTGTTACAATTTTTTATGATCTTTTGCACAGGTTCCGAATTCATAGCCATGTCTTGTTTTAGCGTTTTTATTCATGTTCTGGAAACTCCTAACTTGAACAAAAATACTACATACCGGGAAAGATTGGAGGGTGGCTTCGTCTACCAAAAATATTTCTAGAAAACCTAAGAAATGTGGGGCATAGAGAATTAGAAAAAAGATGGGAAAAAAACTAATGTGATCCATTTGTGTTCCATGTAAACACCCAAGAGATAAATGAACTTTCTTGATTTGTACACATGACATAAATTGTTATATTTTTATGAATTTGTGTGGATTACCATGTCCTAGCGTTTCCTAAATATTTGAAATATTTCACAGTTTATTGGAAGGCCATAAATACAAATCACTCTTGGAAACCAGGTCCGAGTTCATGTTAAATGGTTTTAGAATTTCCATGTTTTTATAATAATCGAATTTACAGGGTTTAATGTAGATAGTTCCTTAATTAGTTGACAGTTCAACTTGGACCTCACACGATCATTTTTGGTTCCAAGTGGAAATTATTCAAACATCAAATTTGTTTGGTAATAACGAGCACATACTAAAAGAGGTAAGATGACATGGGGCCATCAACTGATAAATCACAAGCTCCAGATATACTTTACTACAATTGGATAATTGCATGTTGAGCCATTTTTTTGGCGGAAAAAAAAATGGACCAAAGATTTTTTTTTTCAACAATAACCGGACAAATTATAACCGGAAAACCTGAGGTAAGCTCTGGTGAGCCTCCGAAGACACCAAATTAAGGGAAACGTTTGGGGCCGGGGCGCCGGCCGAACGCTCAGCCGGTCGCACGCGGCTCATTCGATTGCCCTGATCGTACGCTTCCAACACGTAGATTAGTCGATTGCGGCCCACGTGCCTGTGTTGGATCAAGCACCGCTCAGCGATCTTATCCTCATCTTCCCCGTCGTCTTCAATGCCCAACCACACATAACCGCGTCTTCTACCTTCCTCTCTCTCCCGCTGCCCCTTGCCATTTGCGGAGATAAGCCGGCCGCCGCGCCATGAATCTAATTAATTGCTAGGGCAGCCTATCCTCTTTCTCCCTCCCCACCTCCCCCACCCCCGCCTCGCCCGCAACGGGGACGTGTGCTGCTTGATGCGGTGGTTGTGCAGCCGGGAAGAGACGCCGGCGATGCCCTGTTGCTTTTCTGCTGCGACGCCGGTTGTAGCTTTTTGGATTGACGGATGTAGCTTTTTGGATTGACGGATGTAGCTTTTTCACTAGCTGGTTGCATCTTTTTTGAATTGTTCTGTTCCACCCCAATTGCTTTGTTTTTGCCAGAAACCGGCATCATTGTTTTGCTACAACCGGTCAGGATTTTTGCTGGAACTGGCTCTGCGGTTGCTACAACCGGCAAGACGACGTGCCCACTGAAGCTGGAGCTGGAGCTGTAGCGCGCTCACCGGCAATGTGGTTTTTGCTGGAACCAGCATAAATTTTTGCTGGAACCGGCTAGTAAATTTGCTACAATCAGACTTTTGGGGATTTTTGCTGCTATGTTTTTTTTGCTGGAACTAGTGTCAAATTTTGCTGGAACCGGCTATTCCTTTGCTACAAGCGGATTTTTTTTCTGATTTTTTGCTGCTATGATTGTTTTGCTGGAACCGAGCATCGTGGATGGTGACCGTGCTGGAACCGGACAACGGGGATGCTGGAACCATTTGTAGTTTTTGCTTCTACCAGTAGCATTTTTTGCTGGAACCTGCATGTCGAATTTTTTGCTGGGACGGAAGTGTTTTTGCTGTAATTGATTTTTCGCTGGAACCTGCATTTTTCTTTGCTGGAACTGGCTCATGGGATTGCTTCCACGGTGAGGTGGTGCTCGCGCTGATTATTTTGCTGTATTATTTCTTGTTTTTTGCTGGAAACAAAATTTCTTTTTGCTGAACCGGCCAGGGGATTTGCTTCAACCGGCATGAAGGTGCTGGGTGGCAACGGCGGAGACTGTATTTGTATATTTTTTTTGCTGCAACCTTTGTGTTTTTTGCTGGAAACAGCAATTGATTTTGCTGGAAACTGCCAAAACAAAGATTTTTTTTTGCAGATGTCCAGCGGGGCGAGCGGCCACGGCGTGCTCCGCCTGCGAGCGGGCGGGCAGCCGCGGTGAGCCGACGAGCAGTGGCGGTGAGCCAGCGAGCGGCAGGGTGGGGGCTACGCGCAAACCACCGCAGAGGATATGGTGGATCTGAAGCGAGGAAGAAAGGGGGCGCGCGTGGGGATAGCTCGCTGAATCGTGCGGTCCTGGGGACACTAATCGTGCGGCTGCACGGGACCGGTCGAAATGTTTGGGCCGGTGCGCCGGCGCCTAGCGCTGCCCCCAAATTAAGCACTAAATTAATCATCTCAAAGAGATCACTTATGTACCATAGCATGTCTCCATACATAAAAAAGAAAAAGAAGAAGAAAAAGGGTAAACAAGAAGTTACTGCCAAAGAGCACAAAGGAAAAATATTGTACTATTCAGCAAAAACCCGGCAATAGGGGGAGATGGGGTAGCTAGACGCAGCCAACCGCCATGGTGCCAGTATCCAGGAACTGGTGGAAAGTGTACCCGGCGGCAGCTGCGTCGTGGCCGCACTCGTCGTCGCTCTCACTGCCGGCGCCGTACTCGTCGCAAGGTGGATGGTTCAAGTCGAGCCACAATCCGCGCTTCATGCTGACAACGGCGTCGTCATTGCTGTCGCTGTGCTTCTTGATCGCTGCTGTCGGCGGTGTCATGGCCATGATGCCGCTTCCTCCGCCTGCAACAATGGCGCGGTGACGCCGCATGTGGCCACCGAGCGCCTGGCCGATGGCGAACTCAAGACCGCAGACGGAGCATCCGTGGAGCTTGGGCTTGAGGTCGCCGCCATCGTCCAGCCGCGGCTTCTTGTGGCTGGCCCGGTGGCCGCCTAGCGCCTGGAACGACGGGAACACGCGGTCCCACGTCTTGCAGACGAACACCCGCTCCAGGGCGCGGTCACCGCGCACCGCCACCGGCATCGGCATGGGCATCGCCTGCTCCCGCGACACAAGCAGAAGCACGCGTGCCATCTCCTTCTCCTCGAAAGCAAACCTCTTCATCATTGCTATGAACCCAATTGATCAATCTCTGAAACTCTAAAGATGATGATGATGATGATGATGATGAAGAAGAAGAAGAAGCTGATGAAGAAGAAACGCATCAAGCCGCAACTGTATTTATAGGCCATTTGCACCATAAAACAAATAACCCGTTGTACCCAGCCAGTAGTGACACTTATTCTAGTATATGTTTCTCCAGTTAAAGAAATGCACAACTTGGCCCTAGAGATAGATGAAGAGGGAAGCAACGGCGTCGAGTATGGCTGCTCGCCTCGGATGCAATGCAAGTGGTTCGAAATCGAGCCGCTCTAGAGCCACACGCGACGCGTCCCGAGCTCAGTGCATCCCTTGGATTAACAGAAAATATATGTAGCATGATGATGCACGTACCTGTTCACGGCCGCTTCAATAGTTCAGTTCAGATCAACCAAAGGGGCTTATTCAGGTTTGACCTGTGCACATTACTCATGAGGGCATTTATATATTATCAAGGTCAACTGTTTCTCCTCTAGAGTCCTGTCTTGTTTTGGAGGGACTGTAAATTTCAAGAGCAAAATCTTTGAAATGTTATAGGATAGGATATCAACAAGTGCACTTCATATCAGAAAGCAAAAAAGGATGAGTTGAGAACTGAGATTATGACATGGTACTTTGTGTCTACACTTTTTATTATTTTCTTTTTTGTAGATTATGACGGCATGGTACTATGTGTCAACGAAGATCCCATTTTCCTTTTCTTAGGATAAATTGTGGCCCACTGAATCCTGTAGAGTTTACTTGTGTCAGTACTCCCATCAGTTTTGGTCATGACTAGCTACGCTGATTGGTAGGGCAACCTGGAATTGCAATTAAATTAGTATCACACCGATGATCGATGAAGATCACCCTCTTAATGATGATCTTATCAAACATCTTATGCCTGCTCCAAATGCCACATGAAACAGTATCTCCGGATCTCTTTATTTTCCTTAATTTTTTCGTGAGGGGCATCTAATACCTTTTGCACTTACTTGCAACGCTGGTATAGTGTCATAGATGGCTCTTCCAGTCAAAAGTAGCCAGGCTAAGCTACCATCAAGTAGTGGCATCTGAGACTGGACATTAAACAAATCCAACTCTTCCATATTAAAATTAGCGGTTATCGCCGATGATTGGTTCTCAGGGTTGCTTGCGTCCACACTGCACTAGCTGATTGGACTGAAATGATCAATAATTGCTGCTTGATGTTAGCAAGAAAGTGGCTTGGCTTAGCTGTGCATCCTCTACTTTCTAGTTTTAATTTGCAACTTGTGTTAAATAGTGCCTTCTGTTGCTACTTCAGGACTTGAGAGTTTGTAGTGTCTCGGTTTGTTCCACACAGTGGAAGTGTTTGATGGGGATCAAATGGAATCTTGCCCCTGTTCACATTTTAGAGATAAGAAAGGAAATTTACTAAATGAAGATTCTATGCCATGGATCGGATCAGACTCTTGGTTATCTGATCTCTAAACCTTTTTTGAGAGTAATTAGTACTTAAGACTAAATTAAAGAGTCTAGGAAATCCATCATGTACCTACTTTTCAGTACTTAAGATTCTTCAGATAAGTAGTGTCACTGCTAGTAGTACACAGATGACAACGCACATTTTTTCAAATCTATTCGCTGCGTCTCATAATGCTGGATGCAATGCAAAAGAATTCGCAAAGGGCAGTTGGCAAGATAGTCCTTTGTACACTCTCAAGCAACATGATCCCTCGGTGCAGACGATACGCTCAAGCCAGTATTATAAAAGGAGCAATTATTCTCTGCTCACCAACTGGCCAGTTGATATAGAAGATTCATATAACTTGCTGAGCGCACATTTGCCTGAAAAACAGAAATGGCCAATGTGCAGTTTGCTATACAGGTAGAGCTATTATCTAGACCTTGCAGATGATTGGTGTTTCGAGGCTGGAGTTCTAGTCGTCCCGGCAACTTAAACGCATTGGTTGAGTAATATTAATCACCATGACAGGACATAACATGTTAACATAATGTAACTTCTCTGTCCCTCTCAAGTCGGAATCTGAACTTGAAGCTTGTGCGGCATCTTGCTTTGCTTCCCTCCCAGCATAAACAACAAGAACAAACCCGCTATTTGCCGCATAAAATGGTCAAAAGTAGAAGTTTGCTTGTTGTTTTGCCTCAAGATTCTCAAACTCCTGTATCATCATGTCAAACCTCTCTGCGGGTTGTTAACTGGCACACAGCTTTGGTGCCCAATGCTCACAATTGCTTGTGTTGACTTGCTTGCTATGTTATACTCATATCTTATTTCTTGGTACCAAAGAATCAAAGCAAATGTTTGGTACCTTTGTGGTAATTGTTTTCTCACTTGGTGAAGCATGCCGGACACAACATACATCAATAAAACATAAATTGGAGAAGCAATGTCAACCATCATTTGTGAAGGAAAAAAAATTACTAAAAAGGCCGGTAAGAGCGATCGAGGCGTCGAGCGGTTCCAGTTTTCTGCATCTACTTTCTGAGTAAGCATGCACAAGAATCTTCCAGGGAAGGGTCACTACTTTAGATACTGCTGACTGATTCTAAAGGTTAGCTAGTACACAATATGATATTAGGCGTGCGTCACCGCTTGAGATTGCGGTTTGGGGTTGCGAAGGGGCAGTATATTCCTTAGTGATTCAGGGGGCAGAATTTGCACCACTAATTTGCAACCCCTTGCTACTTAAGAGCCAGCATCCTAATTTTCTGAAGAAATGAGAGAAAAGGAATCGGGACAGCTATAGTTCTCATTGATTTTCTCCAAATCTTGAAAAATTGAATTGGAGTGGCAAATCAGAAAAGAATGACCTGCTATAGGCTAGGCAGTAGTGCGCTGTTCAGAACCCTAAGATACTGTTTTGTTGATTCAGTTAGCCTGCCACGTTCTATCCACTTCGTTTCTGTGGTGCAGTTCTACTCTGCACCAAATTAAATAAAAAACAAGTCTGGGAGTTTTAAAGCAACTGTGAGTTGTATAGTTGGGGCTAGTAGTGCTGTGATGCAGCTAAGCATCAGTGCAATTGTTTTATCCATTGAAAGAGAAATATCTGATTAGCATGACTAACACTTTTTTAGTAGAATCAGTCGTAAGCAAGGATTCCAAAACCACAACATAGTGGGGTTATGTGCGGTATTTGTGAGGCGCCAAAAGCCTCATAGGTTAACCGAAACCACCTACCAAAGAAATAATGGAAAGTGATTATCTTTCTTTGTTCTACCAATGGATAAAGAAGGCAATTGAAAGTTGACAAACACAAATCATCGTCATGAACAACCCGTTGCTCTCATAAGTGACAAACTGGGTGAAGAAAAAATTGCTTTTTGAGAAAGAGTTAAGTCACTGTCAGAGAAAAGAGCAGCAGCGGGTTGCTGCGTTCGGGGCTGGAACTCACACAGTTAGAGCCTCCCTCCCTGCCCGAGAGAGGGAGAGAGAGCACTTTGCTTCTGCCTGGATTTTTCTAGGGTTCTTGTCGCCATCTCCACGTAGGTCGCCACCGGTGTGATGCAGACGGCACTGCATCAAGTTGGAGTATCAGGCATAGTTAGTGCAATGCACCTAAATATACATACATGTCATCACACACACACACACACACACACACACACACACACACACACAAAGCAACTGGTCAGTAGTGATTGATTCAGTCAGCATCCAGCAGTACCAAACACATTTATGTTGACATCCTAATGCTTTGTAAGATCTCGCATTCTTATATTTTTTGTGTGGTTTCTCCATTTGAGTTGACAGGCCAATCCTATCTCTAGTAATTTTTCAGATGTATCTTCAAAACCGAATGTTAATTAGCATAGGCACAAAATAATGGTTTGAACAACAGATTTCGGATACTACGATTTGTTCCTGGTATTAATAAGCTGTAATAGCAGATACAGTGCCCACTTTCATCACGCAGCCAAACTTTTCCACGCAAAAAAGAATATGACGCAGTCAAAATTTGATAAGCGTAAATGGAAGATATAACATGTGCCTACTGACATACAAGATTGCTCTGTAAAATGTCTCGTGATCATCCTATTGAGGAATCATTTCCTCTCCTTTAGAGAAGAAAATTCTTGGTGCGGCTCGAACAAAGGGGCGCTACCTATCAAAAAGTAACTGGTCCACCGTGATCATTTGGCCTTGTTGGGGCATTCTGAGGAGAGATGGCCAGCTATGCCACATTCATAGCACGTCCGTCTCTTCTTTTTCTTTGGAGGCGCCGAGCTTGTGTCATCACTACGTTTATTTTCACCAGAAACGGCTGAAGGTTCCGTACTTGAGCCACCAACAGGTTTAGCTGCTTCCTCAGGATTAATCTCAGTGATCTTTTTGTTGGGGCAAGCTGACGAGAGATGACCGGAGACGCCACATTCATAGCATGTCCGTCTCTTCTTCGACGCTGTTGAGGCAGATTCAGTATTGGCCTTATTTTCATCAGCTATGACTTCAGGAGCACTTTTATTTGGGCAAGCAGATGATAGATGACCAGGGATGCCACATTCATAGCATGTCCGTCTCTTCTTCGACGCTGTTGTGGCAGATTCAGTATTGGCCTTATTTTCATCAGCTATGACTTCAGGAGCACTTTTATTTGGGCAAGCAGATGACAGATGACCAGGAATGCCACATTCATAGCATGTCCGTCTCTTCTTTGATGCTGTTGTGGTTGAGTCAATATTGGCCTTAGTTTCATCAGCTATGACTTCAGAAGCCTTTTGTTCGGGCAAGCTGACGATATATGGCCAGGAACACCACATTCATAGCACGCGTGCGCCTCTTCTTCGACAATGCTTCAGCTGAATCAGTATTATCCTTATTTTCACCAGATATGACTTCAGAAACCTTCTTATTAGGGCAAGCAAAAGAGAGATGGCCAGGAGTGCCACATTCATAACATGTACGGATGCTGTTCTTTGATGAGTCTGAAGTTGCATTGTCATCTGGTTTCTGGTTCTCTTTCTTGGGTACGGCGCATCTGATTCTGGCTGGTCTCCCCTTAATCACGTTCTGGTCAAGCTTCAGAGCAATAGCAAGAGATGTGCTATCAGAAAAATCAACATGCGCGAAGCCTTTGAATTCACCTGTCTCCTTGTCTGTTCCAAAACGGATGGATGAGATCTTGCAATCAGAAAAGAACTTCCTCAGATCATCCTCTGTTACGTCCCAAGCTAGGTTTCCAACATATGTCCTATTGTATCCCTCTATCATCTTTGGTGCAAAATCTTCCTTCTCATGGTTAGATTTGACCTTTTCGCGGTTAGCTTTGTAAGGCTGGACTTTCAAAAGGAATCCTCCCCTGTGATTGTTTAACAAGAATGCTGTCACTTACGAATCACAACTGAAACAAACTAGGGTAACATTAAGGAGATGTGCTTACATATCTGCACCATCAAGAGCCAACGCCCTCTTTGCCGCGGCGTCAGTCTGCACAAGAAAACTCTGTCAAGCTCCAACTCCCAACAACTCTAAAAGCATGCTGCTAATGAGCCATGTGGATTACTCATGACTCGTCATAACATATTTAGAGTATCTTGTGGTGGTACCAGCTGACCCCAATGGACTAAAATGAAACTAAATTGTAGATAAGAGCGCTGCTCAAAAGTTGTACCACAAGATTCAAGCTACAGGCACATCCTCCAAACAATGACAATGACTGAAACACGCTACTGAACCAAGCAGATTAAGAGCATCTTATGTTGGTACCAAACCGACTCCAATGTATTACAAAAAATTAAATGGTCGATGAGAGTTCTGCTCAAAAGTTGTAGTAACATAAGACGCAAGGGTACACCACCGCTTACCACCAAAAGACCTTAAAGATGAATGCCCTAGAGGTTTAGGAAATAAAAACCAACTACTTCTACACCAGAACAGTGAAACAAGTCAGACTGCCATACATACACAGTTAGTTGAATCAAAACGCCAGTGTCATCAAACCTTAAACATTCAGTACACTAAGAAGATATCTTACGTTGTTCAATATACTTGTAAATTAAACATGCTTGCATGAACAGGAATGCAAGACTAGAACAAAGAATACTATGTTTCAAAGCTGACCTTGAATGTGAGAATGGCAATACCCCTGAACTTCCCGGTGTCAGGAAAAGTCATGCAGTCCAGCGCAGTGATACTGCCACATCCTTCAAAGAAACTTCTAATGTCATCCTCAGATGAATAGTACGGGATGCCACCAACATACACCTTCTTTATACTTTGCTCACTGAAACAAGGAAGCAAATTATTAAACAGCTGCCAACATCCTATAAGAAGCTGATCTCCACCATGTCCACCGCACTCCTTACCGATTAAATAAACATACATACAACCATAAAGCAATAAAATTGCCATATCATTCCACGCAGACCAGACAGTTTTCTCTTGGAAGAAAAGAACTCAAAACGTCAACAGAAAAGCTAGACAGTCCAAGTCCGAGTAACTCCTAAATATGCTAAACAACATCCTGCTATACTATTCTAAGTCACTATATGTTGTTATAATCTAACTATTTACAGAGAGAGTGTCTTGTCTTAAACACCTCTATCAAGTGATATATTCACGGAGACGGTGTCTTGTCTTAAACGCCTCTATCAAATGATATATTCAGTTCTCACACCTATGCCCCTATGTAACAAGAGAACTTCTGCTCGTTGCAAACCTACAGTACAAATAGCACCTACTGCTACAGGTACTGGAGCACCACAACTTTTATCTTGTAAGGCTTTAACTCACCTATCATGCGGCGCAATTGGATTGTCAGATACACCTGCCTGGCCAGCCTCTTCTGACTTGATTTTCTTCACCTCCTCTGACTTAATTTCTTTCACCTCTCCTTCCACTTTTGTGGCGTCTAGATTGTGTTCACTGAAACAAGTACAAAAAAACATTACATAACCAATGTTAATACAAGGACCAGAACAGGTAAACACCACTGCCTCGCACCTCATCGAGATTCAGCATGACAACAACAACACTAGAAAGCAATTAAAGCGTAACTTCAAAAAAATGTTAAAGTGTTATCTTGCACCATGGAAGGCATACAAAAGGTGTTTTTCTCAGACCAAAACCAAACTAGATGGTCAGATAGTTGCTTACGTACTACAGCATTTACAATGTTATGACTACTTCTGAATGATTAAAGCTAAACAATCCAAACCTTGCTAGAGCATTTACAATGCCCATCCCCTATATCAGCTGAGCTCAGCTCTACCGGCATGCTATGCAATTATCTCTGATTTTCTCTATGCAGCAATGGGCATCTGAACATCAAGAGTTCAACACAGTTCCTGTTTACATGGCATGAACCTAACAGCAAATGAGGTACTCGAGCACAAATGCACCAATTTGTCGAAGCGGTCAGCTCACCTATCATCTGGCACAGCTGCATCAGCGCCGGCCACGTCCGGGTCCTGCTTCTCCGCCCCTTCGTCAGACTTCTTGTTCGCCGCGGCCTCCGCCTCCATCAACCTCCTGACCCTCCTCTTCTCCTTCTTCTCCTTCCGCCTCTCCTCCCTCCGCCGCATCACCTCCGCCTTCTGCGCGAGGGCCGCCTCGTCCACCTCCGGCTCCTCCAGGTCCTCACCACCGTCCGCTTCCAGGCCCTGCTCCCCCGGCTCTCCATCGGACTTCTTCGCGGCCGCCTCCGCCTCCGCCAACTTCCTGGCCCTCATCTTCTCCTTCTTCTTCTTCCTCTTCTCCTTCTCCTCCTTCCTCCTCTCCTTCCTCCGCCGCTCCGCCTCCGCCTTCGCCGCAGGGTCCGCCTCGCCCACGGCCGGCTCCTCCAGGCCCTCCGCAACGCCCACCGCCGGCTCCTCCTCCGCCTTCTCCTCCAGGCCCTCCGCCTCCACCGCCGGCGCGGGTGATTTCTCCGGAGACGCCTTCTTGTTCTTGGCGCTCTTGGTCCGGGGAGGGCGGGGCCCCGGGCGCTTGGGCCGGGGCCGCTTGGAGGCCACCAGCCGCACCTTTATCTTCCTCGCCTCCGCGGCGGCCTCCCCCTCGGCGCCCCCGCCGGGGAGGAGCGTGTGGAGCTTCTGCTTCAGCTTCTTGCGGGCGAGCACCATGGCGGCGGCGGCGGCGGCGAGGTTTTTGGTTGAGAAAGAAAGAGTGGGGGGAGAGGAGGAGAGGGCGAGGCGAGACGGCAAAGCTTTATTATACTGGGCCGGGCTGATACGGGCCCTAGGTCCAACGCGCGCTTCGGCCCATCAAGGCCCGGCCCGGTCCGGCCCGGTATGAAAGATGGATCTCTTGTCTTACCTACTACCCTAGCAGCTTAGGGAAGCCGGCGCCGCCGACGTGGAGCAGAGCAGCAGAGCGAGAGGATGACGGGGGGCAAGACGGCGGCGGCGGCGGCGGCGAGGTGGGCGGAGGGGTACCCGTGGAAGGAGAAGCTGGCCAAGTACAAGGGGGAGCTGGGCAAGGGGGTGTGGGGGTACTGGGAGCTGGGCGCGTGGAAGCTGCTGGGGATCAGCGGCCGGCAGCACGTGCGGCTCCGCAAGGAGGTGCTCCTCGCCGGCGAGGACTGGGCCTATGACCCGCCCTGCGGCGAGATGCGCACCAAGCGCATGGGCCACAAGGTCGACCGCATCGCCGCCGAGAAGTAATGAGTCCCCCATTTCCCTCCTCGCGATCTGCCGCGCCCTTCTCTCCTCGATGCTCAATCTGGTTTCTTTGTTTGTTTCCGCAGGCGTGCCAACACCGTTGAGCTGATGAAGAAGATGCCGCAGATGCTCCTCGACTACAAGGTTCGCCTCCTCGCCTCGCCTCGCCCTCCTGTGCTTCATGTTGCTTCAGTTTGCCATCCGGTGCCCTGCACATTGCACTCGTGTTAGCAATCCTTGTTGTGTACGTATAATCAATGCCGTGCCGTGCCGAGAAATCCTTGTATAGTCGTATGTAGTCGTCAGCGTTTATTTGCTCGATGTTGTTCGCGTTATCAGTGTTTTTAGTTATCAGTGCTTAATCGGCTGTAAGCATGGCCATAACCGCACGCTGCAGCGGACCTTGCATATAGATAAGCCACAATAAGTTCGGTGCAAGGGATTTCAAACCAACTAACTAGTTATGATCTATCTGGGCGCCTACTCAACGATCCTCGTTTAATGTATAATTATATACATTTAAGCCCTGTTTCTTCCGGCTGCAGCTTTATCTCAGCATGTGATGCTTGGGCTGCAGCTAGGCCTTGTGGATGCAAGCCTTCGATTGCTGGCATACCATTCAAATTAGACTAATCCTTCATTAGGGCCATCTCTGTAAAGATGTTGCTTCCTGGTCTTATGAGCACAAGAGTTTGCACTGTTGATTTTGCGCAACAACGTGCAAAGCCCAATAAGTTTGCTTGTAAGATGAGCACAACCTATTCTGGTTATGCTGCTAGGATGGCAACAGAGCGCTGGAAATAAATATCTGTGCTGATGATTAAACTCCTGGCTAGTCGCTAGTTCTAGTTCGTTTCATCCCCAAACATTGATAGGATAAATTAGTAACGGCTTGGTTTGTGAAAATATGTTTTTCAACCGAAAGCTATGCTGCAGTTTAGTTGACTCTTACTCAAGCGTTGCTCACCTTGTACGCTTCAAGGCTAAATGTTTGTGATCACTGTGGTGATGATTAATCCTGGTTCGTCTGTGTTTGTTTCTTCAGAAGCGTCGATGGGATAAGAAGATGAAAGATGAGGAGGCGGCGGCAGCAAAGGCTACTTAATTAGGGGACTGGCCTGCTGGTGACTCGACCGTTTGTTGTGGCAATCGGGAAGGAACTCGTAATATAAGCATATTCTGCGCACAATGAAACTAGTCTCCCTTTTTTGTTTGATGATGAGGCCAAGCTGCTGATTAAGTATGCTGCTCTTCCTGAATAAGGTCGAAGGGTGTGTGATGTAGGAGGTTCATAGGGTGACTGGCTTGTGGTCTTTTTCGCATTTACTGGTTTTTCCAGCTCTGCTGCCACCTGCCACACTTTGTAATGCATTTTTTTTTGTAACGTCGGTCATATAATCAGGATTCTAGCCTGGTTCCAACCTGCATTGAACCCAACTTGTTTGCTGAAACAGATCAAAATTCTGAGTGTGTGTTTGTTAGTTATTCTCATATATCATTGGCAGAAAAGGTCAGAATAACAGAATAATATCCTTTTTTCTTTTGATATCTGGGAGGAAATGTGCCAGTATATCTAGACACCATAGAATAGAGTGGTGTATAGGGCATATTTAAACCTATTATTGCACACAAGAATATGACTTCTTGGTTAAGGTAATTTGGTCATTGGGCGATATCAATCACATTATCTCAAAGTATCTCCTTAAGGTTTTTTATGTTGCTGCACTGGGAGTTGTTGCAGCTGCTAATAACAGACATAGCATGGGTATGTGTCATATGCACATACATTTTGGTTGTGTAGCAGGAATAATCCAGTCATCCACCATGGTTGCGCCTGGTTGCACACATCAAGTTGCAAGCCAGGCCCCTCCCGGCTATGGCTACACTACCCGCGTTTGCGTTGCATTGCATCTAGTGCTCGAGATGCTATCGCACCATGTTTGATTGCATGCATCATATTGTTTGCGGTCATCTTTTCTCAAGAGTGGTGAACTTACCAACAAATAACAGCACAACACTACAGATCAAATAGAAGGTCTAAGCTAACCGTGCATAAAAAGACTATGGATCTGTTGGGGCTGCTGTGATGCGCTTCCACATTTCCATGGATAACCCGCCTCGACGTCATCATAACTGTAAACGTTGTTCAGTTTGATGTTACCGCACCTCACCAAATAATGCGGCGGATCTAGGAAAAAAGTGTTGTGTATCCAACCTCTGATTCCAGCCTTTGCTGCAGACCAAGTCCCGTTACGTATGGGCGACAAGCATGCCAAAACATCCACATTTACATTTACACAACTATAAAGGTCGCTTACAAGCCATACGAAAAAGAAGGAAAAATTATGCAACATTGCTATGCAAGCAGCGCAACAGCACAGGCAGATGTCACGGCCCTCGACATCGCATGTTGACCGCGTGACCGTAACAGCATTTAGCTTCCAAGTCGAACAACGAAGAAATTTCTAAAAGATATAGAGAGAAAAGAAAACCATTCGTCCTCAGTATTCCCAGAGTACTTTCCACTTTTGGTGTCACGAGTCGATATATTTATTTCATTATTTACTTTGTCTTTCTCAAAGCTGAAGCAAGAGGAACTTCAAAATTACAGTACAACCAGACTGGTTGTAACAAGTCGCAAGAAAGAAGGAAGAAAACTTGTTATGCCACAAGCTCAACCTAGCTTGTCGATTATCAGTCTCAACCTCAGGTTACACTTCTTTTTTTAAGACTAGACCTTCCTCAGCTTACACTTTTGGAAGCACTGTCGTGTCATATGGGGTGGATGGTTTAACCTACAAAAACAAAAATAATAAACTCCAGTGTAAGAACAATCAATTCCCAGAGTGATCGAAGAGCATTTCATAGTCTTATCGGGATTTGCCTAGATACGAATGTATCTAGACTTAGTGTTATGTACTCCTCTGTCCAGAATTACTTGTCGCAGAAATGTATGAAAATGGATGTATTTAGATCTAAAATACGTCTAGATACATCCATTTCTTTGACAAGTATTTTCGGACGGAGGGAGTACATCCATATCTAGACAAATCTAAGACAACTAATTTGGGACAGAGGTAATAGATGACATAACATGGCAGAACAAGCAAAAGGGCATACCGCAAGAAACCGTGTGAGCAAACTTGCGCTGCTGGGGTTGAAGCCCTCGACGGGCTTTCCTTCCATCCGTGATGCATGCAACTGTTTCCTCACTGTAGAAGCCAGTGACTGAAACAACAAGTTCCATAGATAGATCGCAGGTTTAGATGAAGTTAAGCGACGAGCCAAATGGAGCACAAAGACTATGCTTTTGAATGAAAAATGGAAAATATTGGACGAAGTAAACATATCATGCACAGACCTTGCCCAGCTCCACTCCCCACTGGTCAAACGAGTTGATTCCCCATATGAAACCCTGAACTGCGATCCGGTGCTCATAGATGGATAAAAGCTGAAAGGTACAAACTGTATTAATACATTTACAAAAACAGTGACAAGAGGATTTTGACAGAACCGTGCAATCTTGGAAAGGGCAAACAGTGACAAGAGTGCATAGTGACAGGATTGCTGATCCAAATCTTATGAAATAATTTATGATATAGGCTTCATGAAGGTGGAACAAAAACTGCCACTTCAATCACCTTGCACAGCAAGATTGTAAGCAAGAAAAAATGAGGAGGCAGTGCAAAGTTTGTGGTGGAAAACATGTGCAGCTTCCACCAGCATAATGTGCCCAACAGATACCAGGTCATCTCAAATTTGCTTTCTTAAGTTCTAATATTTAATCAGGGAAAGAAACCAATCAACACAACCATGATACCCATTGTGAACAGCAAAATCCTAATCTTATGTTATTATTTTTAAATGATGCATGATTCATACAACATAATCAGAATCTTGCCACTGAAAAAGAAGAGGATGTACTACACTGAATTCAGGGCTGAACAGCTTGCAACTTCAGATGAGTAGAGAGAATATTATCTGCATACCTGTCCAATCTCACAGGCAGATAATGAAGACAGCAAGAAACTCAGTGATGGCCGGTTGCCCTGAAAAGTCTGAAGACACCAAAACAACAAGAATGCTCAGTCAGAAAGGCAACATTTATGGTGACAAGCTTGATGCATTGGAATAACCATGTTAGAAATAAGTGAATAATCATCACCTTATGAGAGATAAGATTTTCGGGAACTTTCTCGCTCTGTAATTGTTCAGGAGTCTGAAAAGATGAAGTCAAATCTAATAAGAAACCAAAATAGTTCATGAAAAGCATGTTCTCCAAAATAAAATGCTGTTGAGCTATTTACCTTTCCATAAGCAAGTGCGTCAGGCTGAGCAAAGAAATTGGACATCAACTCATCATGATTGCTAACAGTTTCCCCTGATAAAAATGCACCATAGAAGTGTTTGAAAGGGCATTTGAAGAACCACAAAGCCTAACAGGCTGCATCTTAAGTTTTCAACTCCAAAAGAGATGTTTCAATGGCATACCTTTCAAGTAAACAGGCTGCTGGCTTTTTATGACGCCAATGAAATCACAAGGAATAACTCTTCCCTGGAAGTGTAGGTACAACCATTATCAACAAAAGTGCATATCCATTGAAATATATGGTTGCCAGAACTTATAACACATGAAAGTAATCAAGTAGACAAGAGACAGATGTAAGAGGTGCCAAAATGTAACACATATAAATCATTAAGGTAACTCTGAGCATATGAAATCCTAATCCATATGGCATTATCAAATTTGATACTTTAGCAGTTGAAGTAATTACGGTCATGACTTCCTGGAAATACTAATTGTGCTATGCAGTATCTCCTTATACAGTTTAGTTGATACAAATCTTCCTGGAAATACTAATTATGCAATGCAATATCTCCCTGTGCAGTTTAGTTGATACAAATTGCAAACCGCTACAGCACTTGGCAACATTACTAGCGACTGTGAAACTAGTATTTACCTGATGGATTAATTGATAGAAGCTGTGTTGCCCGTTTGTTCCAGGTTCACCAAAATCAATTTCACCAGCCTCAAATGGAAGTCGAACACCATCAATGGAGACACCCTTTCCATTACTCTCCATGCTAAGCTTTACAACATAAAAATGCACATGTCATGATAAAGAACAAAAGAGAATCTCCAAGATGGCAGCTGTTAGAAGCAAAGCTAGTAATGTACCTGCTGAATATGTGGTGCTAGTTTCTCAAGTGCTTGAGAGTATGGCAATATTGCCTAGAAACAATAGAGAAAATTGAAGTACTCAGATGGAGAATTATGTATACATTGTAATAGGAAATAAAAAGAAAATGGGACTGAGTAGCTCACCCTAGCCGGATATCCGAGAAATGAAACATTCCACACACTCAACAAACCAAGGAGTACCTACACAGAAACGAAAGACCCTGTTACAAGAACGGTTAATGGTTGACATCACAGATCTCCATAAACAACTCACTTACAGGTATATTTTTCTCAAATGGAGATGTATGGACGTGATTGTCAATGCTAGAAGCACCCTCCAGAAATCTTCAGAAAGAAAAGAAACCAGAGCAGGATCAATTATCATCTCTGTTTACAATGTGAATGAACATTCTAGACTTCGGCATTGGCATTGGAATTGTCATTCGCATTTTGACAGTAAAAATGTTAAACATACGTTATTTACTTAAACCCTCTTTGGGGCTTTGAGGAACTTGATGTATCCCAAATCTAACCTTGAAAGGACGAGGACAGGAGTTTGACCTTTCTAGTTAAGTGTGGCTTTATGGCTTTATGTTACCTGGATAAGTTGCCCCAGAGTTAAAATCATCTAACAGTGTTTATTTTGGATGCTTGATGAGTACTCCCTCCGTCCGGAAATACTTGTCATCAAAACGGATAAAAGGGGATGTATCTAGACGTATTTTAGTTCTAGATACATTTCTTTTTATCCATTTTGATGACAAGTATTTCCGGACGGAGGGAGTACTAAACTATTCAAGATCCTCCAAGCAGTAGATACTCGTAGTGTTCCAGCAGAATTTAACTTATAGCCTATCTTCCGATTTCCATTTGTGATTAACACAAAAATATCACGCCTTACACAAATTTCCATAATACTATGAAAGAATAGTACAGCTGTCTTGATAAATTTTGCTGGGAAAAGGCATCAGGTCCAGTTCATTATTTTTTTCTCGTCGGAAACATTTTCGTATTTTTTTATACCCACAAGGATTGGTCAATGGTAATGAACACGGATGTGTTGTATCCTTTCTGTAAAGCACCAGTAATACTGTGACAGTTGTCATGAATGATTATGCATATATGAAGTACTTACTCTAGTCTGAAACAGCAAAAGTTTACCAGACAAGTGAGATGGGCATCTCTGGGATATTTTTCTTAGACTGCCATGATCCCCCATCTACTAATCTATATGATCTTAACTAAGGAAACACTAAGGCACAAACTCGTTTGGCAGTCATGAAATTGAACTGATGTTTTAAAATTGGAACAACTACTGTCCTTTATACTTCTATTGCCTATTCCCGAAACATGAATTTCATTTCAGGGTATAAGTATAAATATAGGTTAAGATAACATACTTCTGAACAATTGGAAATCCATACTGAAGAGATAAGGGCAGAACACCGACAGCACTGCAAACTGCAATATTTGACTAGAGTTATGACACAGAACATAAGATATATTAGTAACTTTAAAATGAAAAGAACAGTTCTCACCACTATAGCGGCCGCCAACCCAGTCCCAAAACGCAAAAGCGTTGTTAGGGTCAATTCCGAACTCCTTGACAAGCTTTTCCAAAAGAAAAAAGTACAGTTAAAAATTTATCACATTAGGATCAGGGTTCTTGACGAAGAATATGGCATGGGGAATGCTCTAACAACTTAGCCAAACATGTTACACTTAAAAATGGAAAACGCGACAGAACTGCAGATGTGTGAAAACAGAATATGATCATGTGAAAATTGGCTGGAAAACTTAAAGGTCGAAAAGTACCTTAAGATTAGTACTGACAGCAATCATGTGCTTGGAAACAGCCTGAGGTCTGAATCAACAAATTTCACATAAATCACTGAACAATAAGGGTTCACAGCACGGAAGAAGATGTTTAAGGTATTATAAACAGACTAACCCAAGAGAAGAGACAATCCACTCCTTGATAGTTCGAGCATTTAACATTGTTTCAGCTGTCGTGAAGGTCTTTGAGACAACCACAACTGCACATTTGGTCGACGAGAACGATCAGAACTTCTGATGATATTTGTAGAACCAGAGAGAGTATCTATGGGAGTTAATACTAGTGAAACATGATGATTACCAAGAGTGGTTGCAGGATCTAAATCTTTGATGCTCCGTGCAACATCAACAGGATCAACATTTGCAAGACTGCAGCATAACCACAATTGAGCACAGATTACTAGATGAAGAGCATATTGATTGCATGAATGGTACAAAAAGTCAAAAATATAGCCACTCAAATCACAATATTCAAGGAGGCACAGGCAGAAAAATTCATGAATGGTACAAAAAGTTAAAACATATATAGGAAGTGCCAGCACAACAGGAATGACAGGTGACGGGAAAAGAAATACAGAAACATTCCCCAAGTAGACACTTACAATCTCAGTTGTCGGCCCTTGGCACATTCTGCTGCTTCCGGGTCTGAAAATTAGCAACATTTTCATGGCATATCAGATCAAAATCTGGCAGTAAATAATCTCAGGTTAGAAAACCTAGAAAAGGAGTGGATGACATATTCCTTTACCAGTCTGGAGAGCCGTATGCACAAACAGAGGTCCAAGGAAGCTACCACCAATCCCAACTGAGACAACATTTGTCAACGGTTTCCCAGTTGCCCCAACCTGCAGTTCCAAGAAATAGCAGCGATTAATCTTTGCTGTTTCTGTTACATTTGCCAAGTTAAGAAATTTGTGATTGAAAATTTACCCATGAGCCACTCCTAAAAGTCTCTGAAAACTGCTTGATTTTATCCTTAACAGCCCAAACTTCAGGGACCACGTTCACACCGTCACTGTTTATGACTGCGTCTCTTGGAGCCCTTAGAGCCACATGGAGCACTGATCTGTTCTCCGTGGTATTTATCTGACAGACAAATCAATCAAGTCAACAGAGACATGTATCCCATCCATTCCAAATGATTTTTTTAAGAGAGAGAATTCCAAATGATATGTCATGTATGTACTGGACAGATTTAAATACAAAAGTGGTCATGACCTCTAATTGTTTTCCCCAGAATTATTATTTGTCTGAATTGACATGTACAAACAACTAAGCAGATGCCGAATAGGCACATGTGATGTGATGGAATAACTGAAGAACGGTTACAGAGAGCGGCACTGACCTTTTCGCCTTTAAACATCTTGTCGATCTTCTCCTTGAGCTTCGCAGCCTGCAATAACAATCTCAGTACATCCAAAATTACTCTCCCCACTTACAAAGACACACAAAAAAAAAAGAATTTAATCGAACAAGCGTTCACCTCTGCCAGCTTGAAGAGCTTGTCGACGGTCTCCGTGGTGGCCTGCTGCCTCGAGTAGTCCAGGAAGACGCCCTCGAATTCGCTGTCAATCCAATCGAGGCATCGCCGTATCAGCCACGCGGAAGAGATGGCGCAAGAACATTGTGAAACAAACGAAGGAAGGGGGCGGGGCTTACGCTGTCATTGCCTTGCATCGGTCGGCGTCCGTCATGAGGTCGCGCAGGTGCGTCTTGTGGATCGCGCCGACGTGCGCCTGCGGTAAAGAAACACGGTGAGAGGCTGCCAATCGGAATCCGCGGGTGAGCGGCGGAGGGAATCCGCACGCACCTGGAGGGCCTTCCACTGGTCGGTGTCGGAGATGAGCGCCGGCGACGCCATGGCCGATGCGGCGGACCTGGCGGAATCGAGGCGGAGGATAAGCCGATTTTAGTCCCAACACAACAAGAAACAAAAGAAATTGGATGGATGGATTTGGAGAGGAAGAAAATAAGAGAGGAGCAATCGATTCAGATGGCGGCGAGGCAGAGGGTACCCCTGGAGGATGTCGACGGCGGGCGGGCGGCGGGTGCCGGAGAAGGGGGCGCAGAGGAGATGACGGATCGGTGGTGGACGGACGGAGGCCTGGCAGGAAGAGAATAGAAGCGGAGAGAACGGAGGAGGAGGAGGAGGGTGTGTAATAATAATATAATGGGCGTGGGCGGGCGTGGGTCGTGTCCGTGCCGTATTTGCGGGGCCCGCCTGCCAGAGAACGGCTGGCCAACAGTCCTCGAAAAAAGAGAAAGGTTTAAAAATCGATACGGACACCAAGAGAAGAGAGGCTGCTACTTTCTCGTCGTCTTGGGAGAAAAGAAACAGGAAAAGGAGGAGGAAACCAAACCAAACCAAACCAGGGGCTGCCGCTGCTGCTGCTGTCGCCACCGCCACCGGCTGCCAGCAGGAAAAGCATACGGTCATGTACTACCGGCAACGTGGCATGTACCGGCTGCATCGCGTCGTCGGCTTTTTGCAGCCACGTCACGTGCGGATGGTTTTGATTGGGCGTATCACCGTTGACGACTTATTTTAAAAAAAAACATTAATCTATTCATCTTCAATCATGATGGTACAACGAATACCAGAAAATAATAAAAATTAAATCATGAGACCCGTAGACCACCAACGACGACCGCAAGCATTGAAGCGAGCCGTAGGCGCGCCAACGGCATCACCCCCTCCCTCGCCGGAGCCGGGCAGAACCTGTTGTAGTAAACAGTCGGAAAGTCAGTCGTCGTGCTAAGGGCTCATGGGACCAGCGCGCCAGAACGGCAAATCGTTGTTGATGAAGAGTATCATAGATCGGAAGGTTCCAACCCGAAAACACACGAACGCATAGACGAGCGACGAACAGATCCGAGCAAAATCCACCGAGGACAGATCCGCTGGAGACACACTTACACACGCCAACCGACGATAATAGACGCACCACCGGAATGGGGGCTAGGCGGGGAGAACTGTTGGGAAACGTAGCATGCAATTTCAAAAAAATTCCTACGCTCACGCAAGATCTATCTAGGAGATGTATAGCAACGAGAGGGGGAGAGTGTGTGTCTACGTACCTCATAGACCGAAAGCAGAAGCGTTTTCTTAACGCGGTTGATGTAGTGGAACGTCTTCTAGTTCCAACCGATTGAGTACGAACGTACGGCACCTCCGAGTTCTGCACACGTTCAGCGCGATGACGTCCCTCGAGCTCTTGATCCAGTAGAGGGTCAAAGGAGTAGATGAGTTCCGTCAGCACAACAGCGTGGTGACGGTGATGGTGATGTGTACGACCGGAGGCGTAAACTGTGAAGGGGGTGCCGCACACGGCTTGGAACAATTGATTTGTGTTCTAAGGGCCCCACCACCCCCCCCCAGAGTATATAAAGGAGGGAGGAGTGGAAGCCGACCCTTGGCGCGCCTCAAGTAGGAGGAGTCCTACTTGGGGTCCTAGTAGGATTCGCCAGCGTATATAAAGGAGGGAGGGAGTGGAAGCCGGCCCTTGGCGCGCCTCAAGTAGGAGGAGTCCTACTTGGGGTCCTAGTAGGATTCGCCCCCCACAGCGTATATAAAGGAGGGAGGGAGTGGAAGCCGGCCCTTGGCGCGCCTCAAGTAGGAGGAGTCCTACTTGGGGTCCTAGTAGGATTCGCCCCCCCCCCTCCCTTTTATCGGGGGAGGAAAGGGGGGTGCCGCCCCCTCCCCTTGTCCAATTCGGACTCCTCCCTGGTAGGGGGCGCGCCACCCCTTTGTGGGCTGGTGTGCCTCCCTCCTATGGCCCATATCTTTTTCCGGGGGGTTCCGGTAACCTCTCCGGTACTCCGATATGTACATGATACATTTCAGAACCCTTCCGGTGTCCGAATACTACCTTTCAATATATCAATATTTACCTCTCGATCATTTCGAGACTCCTCGTCATGTCCGTGATCTCATCCGAGACTTCGAATAACCTTCGGTCACCAAAACACATAACTCATATAATACATATCGTCATCGAACGTTAAGCGTGCGGACCCTACGGGTTCGAGAACTATGTAGACATGACCGAGACACCTCTCCGGTCAATAACCAATAGCGGAACCTGGATGCTCATATTGGTTCCCACATATTCTACGAAGATCTTTATCGGTTGAACCGCTATGTCAACATATGTTATTCCCTTTGTCATCGATATGTTACTTGCCCGAGATTCGCTCGTCAGTATCTTCATACCTAGTCCAATCTCGTTACCGACAAGTCTCTTTACTCGTTCTGTAATGCACCATCCTGCAACTAACTCATTAGTCACATTGCTTGCAAGGCTTCATATGATGTGCATTACCGAGAGGGCCCAGAGATATCTCTCCGATACTCTAAGTGACAAATCCTAATCTCGATCTATGTCAACCCAACAAACACCTTCGGAGATACCTGTAGAGCATCTTTAAAATCACCCAGTTATGTTGTGACGTTTGATAGCACACAAGACATTCCTCCGGTGTCCGAGGGTTGCATAATCTCATAGTCGGAGGAATATGTATTTGATATGAAGAAAGCAGTAGCAATAAAACTGAACGATCATTATGCTAAGCTAACGAATGAGTCTTGTCCATCACATCATTCTCCTAATGATGTGACCCCGTTCATCAAATGACAACACATGCCCATGCCTAGGAAACTTAACCATCTTTGATCAACGAGCTAGTCTAGTACAGGCATACTAGGGACACGGTGTTTTATTATTGCCTCTAGGGGCATATTTCCTTCAGTCTCCCACTTGCACTAGAGTCAGTAATCTAGTTCACATCGCCATGTGATTTAACACCAATAGTTCACATCTGTATGTGATTAACGCCAATAGTTCACATCGCCATGTGACTGATAACCCACAAGTATAGGGGATCGCAACAGTTTTTGATAAGTAAGAGTGTCGAACCCAACGAGGAGCTAAAGGTAGAACATATATTCCCTAAAGCTCTATCGACCACCGATACAACTCTACGCACGCTTGACGTTCACTTTACCTAGAACAAGAATGAAACTAGAAGTACTTTGTAGGCGTGACAGGATAGGTTTGCAAGATAATAAAGAACACGTAAATATAAACTAGGGGAGATAAAGAAGCAATAAAGTAAATATAGCGAGTGTGGAAAAGTGGTGATAGGAGTTGTGGAATTGTCCCTAGGCAACTGAGTGTTACTAGACCAGTAATCACTATTGCAATTTTATTTGAGGGAGAGGCATAAGCTAGCATACTTTCTCTACTTGGATCATATGCACTTATAATTGGAACTCTAGCAAGCATCCGCAACTACTAAAAATTCATTAAGGTAAAACCCAACCATAGCATTAAAGTATCAAGTCCCCTTTATCCCATACATAAATAACCTACTTACTCGGGTCTCAGGCTTCATCACTCACGCCACCCACCATAAGCAAATCATAAACATATTGCAAACCCTACAGCGGGAATCCCTCACGCTTGCGCGACACGGAGGGAACAATAGGACGACACCAATAATAAAATATGCAACTCAAACCAATCATAGCAATTCATCAATCACCGATAGGACAATGGAAATCTACTCACACATCATAGGATGGCAACACATCATTCGATGATAATATGAAGCATAAAGCACCATGTTCAAGTAGAGGGTACAGCGGGTTGCGGGAGAGTGGACCGCTGAATATAGAAGGGGGAAGGTGATGGAGATGTTGGTGAAGATGACGGCAGTGTTGGTGAAGATCGCGGTGATGATGATGGCCCCGGCGCCTCCCGGCGCCACCGAAAGCAAGGGGAGAGGCCCCTTCTTCTTCTTCTTCCTTGACCTCCTCCCTAGATGGGAGAAGGATTTCCCCTCTGGTCTTTGGCTCCCATGGCTTGGGAGGCGAGAGCCCTCCGAGATTGGATCTATCTCTCTGTTTCTGCGTTCTGTTCTGGCTCTGTTTCACCGTTTCGCGTATATATGGAGATCCGTAACTCCGATTGGCCTGAAACCTTCGCCGTGATTTTTTTTCTGAATATTAGCTTTCTTGCGGCAAAAGAAGAGCATCAACCGCCTTACTGTGGGCTCACGAGGGTAGGGGCGCGCCCCCCTGCCTCGTGACCACCTCGGGCACTGGTTCGCATTGATTTTTCCTTCCAAATATTCCAAAAATAAGCTCCGTTCATTTTTATCCCGTTTGGACTCCGTTTGATATGCATATTCTGCGAAACCAAAAACATGCAACAGACAGGGACTGGCCTTTGAGCCTTTGGATCAATATGTTAGTCCCAAAAATAATATAAAAAGTTGCCAAAAAGTATATGAAAGTTGCATAATATTGGCATGAAACAATCAAAAATTATAGATACGACGGAGACGTATCAGCATCTCCAAGCTTAATTCCTGCTCGTTCTCGAGTAGGTAAATGATAAAAAATATAATTTTTGATCTGGAATGCTGCCTAGCATAATCTTGATCATATGTCTAATCATGGCATGAATAGTAAGACACGAGTGATTCAAAGCAATAATCTATCCTTTGACATAAAAACAATAATACTTCAAGCATACCAACCAAGCAATTATGTCTTATTGAAATAACATAGCTAAAGAAAGCTCATCCCTACTGTCGGTGTCAAAACCGGCGGATCTCGGGTAGGGGGTCCCGAACTGTGCGTCTAGGTGGATGGTAACAGGAGACAAGGGACACGATGTTTTTACCCAGGTTCGGGCCCTCTCGATGGAGGTAAAACCCTACTCCCTGCTTGATTAATATTGATGATATGGGTAGTACAAGAGTAGATCTACCACGAGATTAGAGAGGCTAAACCCTAGAAGCTAGCCTATGGTATGATTGTTGTATATCTCTATCGACTAGCCCGGCCTCGGTTTATATAATGCACCAGAGGCCTAGGATAACAAGAGTCCCTAGCCGAATCGCCGGTGGGGAGGAGTCCTTGTCTTGATCGCCAAGTCTCGCGGAATCTTCCTTGTATGCGGCAGCTGTCCGGACCGCCCATGAATATCTGACCATCGGGTCCTCGGCCCAATCTAACAGATCGGAGATGACGTGGTGAGTACCCCTAGTCCAGACACCGTCGATAGCCCCTGAACCGGTCTTCAAGTTTAGGGACGCCTCGATTCTTCCGAACCGTTCTTCATCTTCATCGTCGGTCCTGGAAAACTGGTTCAACAAATCTTCTCATCTTCGATCTTGAGGATCGCCGAAATGCATTCGACGAGTTTACACGTCGGGTATCCGAGGAGCCCCTTTAAGTTTCCGGCCTTTATCAATGCCTTGTTATTTTTATGCCACACTTCGGGTTTGAAGTTGTTCCCGGGCAGCAGCGTCCTCTTGTGTCCGAGCTCCAACGCCGGACTACATTCGAGGTATCTTTTGCAGCCGAGCACCAATGTCGGACTGCTTCCCAGCTCCAACGCCGAACTATGTATCCGAGCTCCAACGCCGGACTGTATCCGAGGTGTCGTAAATCACCTTGGTTCAAAGAAGTTTGAAAGAGTTTAGCCGAGCTTAATGCTGGAAATGCCCTCTATTGAGCCAGCCACTAGCACCCGAGCTTTATGCCGGACTGCTTCCGAGGTGGTGCACCACCCCGAATGTGGGCCGATTTTTGTCAATATTTTTGATTGGTGCAATTTATTCTCTACCGAGATACATAGCCAGTAGCCCTCAAGGTGGGTATCGGTCTAAAACCCGAGATGCACATGAAGGATGACATAAGACTGCTGATCCCCGTAGCCGCTGAGACTCAGGTTGATTTGCAAAATCGGTCTGAGGATCAAGTCCTAGCTCGGCAGAATACTTCGGGACACAAAAAGCGGCGTGCTCGATCCTCAAGACTCGGGTTGGGTGCGGCCGACCAACTTGAGGATCAAAATCTCCTCGAGACTCAATTACACTTAAAATTTTCTGCATTGGACAGGCAATGCAGTAGCCCCGAGACACTGGTCGGGTGGCAACACCAGATCAGGGGATCGATGTGCCCCTTTAATATTTGTAAATAATAAGCCCGAAGCCCAGTAGCCCCCGAGCCTTAATGCGGGCACGGGAGGCCGAATTAAGGATCGATATCCATAGTAAAATCACAAATTATGTGTAATGACTCTATGTATCCAAGAACTTTACGTCATTAATGCTCGGATCCGCATTGTACAAAAACTTTGTTGACCGACCATCGGCTTCCACCTCCTCGGCCAATAGCCGAGGAGTGTTTGTCCTACTTTATAAAGCCTTTATGAGGGCAAAGATTTACAACAAACAAGGCAATCTGGCCATACGATTTTATAAACAAAGGTACGCAGAGAGATATGTTATATCACTATTTAACAGAAGAAATGTCTTCTAAAGAAAATAGTCCTGCTATCAGTTCCTTTCTTTGGGTTGTCATGCTAAGCAGGATCATGAAACCTCAGCTCCAATGTAAGAGCAAAATATCGACGATTTAGTTTGGGAGGCCAGTTAATAGCCCCCGGTAGTGTTCGGCGACAGTCGAGGTCAAGCCGTAAACACTTCAGCCATTGTTATGAATGGCCCATCGTTTAACACCGTCATCGGATCGCTGACCAGTTTACGCTTATTGTGACAGTCAGTTTTCGGCTTTCTCCACTGAGGTGCTTAACCATGTGAGCTGGAAGCACAATCGCAGTGGTTCTCCCTTTGCACACCTAGCCGAACAAAGCGGAACATAGGAGGCAAGCGCAAGAGCCGGGCAACCCAACTATTGACCGAAGACACAATTCGAAACCGATGCATATATAGCAATATCCGAGAATTTTTTTGCCGAATCTCTAAAGGTGTCCGGTGTTGCACTGCGAGACTTGTGCTAAAAACACACAAATAGTTTAAAAAGTGCCATAAGCTTGGAAAACCAAAAAACGTCAGTAAAAACTTGACGTCCGAACGAGATCAAGTGTTCGGTGCCAATCCGAAAATTGGCCTTAGCGAAAGAAGTGCTTCTGTCGTGCTTTAACATGATACATCCTATCTTAAGACTTCAAGCGGGTCAGCCTACGGCTTCAACCTCCTATCCCGAGGGCGGAGTACTTCTCATTAGGCCAGTTTAGCAAACTAAACTCTAGCGGCTTTGAGAGAGACATTAGGCTCCCCGGCTAGTGACCACATGCTCGTGTCGAAAAAAGGAGTGATAGATAATAATAATAATAATAAAATTTTGCAACGACTAAGAAGAAGAACACTTATCATAAAACGGATCATATAGATTTAAGAGCCCCCAAGTGACTTGGGTAAAAGAATGATTGCATGTGCAAGTACTTATATCATATCTATGTTCAACCGAACTTCAAACGTGTCTTAACCGACCGTCGGCTTCTCCCTGTTCGATCAAGGACCGAAAAGTGTTATGTACTCCATCTGTCGAGAATATCGACGGTGTTTCCAATAACCAGGCAATCAGGCCATAAGGCTGTAACAGACAAAGCGCGCTCAGGGAACTTATGCTATATTACTGCAAAGTGTAAGAAGCATCTTCGAAGAAAATAGTACCCCCACCGATACCTTTCTTCGGTGCTCATTGTTATTATGAGACTTGTGCAATAGATTTTTTGTACTCATGAGTTCCGTTGTGTGCCGACCACCATTGAAAACTATAAGAGCGCTAGCTTTCGGCTTCACCCAGTCTGAGGTCCGGCTCGGATGATCCGATCGTGACAATCGCAGAGGTGCTCCCTTTACTCCCTAGCCGAACAACCGGGAACATAGAGGTAAACACAGGAGCGAGGCAACCCAGCTTGCAAATCGCTTAAGTCAATATGGTGCATATTGTGGCGTAATACACGAACAAGGAACGAAGCCGTATAAGTATAATCATACGCAAGAGGAAAAGGTTCATGAAGGAAGCCCCCAAATGAATTGGGTATTTAAATTTATGCGTCACAAACAAAGTTTGGACAAGAAAAAAATTTACAAGCAACATTTTTCCAAAAAAATATAATGCTTGGTCGAACCGAACACAAGTTAGGAATTAAAGCTTTGAGCATGAAAGCGACTTAGCTGGTTAATGTGTTCGATATTGATGACGCGGTCCGAGCTTGATATGGGACAAGGTTCCAACCCGAAGCCGGTCCCGAGGTGGCGGAGCGGAGAGCTCGACACGCCGAAGTGGTGACATAGCACGGTCAATGCAGACCGGCAGAATGACGCCAAAGTCCCCGGATCATTTTCCTGTGCACAAAAAATGATGCAAACCGGAGATAATCTACACTACTATTAAAAGAGAACTTGGCGGACGAAAACTCTGCCGGACCCACGCTCGCGCAAGATCGGAACTGTTCCACAAATTATGTTCACGTCCTAACAACAAATGGCTAAACTACAGAAACTTAGCCACAATTAACGGCAATTAAACACGTCCGCCTAACAAAGTGGCTAAACTTACGGGAATCAGATGGATCTTCCTACCCTTGCCCACCCGGACGTACGTCGCAGCCGCAGAGCCTGTCCCTGCGCCATCGCAGCCATGTGGCGCGGAGGACGATCGCGCCGAAGAGCTTCTCGCGAAAGCAGGTGCAGACTATCCTCTTGTGCGCAATATGTGGCCGGTTCCATCCAGTTAATCTCATTGTCTTTCTTCGATGTCGCTGTTCAGACGGACACTGCAGTGAGACGTCGGCGCCGCAAGCCACTGTTGCGCCGTCGCCGCCCAGCCAGTTTTGGCCATCGCCCCCTTCCGCGGCCGACGACGTAGGCGCCGACGAACTCCTCAGGCAACGCACCTGCCTGCACCAAGGGAACATGGTATGATTTTACAGGATATTCAATTGGGTTAACTTATGGGGCCGACCAGTTCCTGATTTTAGACAAAAATCTATTTAACATATATGTGCGTTCTTCATTTGCTTCCCTAATCCCTGTCAAATTTGCATCCTTATAACAATGTTCTTCACTCTCAAATTTGCATATTTACAACAATGTGCTGATCAATGCATCATTTTTGTGCAAACCATAATAGATCTACCTCCTGTAATTTCAACATGAATTTAACAGTGCATCAAACTGGAACCCTCCATCATATTGGTTTAACAGTATAGTATTCGAATCTATATGACTGAATGAATAAAACCCAGTCAGTATGATGTATTTGTAACCTGATCCAAGAGAGTGCGGAAGAAAACCCAGTCCAAGAATATGCATTTTTCTGTACATAAATGAGGTCATCTTCTATTATCAAATTTGCATATTAGATGGCTGCGGGATAAGTATTGCATGATAAACAAAAATATTAAACCAAACATATAGGCTCGGAAACAGTTTGGATTTTACAAGAGAAGATCTACTAAAGTAAATTTAGGTAGAATCAATGGCGGAGCTAGGATTTGGAAACAGGATAGTCCTCCAAAATTATGTCGTTTCAGTTACAGAGAAGCTTTGATGTATCACAGTAGTCTAACTGATGCATTCAACAAATAACTGGAATATGCAGAAATTATGTGAGTAAGTACCTGATCATTTTGGCCAAAACAAAAGCCAAGACTATCATGAAGTAAACCTGTCAATTACTTCTTCTGTACAACGCTGAAAAGCTTCGGGATGAGTATTGAAAACCTGTCAATGTGTATGGCAGGCAGGTATGCATCCCCATTCCCATCTTTGTGTTTATTCCAGAGTCCCAAAAATTTAGGATGGAACGAATTCCATGACTCTTAGATAGTTAGATGGTCTTCAAAATCCATTTCTTGTAAGCCTGCAAAAGCACTTCTGTTTTAACAGGGGTCCGGGACAACAAGAAATATATCTAAAAGATTTTGCTATATCATGAATAACACTTGTGCAGCTGCCGTAAGTAGTACTGAAGATGCCAGAGATGTTTATGGACTTCTAATAAGGCAAGTTATTCCAAGAAAGGAAATTTTGAGGTGATAAACTCTTTGAGCCAACCACCGTCCTCTATATATGAGAACCATACCATCATCATTCTTCAAACTGTATTATCCTACAGTCATACATGCTTATCCTACTGTATTATCGTACTATGCTTCTCTTGATCCTCTTTGATTTGCTATAAACCTCGCATTTGGAAACTTAACCTGCACATCCAAGAACATGTGTTCATTTTTCAAAATAGAAGTAAATTTCTTTGGCATGATCAAGCCAAATCAACCTCATCTGTCTTGGTCCCTATCGCCCCTAGCCACCCAGAATTCTAATCCACCAATCAATCAGCTTTATCGCAGCATGGTTGCCTGAAGAATAATAACTAACTGGAATCCCCACTCATAACAGTTGCCGCAACCAAGTTAAGAACGTCTAATCGAACAGCTTACTCCAAGATTAGGCAGACCAAAATAGGATCACCCCAACTTCTATTTTTTCTCCCCGATTCTAAAATAACTCTCATGCTTAAACCTAGACTACTGAGCTACATATGTACTATACTGGAATGGATAGCAATTAGGGATTAGAAGAAGTGGGTAATGGGTTGTAACTCAAAACAGAAACAAGCAGATATGAAAGCTGAAATGGGGAATAGATCGTCTAATGGCGCCGGCTTGCACTTGCAGGGACCAGCCACCGCGGCACTACTGTTGGACCTAGGCAGGGCAGGGTGTGGCGCAATCGCCTGCAGGGTGGTGGGAGCCACCGACGAGCGAGATGGAGAGGGAGGCACCGGGCGCGAGGTTGCGACGTACGATTGCCACTGCCCCCAGACGAGTCCCGCACCCAGCGACCATGCCGAGCTCGAGCGGATCCTTGGGCACTTCGGCGACAGACTCGAAGAGGAGGGACCGAGAAGATTGGGGAGAGTGCGAGCCTTCGAGACCTCGCTCCGGTGATGGGGACGAAGAGGATGGGCGGCCTGAGGAGGTAGAGAGAGAGAGGGGGAGAGAGAGAGTGTGTGTGTTGTGGGCTTGTGGCCACCATGGATAGGGAGCGGTGGGGAGACAGTGAAGGGATAAGGTTAGGGGCAGGTTGGTGAGAGAGGTGAGGAGAACCGAGAGGGAGAGACAAGTGTGCTCTTTTTTTAGCTTTTTTTTTTCTTTTTTGAGGGGTCATTTCTTTTCTTTTCAGAGTTGGTATTTTAGCCCTTTTGGTCTAAGTCAGATCAGATATAGCGTCCGATGTTGTCCAATTCATTTTTTATCCCTAGCGCTTTTGGTCATTTGGTTTGTATTCAGCATTGGACTTTGTCCAATTCTTTTTTATCAGGTGTGTCCAGTTTGACTATGTGGATGTGCGATCGTTTATACGGTCACAAGGGGTACAAAAAGTATTCATTCACAATCATTTTGAAAGTTTTATAAAACTATTAAGATTTTTATCGGTATTTGTTATTGAACCTATCAAAATTTCATAATCATGCAAGTTGTGGTCTTTGAATGTTAAATTTCATGGAGTACCTACTGGGCGGTATTTTGTCCGACACTCATATTTTGCTGTATAGGATGATTCATTGCCAGCCATATAAAGGTTTTGATTTTGCAATATGTCAAGTTCAGTTCAAATTTATTTATACTTACATTTTCTTCAGCATTATTTTTATGTTAATTTTTAAATTTACGCCATGAATTTGTTTTTTCAGTTTTACAAGTATTTGTTAAGACAACTGAACACTTTTATGTTTCGCAGTGAGTGTTTTTGGAAGTGTTAAAGGTCATCAAGAATATTTTATTATATTAACACTTGAATAGGATTATATGACACTAAGATGTACTATGTAACATTTTCACTCTTTATGATAGCCAGGTGGCAATAAAAATAAGGAGAGAAACAATGAAATCCTTGACGAGGACCTCTAATTCCTAAAAGGATGACCTTCGTATTTTCTTGATTTTACCACCTGCTTGCAAGTTGGAAACTGTGTTCAAACATATTTGTTGTAGGTTGTACCCTAGATGTGTAGAGAATCTTGCCTTGTGCAAGAAAACATGCATGTAAAAGAGTAAAATTTATGCGTTAATGAAGACGTGCGTTGCACGTGCACGCTTACTAGTAGTAATAATGATAATAAAAAAATCGTTGCATAATAAATAATTTATGCAAAGTGAGTAATAAAAGAAATATGGCCTGACGTCGAAGTCAATGTCGATGCAGGGCGTCGGCGTGATGCGGTAAAGGCGTGGCAAAGCCTGAATTCACAGGTTGGTCCGAGCTCCGGATGCGGCGTTCGCCGGACTATGTACGGAAACTGACCGAACCACCATGCGATCGCCGCACGCGCCACCATTTGATAGACCTGTGTACATATGATGGACAAACCAGAGTAATAATGCCTTGGGAAAAATGAACCCAGACAAGCAAAAAATACTGGGACTAATAGCACCTGGTTTATTTGTTGTAGCGATCCGAAGGAAGGTGATTCCCAAAATTGGGACTCGATCTGCGCACCCATTGCCTGATGGGCGATAAAACGACGGCATGGCAATGCTGGCAAAGGTTGGCTCGTCAAGGCAAAGCCCACAGTCCAGCTAACGTGATGGAGCTGGTCGGCTAGTGGCGCCGAAGTGTCCGGAGTAGGTTGATGAAGAGATGGCGAAGCCCCCGGTCCAGCCGAGATGTCGAAGTAGGTCGGCGTGATGGACACCAGCTTGAAGAAGCACTAGTGCGGCCCTGCCGATGCAGGTCGTGACGTGGTCGATGCCGGCTTGATGAAGCGACCGTGCAGCGATGCCGGTATGCCCGCTCTGTGTAATCCATGGGGCGGCGATGTTGGTGATGATTTATCCTTCGCGATGCCGGACTCTTGTTCGGCTTGCCGAGATGATGATCCGAAGAAGTTGAGCTCGGCTCGACAAAGTGACGACGTGTCTAGCGCAGGTCGGCAGCCGTGGAGCAATATTGCCGGACTGGTTTGACACCGGCATGATGTTGAAGATCATGTTCAAAAGATTTTAAAGTTAGTGGGATGTGTTCGGGAACAAAACACAATACCCCATACAAAACTTCCTTCAAAAAGGATGTCCGAAATCCCGTTCGTAAAAAGGACGAACTCGGGTCGGATTTGTTTTCACGCAGAAAACAGATCCGAAAAGTGATGCACTAATCGGAAGGTTCCCGGAGTTTGGACGGTCGGATCGAGCTGAAATTTTGAGGGGTGGTAGATATAGGAATTCCGCAGTCGATCAACGGTTGGATCTTCCAAAGGAGGTCCGAGCTAGAAGCTGGACACCACACCCTAAACTCATCCGGATTCTCGTCCAGATTTGACAGGGCTCCGGTATATCGTAGATTGTCGAAAATTCCTCCATCGAAACTCGACGAAATTTAGCGTGGCTGTTGTAGACGTAATTCCGCACTATTCCACCGAAGCAATCGTCAAACCGACGCTCGAGGAGGCGGTGACGGCGGATACAAGTTCGCTGTCCAGAAAAATAGCACGGTCGTCCGAGGGCAATGTTGACTTTGAGCCCCCGGGCTCCCTGGATGATTCCTCCATGATCTTGATAGAGATCGGAGCTGATGTTGATGAAGGCCCTCATCCGAACATAACGATCGGAGGTAGGGCGCAGTCCTCGGTCGAACCAAGGTGACCAATGAGCCTGGTGACGAAGATGCCGAAGTCGCAGTTGATCTGCAGGCGAGCCATCGACCTTTTGCCGAACACACAGTGAAACTCTCAATGAAAGCACCAATATCGGTGTCAAAACCGGCGGATCTCGGGTAGGGGGTCCCGAACTGTGCGTCTAGGCGGATGGTAACAGGAGACAAGGGACACGATGTTTTTACCCAGATTCAGGCCCTCTCGATGGAGGTAAAACCCTACTCCTGCTTGATTAATATTGATGATATGGGTAGTACAAGAGTAGATCTACCACGAGATTAGAGAGGCTAAACCCTAGAAGCTAGTCTATGGTATGATTGTTGTATATCTCTATCAACTAGCCTGGCCTCGGTTTATATAATGCACCAGAGGCCTAGGATAACAAGAGTCCTAGCCGAATACGCCGGTGGGGGAGGAGTCCTTGTCTTGATCACCAAGTCTCGCGGAATCTTCCTTGTATGCGGCAGCTGTCCGGACTGGCCCATGAGTATACGGCCGTCGGGGTCCTCGGCCCAATCTAACAGATCGGGAGATGACGTGGTGAGTACCCCCTAGTCCAGGACACCGTCACCTACAAAATCATATAGTCTGGCTATGCTCCATCTTCACCACACAAAATATTCACATCATGCACAACCCCGATGACAAGCCAAGCAATTGTTTCATACTTTTGACGTTCTCAAACCTTTTCAACTTTCACGCAATACATGAGCGTGAGCCATGGACATAGCACTATAGGTGGAATAGAATATGATGGTGGGGGTTATGTGGAGAAGACAAAAAGGAGAAAGTCTCACATCAACTAGGCATATCAACAGGCTATGGAGATGCCCATTAATAGATATCAATGTGAGGAGTAGGGATTGCCATGCAACTGATGCACTAGAGCTATAAGTGTATGAAAGCTCAAACTGAAACTAAGTGGGTGTGCATCCAACTTGCTTGCTCATGAAGACCTAGGGCATTTGAGGAAGCCCATCGTTGGAATATACAAGCCAAGTTCTATAATGAAAATTCCCACTAGTATATGAAAGTGATAACTCAAGAGACTCTCTATATGAAGAACATGGTGCTACTTTGAAGCACAAGTGTGGTAAAAGGATAGTAACATTGCCCCTCCTCTATTTTTCTCTCATCATTTTTTTTATTTTCTTTTTTTTCTTTTTTTGGGCCTTCTCTTTTTTTGGCCTTTCTCTTTTTTTTTCGTCCGGAGTCTCATCCCGACTTGTGGGGGAATCATAGTCTCCATCATCCTTTCCTCACTAGGGCAATGCTCTAATAATGATGATCATCACACTTTTATTTACTTACAACTCGATATCTAGAACAAAGATATGACTCTATATGAATGCCTCCGGTGGTGTACCGGGATGTGCAATGATCTAGCGTAGCAATGACATAAAAAACGGACAAGCCATGAAAACATCATGCTAGCTATCTTACGATCATGCAAAGCAATATGACAATAAATGCTCAAGTCATGTATATGATGATGATGGAAGTTGCATGGCAATATATCTCGGAATGGCTATGGAAATGCCATGATAGGTAGGTATGGTGGCTGTTTTGAGGAAGATATAATGAGGCTTATGTGTGACAGAGCGTGTCGTATCACGGGTTTGGATGCACTGCGAAGTTTGCACCAACTCTCGGGGTGAGAAAGGGCAATGCACGGTAATCAAGAGGCTAGCAATGATGGAAGGGTGAGAGTGCGTATAATCCATGGACTCAACATTAGTCATAAAGAACTCATATACTTATTGCAAAAATCTATTAGTCATCAAAACAAAGTACTATGCGCATGCTCCTAGGGGGATAGATTGGTAGGAAAAGACCATCGCTCGTCCCCGACCACCACTCATAAGGAAGGCAATCAATAAACACCTCATGCTCCGACTTACATACATAACGGTTCACCATACGTGCATGCTACGGGACTTGCAAACCTCAACACAAGTATTTCTCAATTTCACAATTACTCAACTAGCACGACTCTAATATCACCATCTTTATATCGCAAAACTATTGCAAGGAATCAAACATATCATATTCAGCGATCTACAAGTTTATGTAGGATTTTATGACTAACCATGTGAATGACCAGTTCCTGTCATCTCTCTGAATAGATATAAGTGAAGCAAGAGAGTTTAGTTCTTTCTACAAAATATATGCCCAACCTCTAACAAATATAAGTAAAGCAAAAGAGCATTCTACAAATGGCGGTTGTCTATGTAAAGAGAAACAGGCAATCCAAACTTCAAATGATATAAGTGAAGCACATGAAGCATTCTATAAAGCCATACTCAAAAGATATAAGTGAAGTGCATAGAGAATTCTATAAATCAACCAAGGACCATCTCATACCAGCATGGTGCATAAAAGAAAAAAAGAAAACTAAATGCAAAAGACGCTCCAAGGTTTGCACATATCACATGAACGAAACGAATCCGAAAACATACCGATACTTGTTGAAGAAAGAGGGGATGCCTCCCCAGCATCCCCAAGCTTAGACGCTTGAGTCTCCTTGGATATTTACTTGGGGTGCCTCGGGCATCCCCAAGCTTGAGCTCTTGCCTCTCTCCCTTCTTCTCACATCGAGACCTTCTCGATCATCGAACACTTCATCCACACAAAACTCCAACAGAAAACTCGGTAAGATCCGTTAGTATAATAAAGCAAATCACTACTCTAAGTACTGTTGCAAACCAATTCATATTTTGTTTTTGCATTGTGTCTACTGTAATATAACTTTTTCATGTCTTAATCCACTGATATAAATTGATAGTTTCATCAAAACAAGCAAACTATGCATCAAAAACAGAATCTGTCTAAAACAGAACAGTCTGTAGAAATCTGAACATTCACCATACTTATTTTACTTGAACAATTCTGCCAAAATTAGGAAAAAATAAAAAATTTGTACAGTAATATAGTGCAAAAAGACTCAGAACCATTTGACGTTCCAGTAAAAAATTAAAATCCGCGCACTACAACCAAAGTTTCTATCCTGCACCGTACAAACCAAAAAGCATTGTAAACATCCTAAAGGCAAACCTTGGCACATTATTTTTATAATACAATGGAATTGTACAAGGGGATAATTATTTTTGATTGAAAAGTTTCTGTAATCAAGATTAACAAAGTTTCCGTGAGCATGAACAAAGTTCAAGGAGCTCTCCCACTTCAACAATGCTTGTCTTTCTCACTTTCACTTTCTTTTTTGAAAATTTTTGGGTTCCCCTCTTTATTTTTGTTGTTTTTAAACTATATGAAAGCACTGAACAGAAATAAATGACTCTCTAAAACTTACGGGTTGTCTCCCTGGCAGCGGTTTCTTTAAAGCCATTAAGCTAGGCATATAGTGCTCAAGTAGTGAATCCACCCGGATCCCAAGGTATATCAAAGCCAATTTTAATTAACAATGATTTGTAATTTAGTAGTGAGCACAAAGTAACATATATCATGTAATGATGAAGTCTAACTCTCTTCCTATGCATCGGCATGTCATAAAAGAACAATTCATGCACACATAGTAAAGGCCAATGCATAGTATAAACATTATCTTGCAATTTTATCGTGTGGGAAACATAGAGAGGTGGAGATATAATTCCTCTCTCATAATAATTGCAAGTAGGAGCAGCAAGCACATGCATATTATATTCATCAAAATCATCATGTGCAACGGTATAAGGCAACCCATCAATGTAATCCTTAATAAGTGCAAACTTCTCCGATATAGTGTAGTCGGGAGAATTCAAAAATATAGTAGGACTATCATGCGTGGGTGCAATAGCAACAATTTCATGTTTAACATAAGGAACTACAACAAGTTCATCTCCATAAGCATAATTCATATTGGCATCTTGGCCATAAGCATAGCAAGGATCATCAAAAAGGGATATTTCAAGAGAATTAATGGGATCATAATAGTCATCATAGCAATCATCCTTCGGTAAGCACGAAGGGGAATTAAACAATGTATGAGTTGAAGGGTTACTCTCATTAGAAGGTGGGCACGGGTGATCAATCCGCTCTTCCTCCTTTTGTTCTTCGCTCTCCTCCTCATCTTTTTCATCCAATGAGCTCACAGTTTCATCAACTTCTTCTCCATAGATTCCTGCAAAATATTAGTCTCTTCTCGGACAGCGGAGACTTTCTTAATAAGTGCATTAATTTCATAATTGTATTTATAATTCTCATAGCAATATTTGAGGATAGCAAAATTTCCAGATCTATAAACAGCATCATCAAAATCCTCAAACTCTTTACACATAGCTTCAATTTCATAAGCACCCATAAAAGCAACAAATTCTTCTATTTTTTCCACATCATAGTAATCATATATACCATTAGCATAAGAAGCTAAGATTTTATTATCATTAAATTCGCATGAAAAGGGAAGGTGTGGAGCCTTCATCCTAGAGCAACAAGTATAGTCATAACTCACGCATAGTTGCCAAGCATACCACTTCAATATATGAATTTGATCCCATAATAGTTTCCCTTTTGTGTTAAGTGATAATCCCTAAAGTATTCACGTTGATCCAACGTTACTCCCATTACATAATTAAATGGGGTTTTCTCAGGATTATTAAAGTAGTACATAATATCTTTCACATAACCAAAGATCGAGGGTTTTAGGAGGTTCCCCATCTCCATGAGTAGCAAGTACACCTAATTTTTTTGGTATTTCGTGTTCCGTATCCATAACTAAAGATAAAGAACAACTAAGAACAACAAATAAAAATTACTTAGTGATAAAGCAAACAAGCACACACGAGAATATTCACCCCACGCTATTGCTCCCAAGAACGGCGCGCCAGAAAAAGGTCTTGATAACCCACAAGTATAGGGGATCGCAACAGTTTTTGATAAGTAAGAGTGTAGAACCCAACGAGGAGCTAAAGGTAGAACAAATATTCCCTAAAGTTCTATCGACCACCGATACAACTCTACGCATGCTTGACGTTCACTTTACCTAGAACAAGAATGAAACTAGAAGTACTTTATAGGCGTGACAGGATAGGTTTGCAAGATAATAAAGAACACGTAAATGTAAACTAGGGGCTGTATAGATAAAGAAGCAATAAAGTAAATATAGCGAGTGTGGAAAAGTGGTGATAGGAGTTTTGGAATTGTCCCTAGGCAACTGACTATGTTACTAGACCAGTAATCACTATTGCAATTTTATTTGAGGGAGATGCATAAGCTAACATACTTTCTCTACTTGGATCATATGCACTTATGATTGGAACTCTAGCAAGCATCCGCAACTACTAATGATTCATTAAGGTAAAACCCAATCATATCATTAAAGTATCAACTCCCCTTTATCCCATACGCAAATAACCTACTTACTCGGGTCTGTGCTTCTGTCACTCACGCCACCCACCATAAGCAAATCATAAACATATTGCAAACCCTACAGCGGGAATCCCTCACGCTTATGCCGACACGGAGGGCACAATAGGACAGCACCAATAATAAAATATGCAACTCAAACCAATCATAGCAATTCATCAATCACCGATAGGACAATGGAAATCTATTCAGACATCATAGGATGGCAACGCATCATTCGATAATAATATGAAGCATAAAGCGCCATGTTCAAGTAGAGGGTACAGCGGGTTGCGGGAGAGTGGACCGCTGAATATAGAAGGGGGAAGGTGATGGAGATGTTGGTGAAGATGACAGCGGTGTTGGTGAAGATCATGGTGATGATGATGGCCCCGGCAGCCTCGGCGCCACCGGAAGCAAGGGGAGAGAGGCCCCTTCTTCTTCTTCTTCCTTGACCTCCTCCCTGGATGGGAGAAGGATTTCCCCTCTGGTCTTTGGCTCCCATGGATTGGGAGGCGAGAGCCCTCCGAGATTGGATCTATCTCTGTTTACTGCGTTACATTACGGCTCTGTTTCACCGTTTCACGTATATATGGAGATCCATAACTTCGATTGGCCTGAAACCTTCGCTGTGATTTTTTTCCGAATATTAGCTTTCTTGCGGCAAAAGAAGAGCATCAACCGCCTTACGGTGGGCTCACGAGGGTAGGGGCGCGCCGAGGGGGGCAGGCGCGCCCCCTGCCTCGTGACCACCTCGGGCACTAGTTCGCGTTGATTTTTCCTTCCAAATTTTCCATATTTTCCAAAAATACGCTCCATCCGTTTTTATCCCGTTTGGACTCTGTTTGATATGGATATTCTGCGAAACCAAAAACATGCAATGCATGTGGACCTGCACCGGCAATCGGATCAATATGTTAGTCTCAAAAATAATATAAAAAGTTTCCAAAAAGTATATGAAAGTTGCATAATATTGGCATGGAACAATCAAAAATTATAGATACGAGACGTATCAGTGACCAACACCCAAAGGGTTTAATAGAGTCAATAATCTAGTTCACATCTCTATGTGATTAACACTCAAACAGTACTAAGGTGTGATCATATTTTGCTTGTGAGAGAAGTTTAGTCAACGGGTCTGCCACATTCAGAGTCCACTACAAGAAATATGTCAACTTGTGACCTTCTCTTAGTGACCCCAGCTGAATTGGTCGTAAATCCACGGCCATTTCGCTTTGAAGGGCTCAAACCCTGGAATTTCTTACACCAAATGGTCACAAAGCAGACAAGAGTGTCCAATGACCTTATTTCTACCTGATTACGACCAATATAAATGGTCATGAGGTTGTGAACGTGGATGCATTGTTACTTATTGCTATGACTAGGCGCCACCTCATCAGTTTTGCCTATGTGTCATGTCCATGTGGCAGTTATCGCCCTAGGTTGTGAAGCAACCTATATTTCTGTCATTCTCAAAATTCCCAAAAAAATCTCATAAATTCTTTGGGTCATATCTTCGTAAAATATGTAAAAAATCTTCCTTGCCTAGTTCAAAAATAATTCAAAAATATTCATTTTCCTATTATGTTCAGAAAAACACTTTGTGAAGGAAGTACCACTTTGGCATGTCCAAATAGTATCCATTTTCTACAGTGCTTTCTTATGCGCAAATAACCATCCTCCACCAAATGCCAGCTCAATCCATTAATTATTTTGAGCCCAGCTTCAACATTCGTACTTATGTCCAGTGTGGTACTTTGCAAAGCAAGTACCGCCTAGGCTCCTCCTTTTGAGCTGAAAATTTGTGAAGACGGTCTTCTTAGTAATCGATCATCCTCACCAAAACTCACGCCCATTAGCCATGTGCATTTCCGCATCGCTAATCAAACACTTGGCTGCTTATTCATGTTTGAGCATCGATCGGTCTCCTCGTGAGAATCTTATGTTGTGATTTTCTTCCTAGCACCTACCTGGGGAGTGCCCAAACCACTAGACATGCCTAGGCTGCCCAGAACACATGGCAACGCCACGTTCACGCGGTGACCTCGCGGCGGGCATGCGAGCTTACGCGCTCTAGAGTTGGGGCCCTCGGCCACCGTCCAAACCTCAATGTATCGCCACCAAACCATGTATTTCTCATTAAATAGGTACTTATGTAACTAGAAATGATTTTTGGAGAAAATAAATAGCAAACTATGAGGCAGCTGTAGTTCAAATTTGACCCGCTTCCAACCGAATCGGCGGGAATTTGTCTTTTTCACCAGAGGTGGATCAAAACTTTTTACACCCAACCATTTTGTCAATTGTGCATTAAATATGTCCTAGTATTTTAGAAAAATTGATTTGGTCCAATTTTGCAACAAATATATGGTAGGTCCTTCACACAAAAAACTCATTTCAAGCACTCAGAAAATGGAAAATGAATTTTCCGTGTAAAGAAAATGAAAACTCCCTTAGGCAACATTGTTTGTAATTCCAAGATGCACCCTTGTGCACAATATGAGATCATTTGAACAAACTATACCATGAATGTGGCCATAAGATTGATCATTTGGCTTGAAAGCCATGAATCTTCACGCATGATAGCTCATTTCTGAGAACACTTTTTAAAATAATTTCCGTATTACAAGTTTATTATTTTTCTTAGAAACTTGGCCACATATAATGACACAATGCGAAGGTTTTCCAATTTTTTGATTTTTTATGAATTTTTTATGCCCGTTTCAAAATGCGGTCAAAACGGCGGGAATGACCGTTCCTAGCTAGTGGTTGGATCTTGAATTTTTTTGGTGTTTCTCTGATTAAATAGATACTTATGTACCTAGAAATGATTTTTGGAAAAAATAAAGAGCAAACTACAAGGCAGCTACAGTTCAAATTTGACCCGCTTCCAGCTAAATCGGCGGGAATTTGTCTTTTTCACGAAAGGTGGATCAAAACTTTTGAAACCCAACCATTTGGTCAATTGTGCATTAAATATGTCATAGTATTTTAGAAAATTGATTTGTTCCAATTTTGCAACAAATATATGGTAGGTCCTTCACAAAAAAACCTCATTTCGGGCACTCGAAAAATGAAAAATAAATTTTTCGTCCAAAGAAAATGTAAACTCCCTTAGGCAACATTGTTTGTAATTCCAAGATGCACCCTTGTGCACAATATGAGATCATTTGAACATACTATGCCATGAATGTGGCCATAAGATTGATCATTTGGCTTGAAAGCCATGAATCTTCACGCATCATAGCTCGTTTCTGAGAACACTTTTTTAAAATAATTTCCGTATTACAAGTTTATTATTTTTCTTAGAAACTTGGCCACATATAATGACACAATGCGAAGGTTTTCCAATTTTTTGAATTTTTTGAATTTTTTATGCCCGTTTCAAAATGCGGTCAAAACAGCGGGAATGACCGTTCCTAGCTAGTGGTTGAATCTTGAATTTTTTTGGTGTTTCTATGATTAAATAGATACTTATGTACCTAGAAATGATTTTTGGAAAAAATAAAAAACAAACTACGAGGTAGATGTAGTTCAAATTTGACCCGCTTCCTACTGAATCGGCGGGAATTTGTCTTTTTCACCAGAGGTGGATCAAAACTTTTTACACCCAAACATTTGGTCAATTGTGCAATAAATATGTCCTAGTATTTTAGAAAATTGATTTGGTCCAATTTTGCAACAAATATATGGTAGGTCCTTCACAAAAAAAAACTCATTTCAGGCACTCGAAAAAGGGAAAATGAATTTTTCGTCCAAAGAAAATGAAAACTCCCTTAGGCAACATTGTTTGGAATTCCAAGATGCACCCCTGTGCACAATATGAGGTCATTTGAACAAACTATGCCATGAATGTGGCCATAAGATTGATTGTTTGGCTTGAAAGCCATGAATCTTCATGCATGATAGCTCATTTCTGAGAACACTTTTTTAAAATAATTTCCGTATTAGAAGTTTATAATTTTTGATGGTAACTTGGCCACATATAACGACACGATGCGAAGGTTTTCCAATTTTTTGATTTTTTTTTGAATTTTTTATGCCCATTTCAAAATGCGGTCAAAACGGCGGGCATGATCATTCCTAGCTAGTGGTTGAATCTTGGAAAATTTTTTGTGTTTCTATGATTAAATAGATACTTATGTACCTATAAATGATTTTCAGTAAAAATAAAGAGCAAACTACGAGGCAGCTGCAGTTCAAATTTGACCCGCTTCCAACTGAATCGACGGAGATTTGTCTCATTAGAGGTGGATCAAAACTTTTTACACCCAACTATTTGGTCAATTGTGCATTAAATATGTCCTAGTATTTTAGAAAATTGATTTGGTAAAATTTTGAAACAAATATTTGGTAGGTCCTTAAAAAAAAACTCATTTTTGCCACTCAAAAAATGATTAAAAATAGCTAGAAAGATCAGTGCATACAAATTGGTCCTTATCCATTAAATGTGGTCTAACTCTCGTGAAAATTTGGATGCCCTTCTAGAAAATATTTTTGATAGTTGCTTCATGATACGTCCATTTTGCATCATGCTTTTATATTGATATTTATCGCATTATGGGCTGTTATTTCACGTTATGTCACAATACTTATGGCCATTCTCTCTTATTTTACAAGGTTTACATGAAGAGGGAGAATGCCGGCAGCTGGAATTCTGGGCTGGAAAAGGAGCAAATATTGGAGACCTATTATGTGCAACTCCAAAAGTCCTGAAACTCCACGGAATATATTAAAATAAATAAATAAAAATCGTCGCCAAAGATGAAGGCCAGGGGGCCCACACCCTGCTCACGAGGGTGGGGGCGCGCCCGGGCGCCTACCTCGTGGCCCCCAGTGGCTCTCCGACGCCCATCTTCTCCTATATGAAGTCTTTCGATGAAAAAAACATTAAGAAACCTTTCGGGACGAGACTCACGCCACGAGGCGGAACCTTGGCGGAATCAATCTAGGGCTCCGTGAAGGCTGCTGCCGGGGACACTTCCCGGAGGGGGGAAATCATCGTCATCATCATCACCAACGCTCCTCTCATTGGGAGAGGGCAATCTCCATCAACATCTTCACCAGCACCATCTCATCTCCAAACCCTAGTTCATCTCTTGTATCCAATTCTTCTCTCCAAGTCCGGGATTGGTGCTAGTAGGTTGCTAGTAGTGTTTATTACTCTTTGTAGTTGATGCTAGTTGGTTTATTTGGTGGAAGCTCATATGTTCAGATCCTTGATGCATATTATTACCCCTCTGATTATGAACATGAATATGCTTTGTGAGTAGTTACGTTTGTTCCTGATGACAAGGGAGAAGTCTTGCTATTAGTAGTCATGTGAATTTGGTATTCGTTCGATATTTTGATGAGATGTATGTTGTCTAGCCTCTAGTGGTGTTATGTGAACGTCGACTACATAACACTTCACCATTATCTGGGCCTAGAGGAAGGCATTGGGAAGTAATAAGTAGATGATGGGTTGCTAGAGTGATGTAAGCTTAAACCCTAGTTTATGCGTTGCTTCGTAAGGGGCTGATTTGGATCCATATGTTTCATGCTATGGTTAGGTTTACCTTAATACTTTTGTTGTAGTTGCGGATGCTTGCAATAGAGGTTAATCATAAGTGGGATGCTTGTTCAAGTAAGAACAACACCCAAGCACCGGTCCACCCACATATCAAATTATCAAAGTACCGAACGCGAATCATATGAACGTGATGAAAACTAGCTTGATGATATTCCCATGTGTCCTCGGGAGCGATTTTCCTCTTATAATAGTTTGTCCAGTCTTGTCCTTTGCTACAAAAGGATTGGGCCACCTTGCTGCACTTTATTTACTATTTTACTTGTTTCTCGTTACAATTTATCTTATCACAAAACTATCTGTTACCACTTATTTCAAGATACTTGCAGAGAATACCTTGCTGAAAACCGCTTATCATTTCCTTCTGCTCCTCGTTGGGTTCGACACTCTTACTTATCGAAGGACTACGATAGATCCCATATACTTGTGGGTCATCAAGAATCCTTTTCCGCGCCGTTGTCGGGAGTGTAAGCGCCTTTGGTAGGTGGAATTTGGTAAGGAAAAATTTATATAGTGTGCGAAATTTTCTGTCACTTGTTACTATGGAAAGTAATTCTCACGAGGGGCTTGTTTTGGGTATCTTCACCCGTCCGATGAGAGCAAAAGAGTTGCTCCTCAACCTACTGAACCTATTGAAAATGAAACTCCTTTTGAAGTTCCTTCGGGTATGATGGAAAAACTGCTAGCTAACACTTTTACAGGAGATGGAACAAAGCATCCTGATGAACATCTACTCTATGTGGATGAAGTTTGTGGACTATTTAAGCTTCCAGGTATACCCGATGATGTTGTTAAGAAGAAGTTCTTCCCTTTATCTTTGAAGGGAGACGCATTGACATGGTACAGGCTATGTGATGATACGAGATCATGGAACTATAAAAGATTGAAACTGGAATTTCATCAAAAGTATTACCCTATGCATCTTGTTCATCGTGATCGCAATTATATATATAATTTTTGGTCTCATGAACGAGAAAGCATCGCTCAAGCTTGGGGGAGGCTTAAATCAATGTTATATTCATGCCCCAATCATGAGCTCCCAAGAGAAATAATTATTCAAAGTTTTTATGCTCGGCCTTCTGAAAACAATCGCACCATGCTCGATACTTCTTGTGCTGGCTCTTTTATGATGAAGACTATTGAATTCAGATGGAATTTATTGGCTAGAATGAAACGCAACTCTGAAGATTGAGATCTCGATGAAGGTAAAGAGTCAGGTATGACACCTAGTTTTATTGTGTGAAGTCTTTTATGGATACCGATATTTTCCGTAAGTTTAGCACTAAATATGGACTTGACTCTGAGATAGTAGCTTCTTTCTGTGAATCTTTTGCTACTTATGTTGATCTCCCCAAGGAGAAGTGGTTTAAATATCATCCTCCCATAGAAGTAAAAGTAGCTGCACCTATTAAAGTTGAAGAAAAGACTGTCACTTATAATGATCCTATTGTTCCCACTTCTTATGTTGAGAAACCACCTTTCCCTGTTAGAACGAAGGATCATGCTAAAGCTTCAACTGTTGTTCGTAAAAAGCAATATTAGAACTTATACACCTCGTGAGCAAGTCAAAGTAGAACCTAATATTGCTATTGTTAAAGATCTCTTGTCTGATAATATTGATGGGCATGTTATTCAGTTCGAAGGTGAAACTGCTAGAATTGCTAAACCCTGTGCTAAAGACAAACATAGACCTGTGGTAGGCGTGTACATTATTTACATTAAAATAGGAGATCATTGTTATCATGGCTTATGTGATATGGGTGCTAGTGCTAGTGTAATACCCATTGACTTATACAAAGAAATTATGCATGAAATTGCACCTCTTTGAGTTAGAAGATATTGATGTTACAATTAAACTTGCCAATAGAGATACTATATCTGCAATGGGAATTGTTAGAGATGTTGAAGTCTTGTGTGGGAAAACTAAATATCCTGCTGATTTTCTTGTTCTTGGTTCTCCACAAGATAGCTTTTGTCCCATTATATTTGGTAGACCCTTCTTGAACACTGTTAATGCTAAGATAGACTGCAAAAAGAATGTAGTTACTATTGGCTTGGATGATATGGTTCATGAGTTTAATTTCTCTAAATTTAGTAAACAACATCGTGAGAAAGAATTGCCTAGTAAGGATGAAATTATTGGTCTTGCTTCTATTGCCGTACCTCCTAGTGATCCTTTAGAACATTATTTGCTAGACCATGAAAATGATATGTTCATGAATGAAAGAAGGGAAATAGATGAAGTATTCTTTAAACATGAACCTATTCTGCAACACAATTTGCTTGTTGAAATCCTAGGGGATCCTCCTCCACCCAAGGGTGACCCCGTATTTGATCTTAAACCGCTGCCTAATAATCTTAAATATGCTTACCTTGATGAAAAGAAAATATATCATGTTATTATTAGTGCTAACCTTTCAGAGCGTGAAGAAGAAAGATTATTGAAAACTCTGAAGAAGCACCGTGCCGCTATTGGATATACTCTTGATGATCTCAAGGGCATTAGTCCCACTCTATGTCAACAGAAAATAAATTTGGAAGCGGATGCCAAACCAGTTCGTGATCCTCAACGAAGTTTGAATCCTAAAATGAAAGAAGTGGTAAGAAAAGAAATACTTAAGCTTCTGGAGGCAGGTATAATTTATCCCGTTGCTGATAGTCAGTGGGTAAGTCTTGTCCATTGTGTCCCTAAGAAGGGAGGTATTACTGTTGTTCCCAATGATAAAGATGAATTGATCCCTCAAAGAATTATCACAGGTTATAGGATGGTAGTTGATTTCCGCAAATTAAATAAAGCTACTAAGAAAGATCATTACCCCTTGCCTTTTATCGATCAAATGCTAGAAATATTAAGCAAACATACACATTATTGCTTTCTAGATGGTTATTCTGGTTTCTCTCAAATACCTGTGTCGGCCAAAGATCAATCAAAGACTACTTTTACATGCCCTTTTGGTACTTTTGCTTATAGACGTATGCCTTTTGGTTTATGTAATGCACCTGCTACCTTTCAAAGATGCATGATGGCTATATTCTCTGACTTTTGTGAAAAGATTTGTGAGGTTCTCATGGACGACTTTTCCGTCTATGGATCCTCTTTTGATGATTGCTTGAGCAATCTTGATCGAGTTTTGCAGAGATGTGATGAAACTAATCTTTTCTTGAATTGGGAAAAGTGCCACTTTATGGTTAATGAAGGTATTGTCTTGGGGCACAAAGTTTCTGAAAGAGGTATTGAAGTTGATAAAGCCAAGGTTGATGCTATTGAAAAGATGCCATGTCCCAAGGACATCAAAGGTATAAGAAGTTTCCTTGGTCACGCCCGGATTTTATAGGAGGTTCATTAAGGACTTCTCAAAATTTCTCGACCTCTGACTAATTTATTACAAAAAGATGTACCATTTGTCTTTGGTGATGATTGTGTAGAAGCATTTGAAATACTTAAGAAAGCATTAGTCTCTGCACCTATTGTTCAGCCACCTGATTGGAGTTTACCCTTTGAAATTATGTGTGATGCTAGTGATTATGCTGTAGGTGCTGTTCTAGGGCAAAGAGTTGATAAGAAATTAAATGTTATCCATTATGCTAGTAAGACTCTAGACAATGCTCAAAGAAATTATGCTACTACCGAAAAGGAACTTTTAGCGATTGTATTTGCTTGTGATAAATTCAGACCCCATATTGTTGATTCAAAAGTAACTATTCACCTTGATCATGCTGCTATTAAATATCTTATGGAAAAGAAAGATGCAAAACTAGACTTATTAGATGGGTTCTCTTGCTTTGGCAAGAATTTGATTTGCATATTGTTGATAGAAAATGAGTCGAGAACCTCGTTGCGCATAACTTATCTAGGTTAGAGAATGTTCTTGATGACCCACTACCTATTGATGATAGCTTTCCTGATGAACAACTAAATGTCATAAGCACTTCTCGTAGCACTCCATGGTATGCTGATTATGCTAATTACATTGTTGCTAAATTTATACCACCTAGCTTCACATACCAGCAAAAGAAAAAGTTTTTCTATGATTTGCGACATTACTTTTGGGATGACCCACACCTTTATAAAGAAGGAGTAGATGGTGTTATTAGACGTTGTGTACCTGAGCATGAACAGAATGATCCTACATAAGTGTCACTCCGAAGCTTATGGAGGACACCACCGGAGATAGAACTGCACATAAGGTATTGCAATCCGGTTTTTATTGGCCCACTCTCTTCAAGGATGCCCGTAAGTTTGTCTTGTCTTGTGATGAATGTCAAAGAATTGGTAATATTAGTAGACGTCAAGAAATGCCTATGAATTATTCACTTGTTATTGAACCATTTGATGTTTGGGGCTTTGATTATATGGGACCTTTTCCTGCCTTTAATGGATATACACATATTTTAGTTCTTTGTTGATTACGTTACTAAGTGGGTAGAAGCTATTCCAACTAGTAGTGCTGATCATAACACTTCTATTAAAATGCTTAAGGAAGTTATTTTTCCAAGGTTTGGAGTCCCTAGATACTTAATGACTGATGGTGGTTCACACTTTATTCATGGTGCTTTCCGTAAAATGCTTGCTATATAAGACGTTAATCATAGAATTGCATCACTACAAGAAATATGTCAACTTGTGACCTTGACTATTGGTCACTGAAAGGTCATGGTTTTTCATTTGCGACCTTTTTGTGACCAAAAAGAGAAGGTCAAAAGCTGGCGGTCGCTAACTGACTATAGCGACCTTCTCTGTGAGAAGGTCGTAGATGTTTACGACCAAAATATTCCTACTGTGGCGTTTTTGTCACTAGCAACCTCCCCAGGCCAGGTAGGCATCCAGCGTGGCAAGCTGATTTGGCACAAGATTCAGCCCGGTCCAATTCGGTTTTCTACATGGGCCTAGCCCAACAATTCAGCCTATTTGTGTTTTTTTTTGTCTGTCAATTTTTGGTTGGGTTCATGGGCCAAGCCCAATATTGCAGCCTTTTTATTGTTGGGTTGTGGCCTTTTTGTCTAAACAAATTTAGTTCTTCTTTTTTTCCCAAAAGAAGGGTCCACTAGTCAGATGGGTCCCAGTTGTCATCATCAGTTGGATGTAGCCTTTTCAAAGCGCGACACGAGAATACAATTTTGCACATATATATTGTTGAGAATTTTTCATAATTTTGTCGTCAAAGCAGCATGTACACAGGAATACAATTTTGCTATCAAAGCAACATTTCAAACATACATCTTCATGACATCGTACATAAAAACCAGCAATAAAAAGAATACAATATGCCATTTGGCTCAAATCACATAACATATGACATCCAGGTTCCAGCAACGAAAAAAGATAACCACCACATCATACCATCTGCACATTCAAAGAGAACAAACTATATGTTAAAAGAGAACTGAGCAGAAAATTGCCAATAAAAGAAAGAAGATAATATACTCTGTAATTACTACAGATTTGCTCACTAGATACACACACACACACACACACACACTTTGCATATACAGATTTGCTCCCTGCAAAAACAATTCTGAACAGTTGGCTATAATTCTTTTGAACCGCGGTAATGCAATTCATGCTGCTTAAAAATGTGAAGCGAAATTGACAACGGGCATAACAAGAGGAAAAACTTATAGCATAGATGTTCAAGACAACATAACAAGCTTGAACTGATGTTTAGCAGCAGCCAAGCTTCAGCCATACAAAGTGTATGCAAGATTAAAAGAAGTAGTAAGAACAAAGAACAGATGACATGTTTCTCAAAAAGGAAAAAATGAACAGACAACATGACTGATTTGGGTTAGAGGCTGCAACGGGAGCACATCTTCAACTCCTCTTTTTGAGTAAAAACTAACAAAGAACAACCTAACAGCTGAGCTGAGTGCCAGCAGTAAACGAACACTAGCTAACAGAATTGTAAACAGACTATCACCAACCTTCCATCAGATCAACACATGATGATTAAGATTGCACAATTTGTAACCTATTCCTGACCCAGAAAAATAATGCTTGAATCCTGGACACAAAAGATTCAACCAAGCTCTATTGGCCAACATGGTGAAAGCCAATGGAACAAGAAGTACTGCTTACCAGTTTTTGATAGAAAGAAGTTTATGTTTCAGCAATAGGAGCAAGGTGTGTACTGAACATGAAACATCAAAATTGCGTAAGAGAGAGGGGGGCTACCAAATTGAGCTGCTCTTTCATCCATGGTGGCGTCCTTGCATCCATGTAGCTGCTGCTGCTGCTAACCTTGAAGATGCAGCTCCACGTTCTGCTGCTGTACCAAACAAACCTTGCCACGTGGCCGCGTCCTGCAGATGCCACATTGATCCAATTAGCAACAGCTAAACTGTCAGTTGAATGGAGAACACTTTGATGCACCACCGGCATGGCATAAACCAGAGCACTGGTCCGAGTCCAAGCCGATAAATCGGAGTGCTACCGAAGGAAGACATCAAACAGTGAGTTGTGCTACTTGATCATTCAGATCGGCAAGATCTATCTTCCGTTTGAGCATAATGTTTCAGCATTCAGATCAATAATTTCAGCATTCAGATCAATAGCGCCAACACGGTAGACTAGATACACAGAAAAGAACCATTTCAGGCATCAGGATCACTAGATCCAGTGTAGGACCTACTACGCTATTGCGCCGCATCATAGTAAATTAATTGTTATACCTACCAAATCATGATTGCCATATAAAGTAGCTGCTTGAACAAAAAGAAAGTCGTGTAGATCTCAGCACAAGGACAAAAAGCCCGAACCAACTGCCAAGCTGTAACACTTTTCTGCCTGCATACACCAACTGGTCAAACAATCTCTGCTTCAACTTGAAGAGAAAGCAATGTCATCATGTTCGACACAAACACACAAACATCATGGTTCAGGGATCAAGAACTCTAAAAAAACTACACAAGCATCCTACTACTAGGCTACTATTAACGGAATGGCATGGATTCGCAATGGGATGAACTTCAAAATTGCATGGTGAACTAATCAGATCGCATTGCGAATGCAGGGGAGAATTCGAGGGGAGCAAACCTGAGCAGGGCAGGGAAGGTGCGGACGAGGGGCATCCCGCCCATGGTGTCTCTCCTAACTGCGCCCGGCTCCAAGGGCACCCGCCCATGGTGTCCCGGTGCTCGAGCGAGGACGACGTCCTGGATCTGGGAGGGAGAGAACACGAGGTGAGGAAGTGAGGGAAGGTTGTGAGGAGGAGGAGGGGGAGGAGATTGAGTGAAGGGACGCACCTGAGCCCGCCGTCCATGACTCCATGGCTTCCATGCTCGATCTGCAGCATAGCCGGGGCTCGGGGGGAGGGCGCGGTCGATCTGGTCGATGTGTGCCGGATCTGTTCTGAGGGGAGGATGGAGCGGAGGTGACGGGGTCGCGGTGGTGTGCTGGGAGCAGCAGATCGTCGGGATCGGCCGAGGAGCACGCCGACGATGCACTTCCTGGTGTCGAGGGCGACGCGGTTGTAGTGGTCGACGATGCTGAGCAGCACCAGCGGGTGCACCAGCACCTTCTCGAACTGGGCCTCGAGGAGAGGAGGTGGTGGCCGTCGATGGTGGGGATGGGGGGCGACGGCGGCGGTGGCGTCCATCTCCGCCTGGATCGCGCGCGTGTTGGTGCGGGGAGGGGAGGGGAGTTGGCTCGCCAGTTTTGGTCATGAGGGGCAACCTTCAGACGGGAGGGGTGGTGGAAGGAGGATGGCCGGTCTTTGGTGGCGGTGAGGAGGTCGGCGGTGGGGATGGGGGAGGCCGGCGGCGGAGTTGGGATGGAAGAGAGAGGGAGGTCGGGCAGAGGGGAGAGGGGGATCTGGGACGAGGTGGCGGCGGCGAGGAGCTGAGGGAGGAGAGGTGGACGGGTGCAGGTTAGGGTTTGGGCTGCGGATGGATGGCTGGATGGAGAGGTGGATAGTTGGACGGATGGATGGGCGGCCATGTCATCGATCCGTGTGACAACTAAACCAACCAATAAGAATAGAGCACATATAATTGTGTTTTTTCTTTTGTTTTTCTTCTACTTTTACACATGAAAAAATCAAAAAAATGGTCTCACATTGTGCACAAGTTTGTATCTTGAATGACAAACAATGTTGACTAAGGAATTTTTCATTTTCTTTGCATGAAAAATTCATTTTTCATTTTCCGAGTGCCCAAAATGGGTTTTTTTGTGAAGGACCTACCAAATAATTGTTGCAAAATCGGACCAAATCAATTTTCTAAAATACTAGGGCATATTTAATGCACAACTGACAAAATGGTTGGGTGTAAAAAGTTTTGATCCACCTCTCGTGAAAAAGACAAATTTCCGCCGATTCAGCTGGAATCGGGTCAAATTTGAACTGCAGCTGCCTCATAGTTTGCTATTTATTTTTTCGAAAAATCATTTCTAGGTACATAAGTATCTATTTAAGTAAATAAACATCAAAAGTTTTCCAAGATTCAACCACTAGCTAGGAACGGTCATTCCCGCCGTTTTGACCGCATTTTGAAATGGGTATAAAAAATAAAAATAAAAAATTGGAAAACCTTCGCATTGTGTCATTATATGTGGCCAAGTTTCCAGGAAAAATAATAAACTTGTAATACGGCAATTATTTTAAAAAAGTGTTCTCAGAAACGAGCTATCATGCGTGAAGATTCATGGCTTTCAAGCCAAATGATCAATCTTATGGCCACATTCATGGCATACTTTGTCCAAATGATCTCATATTGTGCACAAGGGTGCATCTTGGAATTCCAAACAATGTTGCCTAAGGAAGTTTTCATTTTCTTTGCACGGTAAATTCATTTTTCATTTTCCGAGTGCCCAAAAGGAGGTTTTTTTGTGAAGGAACTACCAAATAATTGTTGCAAAAATGGACCAAATCAATTTTATAAAATACTAGGCCATATATAATCCACAATTGACAAAATGGTTGGGTGAAAAAAGTTTTGATCCACCTCTGGTGAAAAAGACAAATTGCCGTCGATTCAGTTGGAAACGTGTCAAATTTGAATCAGAAGCTGCCTTGTAGTTTGCTCTTTATTTTTCCAAAAATCATTTCTAGTTACATAAGTACCTATTTAATCAGAGAAACACCAAAAAAATTCAAGATTGAACCACTAGCTAGAACGGTCATTCCGCTTTTTGACCGCATTTTGAAACGGGCATAAAATATTAAAAAAAATCAAAAAATTGGGAAACCTTCGCATTGTGTCATTATATGTGGCCAAGTTCCCAGGAAAAATAACAAACTTGTAATACAGCAATTATTTTAAAAAAAGTGTTCTCAGAAATGAGCTATCACGTGTGAAGATTCATGGCTATCAAGCCAAATGATCAATCTTATGGCCACATTCGTGGCATAGTTTGTTCAAATGATGTCATATTGTGTAAAAGGGTGCATCTTGGAATTCCAAACAATGTTGCCTAAGGAAGTTTTCATTTTCTCTACACGGAAAATTCATTTTTCATTTTCTGAGTTCCCAAAAGGAGGTTTTTTTGTGAAGGAACTACCAAATAATTGTTGAGAAAATGGACCAAATCAATTTTATGAAATACTAGGCCATATATAATGCACAATTGACAAAATGGTTGGGTGAAAAAAGTTTTGGTCCACCTCCGGTGAAAAAGACAAACTGCCGTCGATTCAGTTGGAAACGGGTCAAATTTGAATTGCAGCTGCCTCATAGTTTGCTCTTTATTTTTTCCAAAAATAATTTCTAGGTAAATAAGTATCTATTTAATCAGAAATACATGGTTTGATGGCGAGACATCAAGGTTTGGACGGTGGCCGAGGGCCCCAACTCTAGAGCGCGTAAGCTCGCATGCCCGCCGCGTGACCGTGGCGTTGCCATGTGTTCTAGGCGGCCTACGCATGTCTAGTGGTTGGGCACTCCCCAGGTAGGTGCTAGGAAGAAAATCACAACATAAGATTCTCACGAGGAGACCGATCGATGCTTAGACATGAATTAGCAGCCAAGTGTTTGATTAGCGGTACAGGAAATGTACATGGCTAATGGGCGTGTGTTTCGGCTGAGGATGATCAGTTACTAAGAAGACCGTCTTCACAAATTTTCACCTCAAAAGGAGGAGCCTAGGTGGTACTTGCTTTGCAAACTACCACACTGGACATAAATACGAATGTTGAAGCTTGGCTCAAAATAATGAATGGATTGAGCTGGCATTTGGTGGAGGATGGTTATTTGGGCATAGAAAAGCAATCAGAGAAAATGGATACTATTTGGACATGCCAAAGTGGTACTTCCTTCACAAACTGTTGTTACTGAAATGAATAGGAAAATGAATATTTTTGAATTATTTTTGAACTAGGCAAGGAAGGTTTTACATATTTGACGAAGATATGACCAAAAGAATTTATGAGATTTTTTTGGGAATTTTGGGAATGACAGAAATATAGGTTGCTTCACAACCTAGGGCAAAAACCGCCACATGGACATGACACATAGGCAAAACTGATGAGGTGGCGCCCACCACAATTTACAAGGCTATGACCATCTATATTGGTCGTTAACAACTAGAAATAAGGCAGCGGACTAGCGCTGTTTGCTTTATGACCTTTTCGTGTAAGGAAATTACGACCTTTCTGACGAAAATGGTCGCAATGGTTTAGGGTTTGGAGCCCCTTGAACAGCTCTTGACCAATTGGTCTGAAATGGTCATAGATCTATGACCAATTCTTCCAGGGTCACTGACAGAAGGTCACTAGTTGACATATTTCTTGTAGTGCATCTCCATATCACCCATAGTCTATTGGTCAAGTAGAATTGAGCAATAGAGAGCTCAAATTAATTTTGCAAAAGACTGTTAATAGGTCTAGAAAGAATTGGTTCAAGAAACTTGATGATGCGTTATGGGCCTATAGAACTGCATATAAGAATCCTATGGGTATGTCTCCGTATAAAATGGTTTATGGAAAAGCATGTCACTTACCTCTCGAACTAGAACATAAGGCATATTGGGCTATTAAAGAGCTCAACTATGATTTCAAACTTCTTTGGTGAGAAGAGGTTATTTGATATTAGCTCACTTGATGAATGGAGAACCCAAGCTTATGAAAATGCTAAGTTGTTTAAAGAAAAAGTAAAAAGATGGCATGACAAAAGGATACAAAAGCGCGAGTTTAATGTAGGTGATTATGTATTGTTGTACAACTCTCGTTTAAGATTTTTTGCAGGAAAACTTCTCTCTAAATGGGAAGGTCCCTACGTTATCGAGGAGGTCTATCGTTCCGGTGCCATAAAAATCAACAACTTCGAAGGCACAAATCCGAAGGTGGTAAACTGTCAAAGGATCAAACATTATATCTCTTTTAATCCCATAAATGTTGAAACAAATATTATTGAAATCGTAAACCCGGAGGAATAGATAAGGGACACTTTCCAGACCGTTTCAGACTCCGAAAAGGAATAGGTATGTGGTATGGTAAGTAAACCGACTCCAAAACAATTTTTAAGGCAATTTTTCTCCGTTTTGGAATATTTAGAAAAATAGAAAAATAAGTAGCAGTCCGGGAAGGACACGAGGCCTCCACGAGGGTGGAAGGCGCGCCCTACCCCCTGGGCGCGCCCCCTACCTCGTGAGCACATCGTGTGCCCTCCAGACTCCGTTTTCTTGCACGATACGTATTTTAGTCGGTAAAAATTCATTATATATTCTCCCGAACGTTTTGACTCTCGTATCACGCAAATATCCTATGTTCTTGTTTCGAGCTGTTGCTGCTGCAGATTAGAGCAAGATGTCTTCTCAAGAGTCAGTCAGGGAGAGCCGGGTATCTAATCCGGCACCGGAACTAAGGGCAAACAGCGATGCCGACCACTTTGGGCCAGCAACGGAGGAAGAGATGGAGGCCGACTTGATGAGGGTAGATGCCATGGAGGATCAAGAAGTCACCTATCGCCTCCGAGCTGTATTTACGATGGGGGAACTACAGAGCTCAGCTATTCCGAACTCGGTTATCCCTTCCAATGTTAGATTTCTTTCTTATGAAAATATGAGGAGGAGTGTCTCTTGTTCTCCCGCAGCTATGCAACACCCTTGGGTGCAAGGATCTATAACTGTTACAGGAAAGCTTCGCAAGGAAATAATGGACCTCAAGCAGCAAGTCAATAAGCTCGAGGAGGAGAACCGTATCTTGAGGGGAATCATCGCTAAGAATATTACACCAACCCCGAAGAAGGAGACATAATCACATGGGTATGGGCACTCCCCTTGGCAACTGCCAAGCTTGGGGAGGTGCCCGATATCGTATCACCATCACAACTCCTATCTTTACCATTTTTCTTAGTTCGATCCTTTTAGTAGTATCTTGATCTAGTAGAATAAAGTTTATGGCATGATCTAGTTTTGAGTTTTGCTTTATGATCCCTCTATGCAATCGAGTCCATGAGCTATATAATAAAGATTAGTGTTGAGTCAAGGGCTTGATTATTCTGCCATGATCTTGGGTGAATAAAAGAAAAAGAATAAAAAGAAACAAAGAGTTCATATTGATCTTATTGAGAGTAATGACTTCACATAGAAAGAGTATGATGATTAAAAGTTGTTGGGAGTTGGCAAATATAGCTTTGGTCATCATTGCAATTAATAGGAAGTAATAAGGAAAGAGAGGTTTCACATATAGATATATTATCATTGACATCTATTATGATTGGGAGCACTCATTAAAATATGACATGCTAAAGAGTTGATGTTGGACAAGGAAGACAACGTGATGAGTTATGTTTTCTTATATCTGAGATAAAGTATGTTGTCATGGATCCTCTAACATGTTGAGCTTGCCTTTCCCCCTCATGCTAGCCAAATTCTCAGCACCAAGTAGAGATACTACTTGTGCTTCCAAATACCCTTAAACCAGTTTAGCCATGAGAGTACACCATATCTACCTATGGATTGAGTAAGATACTTCAAGTAAGTTGTCATCGGTGCGAGCAATGAAAATTGCTCTCTAGATATGCATGACTTATTAGTGCAGAGAAAATAAGCTTTGTACGAAATTGTTGTGGAAGTAATAAAAGCGACAGACTGCATAATAAAGGTCCACATACAAGGGGCAATATAAAGTGACGTTCTTTTGCATTAAGATTTTGTGCATCAACCCTAAACGCAGCATGACAACCTCTCGCTTCCCTCTGCGAAGGGCCTATCTTTTATTATTATCCTCTACCTTATGCAAGAGTCACGGTGATCTTCACCTTTCCTTTTCATTTTATCCTTTGGCAAGCTCAACATGTTGGAAAGAACATGATATATATATCTAATTGGATGTAGGGGAGCATGAATTGTTATTGTTGACATTACCCTTGAGGTAAAAGGTTGTGGGGCAAAACTATAAGCCCCTATCTTTCACTGTGTCCGATTAAAACTCCGTAACCACAAGTATTGCGTGAGTGTTAGCAATTATGAAGGACTAAGTGATAGTTGAGTATGTGGACTTGCTTTTAAGCTCTGACATAGACTCTTTCCGATGTTATAATAAATTGCAATTGCTTCAATGGCTGAGGTTATAATTTGTTGGTGCTCAATAAGGTTTCTGATTCATACCTTTGCATTGTGAAAAGATCATCACTTGAACATAAGCAATCATATGACAAAATCTATATATATTGCTGTTATGAGAATAATCATGATGCATTCATGTCCGTATTTTATTTTTATCGACGCCTCTACCTCTAAACATGAGGACATATTTATTATTATCGGCTTTTCGCTTGAGGACAAGCGAGGTCTAAGCTTGGGGGAGTTGATACGTCCATTTTGCATCATGCTTTTATATCGATATTTATCTCTTTATGGGCAGTTATTTCACGTTATGTTACAATACTTCTGGCTATTCTCTCTTATTTTACAAGGTTTACATGAAGAGGGAGAATGCCGGGCAATTTGGAATTTGGAAAAGGAGCAAATATTGGAGACCTATTCATGCAACTCCAAAAGTCCTGAAACTCCACAGAATATCTTAAAATAAATAAAGAAAATCATCGCCAAAGATGAAGGCCAGGTGGCCCACACCACCACTCACGAGGGTGGGGGACGCGCCCCAGGGGGGCGCCCCCCTACCTCGTGGGCCCCCTGGTGGCTCTCCGACGCCCATCTTCTCCTATATGAAGTCTTTCGATGAAAAAAAAAACATTAAGAAACCTTTCGGGACGAGATTCCGCCGCCACGAGGCGGAACCTTGGCGGAATCAATCTAGGGCTCCGGCGGAGCTGTTCTGCCGGGGACACTTCCCTCCGGGAGGGGAAAATCATCGTCATCATCATCACCAACGCTCCTCTCATCGGGAGAGGGCAATCTCCATCAACATCTTCACCAGCACCATCTCATCTCCAAACCCTAGTTCATCTCTTGTATCCAATTCTTCTCTCCAAGTCCGGGATTGGTGCTAGTAGGTTGCTAGTAGTGTTGATTACTCTTTGTAGTTGATGCTAGTTGGTTTATTTGGTGGAAGATCATATGTTCAGATCCTTTATGCATATTATTACCCCTCTGATTATGAACATGAATATGCTTTGTGAGTAGTTACGTTTGTTCCTGATGACAAGGGAGAAGTCTTGCTATTAGTAGTCATGTGAATTTGGTATTCGTTCGATATTAGGATGAGATGTATGTTGTCTAGCCTCTAGTGGTGTTATGTGAACGTCGACTACATAACACTTCACCAATATCTGGGCCTAGAGGAAGGCATTGGGAAGTAATAAATAGATGATGGGTTGCTAGAGTGACAAAAGCTTAAACCCTAGTTTATGCGTTGCTTCATAAGGGGCTGATTTGGATCCATATGTTTCATGCTATGGTTAGGTTTACCTTAATACTTTTGTTGTAGTTGCGGATGCTTGCAATAGAGGTTAATCATAAGTGGGATGCTTGTTCAAGTAAGAACAGCACCCAAGCACCGTCCACCCACATATCAAATTATCAAAGTACCGAACGCGAATCATATGAACGTGATGAAAACTAAGCTTGATGATATTCCCATGTGTCCTCGGGAGCGCTTTTCCTATTATAATAGTTTGTCCAGGCTTGTCCTTTGCTACAAAAAGGATTGGGCCACCTTGCTGCACTTTATTTACTATTGTTACTTGTTGCTCGTTACAATTTATCTTATCACAAAACTATCTGTTACCACTTATTTCAGTACTTGCAGAGAATACCTTGCTGAAAACCGCTTATCATTTCCTTCTGCTCCTCGTTGGGTTCGACAATCTTACTTATCGAAAGGACTACGATAGATCCCCTATACTTGTGGGTCATCACTTCACAAATCCCTCTATTTTGAGTACTTGAAAACTATTTTAAATCACTGATTTTCCAAACCAATCACAACTCGTCCCACGGATCGATGACGTGGCGCACATCCATCCATCCATCTCTCCATTCCACATCCATCCATCCATATATGTACAGAATAAATAAATAAAAAAGAGATACCCCACTCTCTCGCCGCCGCACCCAAACCCTAACTCCACTCCTCCCTCGTCCCCTCTCTCGCCGCCGCACCCAAACCCTAACTCCACTCCTCTTCCCTCGTCCCCTCTCTCGCCGCCGATGGCCTCCGCTTCTCTCCCACCCCAGACGTATCGCCCAACACATCCATCTCTCCTCTCCTGCAACCCCTCTCTCTCTCCCCGCACTTCACAACGACATCAAGCACTCCCAGATCCCTCCGGATGCCGGACATGGAGGAGTCCGCGCAGCCCAAGCCCGCCGACCCCTCCGCCCTCCGCCCCGCCCCCCGCCGCTGGCAGAAGATGGAGGCCCCGGGCTCCCCCTACGCCTTCTCGCCCGAGTCCGCGCCCAAGCGCGCGCCCCTCTCCTCCCAGCCGCCCCCGCAGGACCGCCCAGACGCCGACCATGATGCCGCTGAGCCCGAAGGTAACTAACCGCACGCATCCCTGTGTTCTCTCCGCGAGCTGAGCTCCGGGTTCGCTCGCGTATGAGCATGGCCACCACGGCCGCGCGCACGGATCCGCGAGATCTGGGCCCCGCCGCGAGCCCGAGATCTGCGGCCGGCCGCTGTGGTGGCGCCGGATTTGTGCTGGCCGGTTCCATGGCAGCGGGCGCTCACAACTGGCCAAGGATCATTCATGCTCAGCCCCTTTGTTTCGCACCTCACTCGCCGCTGCGCCCGGTTGACCTCGCTGCAGTGCACGGGGGATGGCGGTTTGGTTAATGTGCTCTAGTTCGTTCGTTGGCTGATTCGGTGCCATTGCCTGCGCTCGAGTAGAGTTTAGTACACTTCGGCGTGATTACGCACTACTACAGCGCGCCTGATTGTGCACAACTACACTTATTTACTTTGTTTCAGATGCGTGATTGTAGTTTATTTCTAAACAAAAGACATGGAGCACAATTATTTTTGTTATTCCGGAGTAACAAATTTTTCTTTTGTGCTGTGCTGCAGAAGACGTATCCCCATCGGCACTACTACATCAATCCAAATAGCGGAAATAACAAGGTTGTGGATTCCCATCAACACCAACGGCAAAGTTGAGCGTAAAAGTCGTAACCCTAACGTATCACTTACTCGTCGTAAGATCCTGCAACATGAGACGTTGCAGCCACAAGGGGTCAGTACATTGAATGTACTAGAAAATTCACACCATAGGAGAATGATGAATAAAGGCTATCATTACATGCATATTTGGCTGGTGGAAAGCTCTATGGTTATAGTTTTTGCGAAAAGCCAAATTTTCCCTACTGCAAAGGAATAAATTTATTTAACTATCATGGTGGTTGTTAAACATTGAGAATGGTTGACAGCATTCTCAATCCCAATTAATCATCATCATTAAAACCCAACAAAATTAATTAAAGTAACATGATGAGGCTAACAGGATAATCCAAGAACTAGATACTCAAGACGTCCATAACCGGGGACACGGCTAATCATGATTAGTTTGTACACTCTGCAGAGGTTTGTGCACTTTTCCCCACAAGACTCGATCTCCTCCGTTGGATTTCTCGCACTACATGGTGTTTGAGAAACGGATGACCGAGACATAGTCTTTCAGAAGTGTTTGCTCCTTTCGATGGGTAGAGCGTACCTCCTACATCCCCTACATCTGCTAGTCTACCACTGTAAGAGTTCACACGACTTAATCAACTATGCTAGAGCCCATAATAGCTTGTGGCTGCACACGGAAGTTTCTAGTATGAATAATCTCATGATCCCTTTGAGCCTGCGTGGCGGTCAAAAAAAAACAGGCAATCCTGGTCTACCCAGGTGCCTAGACAGGCAATCCTGGAATACCCAGGTGCCTCAATCCACCCAGATGTGTGTTTAAGTTGCCACATTAAGTAAACCATTAATTAACAATCTCACAACTGTCATGAATACTCTCAAAACCAAATCCACGTCTACGAGCATAGCATAGCAATATAAGCAACGCAATAGTAACTCCCAAGGTTTGAATGCAGGGCAATAGGTTCCTACCTCATCAACTACTTCCCGATACCCACATGTTATCAATCCTACTCATGCAATGTTTGAGGGTTGAAACTAATGCATAAAAACTGCGTATGAAAAGGGATATGATCAAAGTGTGAACTTGCATGTACTGTTGATGAAGATGATTCGCACTCAAAACTCTTGATAGGTCTACTCGTCACACTCCGGTCAATCTATCGTAAGCAATCAATAGTAACGACACATAAGCAATCACTCAAAAGATCGGGAAGAACGAAGAAGACGATTCGGAAAACATCAAAACCATGCAAATAACTCTTGCAACATAAAACAAATTTCTAACAGTACCAAAATTATATGAATTTGGCCTTATCAGAAAGTTTAGGTCAAGTGCTTCGATTTGCAAAAAGAATAAACTCAAACGGAGTTATAAAACTCAAGTTACGATCAAACGAAGTTCAAATTCAAATCTGGTCTAATTCAAATTTTAAACTTTCAAAAACATGTTTGAGTTGAATTACTGGATAGAGGAGATCGTAACGAAGAAGTGGGCGTTGGTTTCATTGGATTTGGACTAACGAGCAAAAAGTTGTGAGCGTTTGAAGTCCAGGGGCTAACCTATAAATAAAATATTCACATACGGGTCCATGGCCGAAAATAAAAGAAAAAGAAAAGCTCTACAGAAAGAACGTTCGCTGCCGAACACTAACTGACGAAGACCGTTCACTACAGAGGCTAAACCAGCGAACGTCCATTAAATAAAACAAAACGTTTCAGAGAAAAAAAACACCTCGATCTGGACCGTTGGATCCAAATCGGACGGACGAGGGCAGGTGGCGGTTACCGCAGTGGCGGACGACGTCGGCGGCGACGAAAACGGCAGCGACGTCGGCGGCGACGAAAACGGCAGCGACGGCGGCTCGGATCAAACGGAACGGCGGCTCCGGGGCTCGGCGGCGCTGGCGGAGTAGATGGGGAGGAGCGGCGCAACGGGGCGAGGAGGATGGAGGCGTCGGCGGCGGTCCACGGCGACGGGACGGAGCGGGGCGGCGGCGAAATAACGGCGGCGGCGGCGGCGCAAGATGCGGCGTGAAGCGAGGAGAGAGAGAGGGGTCGGCGGCGCGCGATATTTAAGGAAGGCGGGCCGGTTCCGTGGCGTGGGCGAGGGGGGAGAAGAGGCCGAGGCGGGCACGGCCTCCCATGGCGGCGCGGCGGCGTGCCCGAGCGGGACTCCGCCCGGGGTCGGTGGGGATGGCGCGCACGTGGGCCGGCTGGGCCGTGGCCTGGCTGGCTGGCTGGGCCGGCCCGGTCGGTCTAGAAGTTTTTTTTTAAACATTTATTTCTACAAAAGAAGAAATAGAATTAAATAAACTAAAGTATACTATAGGCATAAAATATATCAAAATCTTCAGAAAAAGATTTTCTACGACTTGGACATTTTTGTAGCACTAAATAAAATACAGACAAATTCAGATAATTCAAAGAGTGCTACTCGTCTAATAAAATCCAATAAAAATCATTTTAAAAATACCAAAATTAATTCAAATTTATTTCTCTCCAATTTTCTGATGTAGGGAATCATGTTACCCTATTTTCCTTATATTTTATTTTTGGAGAAAAATAATTTGAGTAAAACTCCAATAACTCCAAATTGAAAATAAATTCAAAAGAACTTTGAATTTAATTTTTTTAAACTCCCAACTCATATTTCATATAATTTGAAGAAGTCATTTTTATCTTCTCTCATGAATATCATTGAGTTGCATGAAGTTTATGAATCGAAATATTTCCAAATGAAGTTCAAATATTTTCAAATACCCTTTCATTCAATTAAATGGAAGAAGTCATATCATCTTCGCTCAAGGGTTTTTTATTTGAAAAGAATTTGAATTCATGAAGATCAGAAAAGAAAATGAAAGTTTGGGAAGGTCCTTTTATTCCCTCTCATTTAACTTTCAAAATTTTTCGAATTTCACTCAATCAATCAAACAATCAATCAAATCTATCTATTTATTATAACATTCCAAAATTTAGAATTTTGGGATGTTACAAACCTACCACCCTTAAAATGAATCTCGTCCTCGAGATTCGGAGAGGCTAGGAAGAAATAGGTTAGGTTTGGGGTCTTCTCAAAAATCCATCGATCGTCTCCGGGGGTCTCTGGTGCTACCACCCTTAGAAGCATGGCTACAGTTCCATCAAAACTCATATACTCCATCCTTATTGTTGACAGTGTCGGTCTTCTGAGATCTCGGGAAAATTCCTTTTCTGGGCTCTTCCGGTAGTGGCATAACCTTTTCCTCAATTCTTTTGTCCTTTCCTCTTGGTAAGGTTATTCCGAGATTGGGTCTTCATAGCTGATCGGTCTGGCGCCAATACTAAACAACTATGGATATCTCATGGTGGTCAACAATTTATGGTTTGTCCTGCAGAAAACGGGTCTGGGTTGAGCCTCACCGTATATCCTACGATTGGCAACAGCTGCCATGTACAAGGGAAAATACTTATACCATTCTAAGGTTCAAACAAGGTTTTGATCGTCGTCTCTCTACTATAGGTAAGTCACTCAGATTTACCATCCCATATAGCAAGGCGAACAATAAGAGTAAGTCGGTATGGTGATCAATCCATCCCGCACCCAAATCATTACCTTGTACATGGTTTAGCGAATCTCGCATTCTAACACTCGGTCATCCTCACAAGCATTGCAGAATTTCTCTTGTCGACGAACCAAGTTCGGATATATCCATAGATTCTGCAAGCCAAACAAACATCTATCGTTCCTTAACAACTCCCGTGTTTTATGCTACTCCTATAAATTAAATGCCCGTGGGTAAGGTCGTAATCTCTTCCAGGGTTTTTCCTTCAGCAAGGGTGTGCTTGCTTCTTGGCAGGTCTTGGGGCCTGTGGGTTATGGCCCATCTCATCACTTGTAAACCTTGAACTCATCCTCTGGGAAATTGATCGTTATTCCAACATTCAACTTCCATCTTCTTAGCATACTCAAAATCCATCCAATTGTACTGTCTTCCTTCCTTCTATTGGCACCAAACTAAAACGTGATTACTCAGACTCATCATGGAGTTACAGTTGCTCCATAATCAACATTCTACCTCCTTGCGATTTTGAGTCTGCATAACTCTTCTGCCTGGACTTAGCTATCTTCAGTCTATCTCGAATCAACTTAACATTCTCTTCTGACTCCTTGATCACATTTGGTCCAAACAACTGACGGTCTCCAACTTCATCCCACATCAACAGTGTCTGGTTCCTTCTCCCATACAACGCATCAAAAGGGGTCATCTTCAAACTGGCTTGGTAACTGTTGTTGTATGAGAACTCCGCGTAAGGTAGATTATCATCCCTACTAGATCCATAATCTAGCGCACACGCTCTCAACATGTCCTCCAGAATCTGATTGACTCTCTCGGTCTATCCATCAGTCTACGGATGAAAGGCTATATTGAACTCTAGCCTAGTACCCAAAGTGTGGCGCAGCTAATTCCAAAACTTTGAGGTAAATCGTGTTCCTCTATCTGATACGATGGTCCTCGGAACTCCATTCAGACATACGATCCTGGTCAAATATATCTTGGCCAACTTCGCACTTGTATATGTGGTTTTCATGGGATAAAGTGAGCCACTTTGGTCAAGCGAATCAACTACTACCCAGATAGAATCATATCCCGATCGGTTTCTGGGAAATCCGGTAATGAAATCCATGCCAAGCTTATCCTACTTCCATTCGGTTATTGGCATAGGCTGTAGTAATCCTGCTGGCTTCTGATGCTCTGCTCTTACTCTCTTTGGCATACATCACCTACGACTACATTCTACGCAATATCCTTCTTCATACCAATCCACCAGAAACACTCCTGCAAATCCAAATACATCTTGGTGTTTCCAGGGCGAATCGAGTATGGTGAGTCATGAGCCTCCTGAAGTATTTACTTCCTGATCTTTGCATTATTGGGCACATATACACGTTCCTCGAACCATAAGGTGTCGTGCTCATCCTTACGAAAACCTTTGGCCTTTCCTTTTCTCATTTTCTCTTTTACCTCAGCAATCTCTTTGTCATCCTTCTGAGCTTCACGGATCTTTCCCAACAATGTAGACTGAACTTCCATTGCTGCAACAAAACCTTTGGGAACAATCTCCAACCAAAGTTCCCTGAGATCCTCGGCTAACTCCTTTGGTAATCCTCTGCTTATGAGGGTGTTTGTCCTTATTTTCTTTATGGTTGTGTCCTATTTCTCCACAAAGCTTGTATGCACAAGGTTTCTTCATATCCTTTCCATAAGGACTCAACCACGGGACACAATACGAGATCTTTGCAGAGTCAACTTAAATTCTTCCCAAGTGGTTACTCCTTGCCATCCATTGATGGTTTGGTACATCCTCCACCAAGTAGCAGCACCTCTTTCAAAGAACGGAAGAGCATGTTGGGCTATATCCTTTTCGACTATAAGGTTATTCTCCATGCGATCCTCCATGTTCTGAATCCATCGGTCTGTCTCCAATTGACTCATTGGTCTAGAAAATACAAGCTCATCTCCATTCATCCTCTAACGGGTCCATGGGTTTTGGAGTGGGATAAGAGAGATAGAGCGGGATGCACACAATACAAACAAAAGTTTTGAAAAGACAAATTTTATTTGTGGCTGTCGGAAAAACATCAAACAAATGACAGCTCACAAACGTCGCATCTAACGCAGGTATATAATAGGGGTTTGGGCTTCTAATGGTCAATAAATCTTCAAGGTCATCAAACTCTTCGATTCTTGTTCATGTCTCCGATGGCTTCTTCCGATCATGCTTGACCTTCTCAAGTTCTTTTGCCAGATCATCTCTGTTGTCGCAAAGTCTATCGTGACGTCCTTTAATATGTTGGGGTCGTGTTCCAAACTTCTAGGTTTCAACATCCTTGACATGAACCATGGCATTACGGTCCTTCCGTTCCTGACGAATCTCCTATATCTCGAGGTTTTACTCCTCCAGCTTGGCTACTTTCAGCTTCTAGGTCCTGAGTTCTTCACAAAATGCTTCCTTGTCAAATACGGCTTCCTGCAGATCCACCCTAAACTCCTTGATGTAATACTCCAGATCATGGCGATGCACCAGCTATGTTAAAACTGCATCCTTCGCTGACAGATGCTCCTTCAGCCTTCTACCATCCAATTCTTCCATGCATCCGCATGCTTAACCCCGCATGGTGACAATAGCATAGGCGGGCAATAACACCATGGTTAGCCATGTCTATGCCCATGTTACTGCCATGAGCTTTCATTCCATAATTGATATCTCCTGTCTTAGGGTTTTCTTGACAAAAACTTTGAGTTCTAATGCTCCATGTTCTGTGCTTTCTCCGATACACCTTGATCTCGGGTATTGACAGCTTCCATAGTCTGCCAAGTTCCATAAGGGGTGCCTTCCTAGGTCATACAAATCCGGAAATTCTTCAAAGCCTTCAAATTCTCCTAGTCTTCGGAGTCTTCAACATTGTAGTTTCCGTCATTGTAATGCACGGTAAAAATCCTCTTTATTCCAAAATAGTCTTAGTTGTTCGATATCTTGTACTTCTTGGAGTGGTCTCATTAGCCGAATCTTCATGGTCAAAAGGGAAAGGGGTATGGTCTCACTAAAAGGGAATATTTGAATAAGGTCGGAAGAGAAGAGAGGTAAAAGATCTTTTTGAAAATGAAGTTGTAGAGAAAAATCTTTCCTATGGCTTGTCAGTTTCTAGGGTCACGTCCTACAGTCAACATGTGCTCTGATACCATCTTGTAGTGACCGACCCGAATGGATCAAGTCTACGTGGCTTAAGTGTCATCCTGGATCGGTATCTTTGACACACACGATTTCGAGGATTTATAACAGAGGTAAATCACATGTATAAATAACGTAAATACTATTACCTCAACCCAAATAGCGGAAATAACAAGGTTGTGGATTCCCATCGACACCAACGGCAAAGTTGAGTGTAGAAATCGTAACACTAACGTATCACTTACTGTCAGAAGATCCTGCAACATGAGACGTTGCAGCCACAAGGGGTCAGTACATTGAATGTACTGGCAAATTCACACCATAGGAGAATGATGAATAAAGGCTATCGCTACATGCATATTTGGCTGGTGGAAAGCTCTATGGTTATAGTTTTTGCGACAAGCCAAATTTTCCCTACTGCAAAGGAATAAATTTATTTAACTATCATGGTGGTTGTTAAACATTGAGAATGGTTGACAGCATTCTCAATCCCAATTAATCATCATCATTAAAACCCAACAAAATTAATTAAAGTAACATGATGAGGCCAACAGGATAATCCAAGAACTAGATACTCAAGACGTCCATAACCGGGGACATGGCTAATCATGATTAGTTTGTACACTCTGCAGAGGTTTGTGCACTTTTCCCCACAAGACTCGATCTCCTCCGTTGGATTTCTCGCACTACATGGTGTTTGAGAAACGGATGACCGAGACATAGTCTTTCAGAAGTGTTTGCACCTTACGATGGGTAGACCGTACCACCTACATCCCCTACATCTGCTAGTCTACCACAGTAAGACTTCACTCGACTTAATAAACAATGCTAGAGCTCAAAAAAGCATGTGTCTGCACACGGAAGTTTCTAGTAAGAATAATCTCATGATCCCTTTGAGCCTGCGTGGCGGTCAAAAAAAAACAGGCAATCCTGGTCTACCCAGTGCCTAGACGAGCAATCTGGAATACCGTGCCTCAATCCACCCAGATGTGTGTTTAAGTTGCCACATTAAGTAAACCATTAATTAACAATCTCACAACTGTCATGAATACTCTCAAAACCCAATCCACGTCTCTGAGCATAGCATAGCAATATAAGCAACGCAATAGTAACTCCCAAGGTTTGAATGCAGGCAATAGGTTCCTACCTCATCAACTACTTCCCGATACCCACATGTTATCAATCCTACTCATGCAATGTTTGAGGGTTGAAACTAATGCATAAAAACTGGGTATGAAAAGGGATATGATCAAAGTGTGAACTTGCATGTACTGTTGATGAAGATGATTCGCACTCAAAACTCTTGATAGGTCTACTCGTCACACTCCGGTCAATCTATCGTAAAAACTAAATAAACTAAAATATACTATAGGCATATAATATATCAAAATCTTCAGAAAAAGATTTTCTACGACTTGGACATTTTTATAGCATTAAATCAAATACAGAAAAATTCAGATAATTCAAAGAGTGCTACTGGTCTAATAAAATCCAATAAAAATCATTTTAAAAATACCAAAATTAATTCAAATTTATTTCTCTCCAATTTTCGGATGTAGGGAATCATGTTACCCTATTTTCCTCATATTTTATTTTTGGAGAAAAATAATTTGAATAAAACTCCAATAACTCCAAATTGAAAATAAATTCAAAAGAACTTTGAATTTAATTCTTTTAGAACTCCCAACTCATATTTCATATAATTTGAAGAAGTCATTTTATCTTCTCTCATGAAAATCATTGAGTTGCATGAAGTTTATGAATCGAAATATTTCCAAATGAAGTTCAAATATTTTCAAATACCCTTTCATTCAATTAAATGGAAGAAGTCATGTCATCTTCGCACAAGGGTTTTGTATTTAAAAAGAACTTGAATTCATGAAGATCAGAAAAGAAAATGAAAGTTTGGGAAAGTCCTTTTATTCCCTCTCATTTAACTTTCAATTTTTTTTCGAATTTCACTCAATCATTCAAACAATCAATCAAATCTATCTATTTATTATAACATTACAAAATTTAGATTTTGGGATGTTACAACTCTTTATCACCTCAGAAACCGAGAAATATTTTCTTAGTCCTCTTAGGTAACTAAGGATAACTTTCACCGCTGTCCAGTGATACACTCCTGAATCACTATCGTACCCCCTTGCCAAACTCATGTTAAGGTACACAATATGTCTGGTACACAGCATATCATACTTTATAGAACCTATGGCTGAGGCATAGGGAATGACTTTCATTCTCTTTCTATTTTCTGCTGTGGTCGGGTTTTGAGTCTTACTCAACTTTACACCTTGCAACACAAGTAAGAACTCCTTCTTTGACAGTTCCATTTTTGAACTACTTCAAAATCTTGTCAAGATTGTACTCATTGAAAATCTTATCAAGCGTCTTGATATATCTCTATAGATCTTGATGCCCAATATGTAAGTAGCTTCACCGAGTTTTCATTGAAAACTTCTTATTCAAGTATCCTTTTATTCAAGTATCATTCTCAAAGTTTTTGGTTATTTTTTGTTGGTGAGTAGTTTGCTTTAAAGGCAACATAAGGTGGTGGTTAAAATTCACTTATTTGGTAAGAAGCACTTGCCTGATGTTTCTGTTGCTGGATAGACATGAATTTTCTGAACCACAATAATCTGTGTCATACCAATAAAACTTCAGTGGGCATGCATGTTGTGTTCATTGGAATCTATCTAATGTAACAACCTGGACTGGACGCTACTGCTGAACCTGATGGCTGCTGCAACATTAACCATTCCATCACCTAATGTTCTGAATAATTCGATCATCTAATGACATCCGTAATGCTGAATAATTCCATCATCCAATGCAACATGAACCATTTGTAATACTGAACCCTATCCAGTTGTTCTGAACTTGAACCAACCCCATTGCTGTTGAAACCTAGAATAAATTATTTAGCCATGCATTGTCCAGTCCGTTGTGTATTACTCCCTCCGTTCCTAAATATTTGTCTTTCTAGAGATTTCAAAAAATGACTACATACAGAGCAAAATAAATGAATTTATACTCTAAAATATGTCTATATACATCCGTATGTGGCATCCATTTGGAATCTCTAAAAAGACAAATATTTAGGAATGGAGGGAGTACTTGCGCCTGGTGCCTTTCTTTGTATAGCCTGATAAATGCGTCATGCATACAGGGCCACAGGAGCAAACTCTGTGGTAGGAAACATATACAACCGAATCCAAGTGGAATTCCAGTCAGTGCTTGCCTCAGAACTTTATCAGTCATTTCCGTTATTGCAACCGATCTAAACACCGTCGATCAGTTTGTTGCCACGGGAAAAGAACAGACCAGAAAATCCTGCTATACTGGAGTAGAGCTGTGAACTCCACATGGATTACTGCTTTGGGCAATTATGGTTAACCACAAACACATAAGAATAAAATGGAGAATTTTTCAGGAGTATAATTGAAAGAAGCGTTTTGAGAATGCTGAAATGCTATACTGGTTTAAGGGAATGATGAACTGTGTTGATAAGAGAAGAACAGCAGTTGGAGTAGTAATTTTTCATATAACAGGAAACATGCTCATATATGCATCCAGCGGTGAACCGGCACTGCTAGTAGAATTCAATCTTATACTATAATACAGGTATTAAACTTCAAATTAAACAATGGTAGGGAGAAAGAGGAACATTAAGAACATGAGGCAACAGAAAGTCTCGAACAACAAAACAAATATGAAATTATAATTGTTTTTGAACTAATATAATGTCAAATAGGAAATACAAAAATAGACACCAAAGATTGGCTCATGCATTTCGTGGGCTGCTGCGCTAGTTTAGGACAAATAAGCATACACCCTCACTCATGAGTCATGACACATTACCGTTACATTCAGACACCCCTATTGGCTCTATAGAAATGAACTCGCATTTTTTAACACAAACACATATACGAGCATAATCAAGTTCACACACAAAGCAGAATCATATATAGTAAAGCTTGAATGAATGGATGAAGCAATCCTTGCTGACCACATTGTAAGGTTGAAATCAAGGAACCATGGATTCACTCCTGATTAGCATAATTCCCATATTCCATTAGTATCAATGAAGTTTGGATGTGCTTCTATGGCTTGTATCACCTGATCTGGTAGCCTGACACCATCATTGAACACCATTTCCTTCAACTTGGGAAGGTTGTTGATTCCCGAGAGAGACACTATCCCGTCGATGAGCCAGGTGATGTTTTCAAGCTTAGGAGCTTCTCCAGGTTCAAGTTGATGTCGGTGATGCCGCCCCCCTCAACGACAAGATACTTGAGATTTTGGAACCCATTGGTCTGGATTATAAGCTTGCCCTCAGTGTGTAAATTAACATGCTGGAGCCTGAGGCCGCGTAGGTTGGGCAAATCTGCGAGGGATTCCATATCATTGTGGTCTAACGAGGTGTTATGAAGAGTTACCTCAGCAAGTTTGTGGCAGCCTCTTGCGAACAATGGGAGAAGATGCCCATACATCGTGACTCCACTGATGCTCAGGCTTTCAAGAAGCTTGGGTGTGTTTTACAGTGTGCACTGATAGCATCGGCTGCAGGTACGTCAGGAGGAGTAGCAGCCTGCCTGGTAGGCGGAGGCTTGATCTCGATCGACAAAGACCGAAGGCACTCATTCAGATCGCTAATCCCTTGGAGTAAGTTCTCAAGTTGAGCTTTCCAATCATAAATGGTCACACCAAGAACCCTTAGTTGCCATAGCTGGCGAATCTCTCTCAGCTCTGTAGCATGATGTTTCGAAGCCTGTACATGGGACAACACTTCCAGGTCCATCATTTTTCTGACCTTGTGAGGCATCTGGACAGTGGAAAGTATGCTAGCATCACCACCACCAGTGCCAGTGTGACCAGCCAGCAGACGCTTTAGCTTCAGTAGCATGAGCAGTTTTGTGGCGCAGGCATTCATAGGAGTGTGCCGGATGTCCAACACCTCCAGCTGCTGGAGCATGTTGATCTCCTTCGGCAGCTGAGTGACATCTGTGTTCATTAGGCTCAGATACTTGAGCAGTATTAATGAGGTGCACACGTTCCTGAGCCATCGCTGGTTATCCCTAAGGGATGCACAACCTTCCAGATCCAGGACCTTGACGAGATTTAACTGAGATGATGCTCGGGATGGTTGCTTCAAGAAGTTGAGGATGCTATCCGAGGGACGGAGCCGGATGTTGCTGAGAACGGAGAAGTGGCGAGCCAGGTGCCAAGATAGGCGTGTGTCCAGAATGTGTTCTTTCCTGGCCATCTTGGTGATGAAGCTGTACACTAGTGGATGCAACGTAATGCTCTTGACCTTCCCTGCAGTACCAACGTCGCAAGGACACAGAAGCCATAGGTCGGCAAGTACCTCAAAACAATGCTCAGCCTGACTGACTGAACTGGGCCAGTCTTGTCTGGTTATCAGTCCTTCCGCAACCCACCGCCCAATTAACCTTGTCCGGTTTATCTTCTCGTCTTTATGGAAAATGGCTAGATACAGCAAGCAGGTCTTGTATTCCCTAGGCAGATCATTGTACGAGAACTTGATCATCTTGTAGCCATTGCTCTCCACGGATCCTTCAAACACGAGGCTGTTGCTCAACTTGTCCAGTTCTTCTCTGCTCCTCATTGGATTGGCAAACAGAGCATGGATGAACATCTTTATGCAGAACTCGTCCACCCTACATTTCTCCAAGATCTCATGGTAGATTTCGCGCTGTACTTCTCGTCATCATTCACATGCCGATTTGTAAGTTGGAGCGCTGCTTCATGATAGTATTCAATAGAAGAGTATATGATGGGTTCTGTCCCATAGCAAAACTCGTTGGCCCTCTGCATGTATTTTGTGGTAACTACCACTGCCATTGAACTGCAACCCAAATCTCGCAAGGCCTTTGCAGTCTCATCCCATTTGTAGCCAGAGGCATTGTGGAGAACGACCAGTGTCCGTGTACCCTGCAGATGCTCTCTAACCCTCCCCACAGTTTCTTGAATTAACAGATGCTCTTTGATACTCTCTAGGACATGTTCAATCATTTCCCTGTAGTCCTCCTCGCCTGCCAACAGCTGGTCTGGGCCTGATTCTCCCATTGATTTATCTAGCTGGTGAAGTGACACTGGCAGCAGCAGCTCCGGTGTGATCTGCACATGAATCTTCAACGTGATGTCTTTAATATTTTTCACGATATGATCCTCGCCGGCTTGTTTATTTGTGGCTACCTTTCCCGGGGTGGTGTGCTGCTTGGGAAGCAGCTCCTGCAGGATGGCTATGTATTGGCGATGCTCAACACCAATCCTGCAGGAACTCGATTCACCCGCTGATTCCAGATACCTTTTCATCTTACCCACTGTCTCGTCAAGGACCTTTTCCTGGGTTTGATTTTGATCCTCACCAGCAGTTGCATCCTGGAGCAGCACCCCAAGATGCCACAGAGTACTCCCAAGGGTTCAACCCGGTAACCTTTATTACCAGCTTTCTCAAGGTACTCTTCGATCTTCTCCTCAATTTTCCTAATCTTCTTGTCGATAGCTTCCTCGCCAAATTCTTCCACTGATTTGTTGGATTCCTCTTCAAGATTCTCCAAGATATCACCAAGAAAATCCCAGGGTTCTTGCAGGCAAGACCGGTCATATAGAGCGAAGATGTGGTCAAATTTTTCCTTAACAGCAACATGAGATAAAGCTTCGTTTGGTATTTCGTTTCCATCCTCCTCATCTGGTGCTGCAATGGCAATGGCTTGGAATGGACCATCCTCTTGTTGTTGTTCAAGCCAGCGTACTAGCTTTTCAGTGCACTTGTCAGAAATGCGAGGCTCGGAAAAGGCTTGCTCCCTTCGTGGATCATCGCTTATCATCCGGTAGTAGTCTTCTTCAAAGTCATGGTCTCCTTCGGCTACAACTGCCCTAGTAGCTTGGAACAATGTTGATGACGACGACGCCTCCATCAGCTTCTTGTCGGAGTCCAGCTTCGCCGGGACCTCGACGCCGTACCTGAGGCGCCGCTCCCCAACATCACGAGCCCGGGCTTTGAGGTCGCGCAGCTGGGTGGCTGCGAGGTGCTGAGCGAGCGTCTTCTTCACGAACCAAGGCACCCACCACACGTAACCCAGCAGTATTCCTCTGGCACGGTAGACTGCCGGATTGCCGCGCCGTAGGTAGACATCGATGCAGTTGCTGCAGTCATGAGCGAGGTCGCGGACCTGCTTCATCCACGTGCGTACCTGCTCGTCGTGCTCCCCACTGCGGGCGTCTTCCTGGCGAGGTGCAGGAGAAAGCTGTTCATGCTCTCCATCTCCTCTTTGATGAACTGCACATCGCCACGGACGCCGCCCAGTAACTTAGCCTCGTCGTGGATGACGCCAAGCAACGAGCGGACGGCGCCCCCAGCGAGCTCAGCCATCGCTGGAACTCGATCGGAGAGTCTCCACCGGTGTGACCGTGATTAGGCGCTGGCTTATCTTAGCATGGCGTATGCGCATATGTGGATCATGGATACCGTACCTGACAGGATGCAGCGGATGAGACGCAAATTAATAGGATTCTTATGATGTGGTGGACACAAAATGAGCTAGCAAGTCTACATCAAGCCAGCTGCAGTTTTTATCGTCACAATACTTCATTACGTTGCATCAAGCAGAGCTTAAGAAAGTGTTAGGGGAGTCGAGCACTTTCATACCTTGGGTGGAAGTCGTCAAGCGCTACAGCAAATTAATGCACATTGGAGACCTTCTCAAGAGGAGCTTGCGTGGCCTTGAGGTCCATGACCCGGCCCCTTCTTAACAGTATCCTTCTCCCTCTGCTTCGAGGTTGTACTCCTTGAGGAGCAGCTCGCTCAGCTCGGGGAGGATGATGCCCAAGCCCAACGCCCCCTCTCTCTCCTTCTCTCAGTCTCAGGCCGGCCTACTCGATAGCTTCTTGTTTCTGATTTGCCTCTTCCACCTGTATATCACGGTGCAGTTAACAGTAGCATTATCAGAGCAGCAGCCAGGCAGCAGGAGAAGAAGATGGATATAAAAATTAAGGAAATTACCCGGGAACTGAGGCAGCAGAATGATCCACCAACACCGATCCAAATGGCAAACTAGCTAAGGAAGAACAGCAAGAAGAAGAAGAAGTATGCAGGAGAGGCTTAGGAAGGTGCAAGGAAAATGTAGTTACTCCACCAGTGAGGAGTCAGTCAAGCGCTGCAGGAAATTTAATGCTCAGCGAGTCATAAGTTTTCACAGACTCAGACTATGCTCCACCCTCAGCCAACATTAATCAGACCATGGATGGGTCCTATGTACCATATGATACACACAGTTACACACTGTGCATCAATGTTCCGGTCCATCACATTAACTACACTTTCTGCGAAAGTGCTATTGTGAGCTCGAGCTCACAGGCACCCTTTGCTACAGTACAAACGAAAAAAATATTTAAAAAGTTCAAAAAAATCTGAATTTTTTTGGTAACAAACATTGATATATTTTTCACATGCGTACAAATTTTCATGACAAAATGACATTCATGCAGGTCTCAGCAAAAAAACAAAATCGATGCTACAAAATGCTTCCAAAAACAGTTTTTTTGAGCATGATTTTGTTTTTTGCTGACACCTCCACACAGGTCATTTCATTACGAAAATTGGCACACATGTAGAAAAAACATCAAAGTTTCTTGACAAAAAGTTCAGATTTTTGAATTTTTACTATTTTTTCGGATTTTACTGTTCATCCGGGATCACTGGTGCCCGGGATCAATTCCTCCGCGTCCCACAAATGTCATTTTACTGTTCACCCACTTTCTGCGTCTATACAGGACAGATGGTCATACAGCCAATATTTATTTTTCTTTTTTATCAGGAATTATGCGTGCCATTAGAGAATATATGTTTAGAGGAAGATTTGCATGAGAAAACTGAGACGAAATAAAATATAATCATACTTCACAGAGGGGGTGTAAGTGCAGGTAGATGAACAACACAACTGCAGGTTTAAGCGCAAATTAATCAAATCCTTTCAGAACGGTAATCAATCAAACGTTCGAAGTGGGAAAAATCCAAGGTAGGGAGCTAGGCTGGCAGGAGGAAAGGAGTGGATGAGAGTCTCTGCCGTTCACACTGCGCAGTGAGTCCGGGCATGCAACATGTGCCTACACAGTAGGAGCAGTACAGGACACGAATTGAAGGGAGAAAGAATTAAATGCATGGACCAGGCCGGAGGAGGATTCTTTGAGCTTATTCCAACTACGAGGGGTTAAATGTGATAACGCGATAAAATTTCAGATGTTCAGTTAAACATACACAGATATGGAAGGTCATTCATTAGGAGGTAAAAGAAAACTCACAGCTGCCTCTTCTGTTCTCTCGTGCTGTCAACATGATATGATGGGGTTGCACATTCTGACGAGTTCCAAAGTTGCACATATGGATTATACTACGCACCAATTTTTAGTCAGGATGAATATGCATGACATTCTAGTCAAGTCTTTCCACAAGATTTGCATGTCAGACTTGACCAGCGGATCGGAGGCTAACTAAGCTAGGTGTCAATTAATTAGAATTGCAACATGAGAAAAATGACATGAAATCAATTAAAATCACCCCTTCAAAGAGATGTTATAGTGCAATATACAAACTGAATAATATTTGAAAGAACCATTCAAAAATGAATAACTTGTTCAACTAGTGTAATTGTTGAGACAAGACAAAAAGAGCAGCAATATGTGTAATCAAGATTGAACCAAAAGCATCAACTAATTAAGAGAGTTTACGATAGTGCTCACTCCATTTGTAGTGAGTCTAGTGACCAGGTGAAATTCCTCTTTGGCTTGAGCTTGGGGATCATTCTCTTTTTTTGTAGGAATAAAGCCCCAGATTACAGGTAAAATGCTTCAAAAGTGCCACCAGCCTGCAAATAAAGGCAGCACATAATTGAAGGATGGATATGTAAATAGGCAATACATATGCATTGCTATATGCATTCAGGAGCAGATGGAAAAACAGGTCTCAATTTTAATGTGCTTGGTGAAAGAGAGGCCCGTCAATTCAGTATACACAAATTACAAGGTAGCAGGATGCAGAGTACAAGTAGGTTACGAGATGCAGAGTTGTACCATATGCAATAAACTGATGTCTGAGGATTGTAATAAGCTCCATATCAGAGCTTAAACAGCTCGGTCAGAACCGATTGGAAGCTCTTCAGAGATCAAGCATGCGACAGGAATTGGCTAGAGGAATTAATGGAGTCACAGAGTATGCTTGGTCAGTGTCATCTAAATATGTCCATACTTGAACAGCCTAGCTTTACTAATTCTGACATTGGATAATTCATCAATCAATTGGAGCTTGTTCTAGGATTGCCGCAGAACCACCGATCTGATCCATCATGTAAGAAGGCATTTCAGCAAACAGGACATGTGCGTGAGAAGAAAAGCACTGTGCTCAGAAGACAAGAGAAGTGTAGGAGTCCATTCGGAGAAGGGGATGAAGAGGCAACCACCAGCGTTCCATCGGAGAGGAAGAGAGCGAATAACGCACCGTCGCCGTCGCAGGTCCGAGGTCTGCGGCGGGCGTCGCCGCAACGGAGGTGGAAGGCGACGGCGCGGGAGTCCACCCATGGAACTGAAAGGCAGAGCCGTATGGAGGAGGCCGTGACAGGCGAGGTCGACGTTCGCGCCGCGTGGGGGTTGAGCTTGGGTGGGCTGTCGGCCTGTCGCCGGAGGAGCACGGAGGCGGCGAGTCGCGGTGGGGAAGAGAGTGCTTCACTTCGTGGAAGGTGTTACAAATGCCTCAACCGTTGGATGGTACATCTATCTACCTATCCGAATATCCATTTCTGAGCCTAGACTCATCTACACCTGTGCTAAGAAAAAATAAATATTAGAAAAATTCAAAAAATCCTTTTTTTGATGATAGATGATTTGATGCGTGAGGTCCACTTTAATTTTGAGATCATTTGAACATCTAAGCAACTCTCGTCAGCTGATTGAATTAGCGCTAACGCAGCTCTCCGATGGCCTGACCCCTCAAGGAAAAAACCACCCCTCGACTGACATGACCCCACGCACATGACCCTTGCTTGAACTTCTCACATGGTCACATCACGCGTGGATGGTTTTGGACGTGTCGCCATTGAGGGCTTGTTCAAGCGTCACGAGAGCATCTATGGTTTGGCGGAGCAAATTCGACCACCTAAAATGTTCATGGACACTACGAGATGAACTCACAAACAGTGTCACCCATCTTTTTATTTTCCTATTTAGACAACTTGCCTCTTATATTCATACAAATACATGCACATCTACCACATACCACAAATTCATACTCAATTCGACAAAACCAAAATAAACCATAATTCAACAATTCATTACGTGCCAATAAAAAATTCAACAAATCGTACGTAAATAGGCGATACACTAATAAATCAAACACCTAACTGTTGCACTCTTGGATCTTCTTCTTTTTTTCGAAAAGGGGGGACTCCCCGGCCTCTGCATTAGAACGATGTATACGGTCACATTTATTAGAAAGTAAATAAGGTTCAACAAGGTCTTAAAGTCTGCAAACAAAAGGAACGGCTAGCTCACACAGAGCCTCAACGCCAAAACAAAAAGCCCAACAAGCCACAACCGGTTGGCAAAATAAAAGATATGTAAACCAATCGTCTATCCTATTACATCACCGCCATTCAAACCGGTTGAAGATATCCCGCGCTACCATCTCCCACCGGACAGATCCAGTAATCAAACGCTCCCTGGCCTCCGTCGGAGTGAGTAAGGACCACATACGGATCAGCGCATTAGCCCGGAATAAAACCTGCAAAAAATGAATAGTTGTTGTTCTGTTAAAAGCCAAATCATTTCTGCAATTCCAAATTGCCCATAACAACGCACATACTCCTACACGAATGTGTCTAGCTGTTTCGGACTCTATCCCAGCAAGCCACGCCCCGAATAACGTGTTGACCGAAGTCGGAGGAGTAATGTTAAAGGCAATTTGCACAGAGCGCCACAAACCTCGTGCCAACGGGCAGTCAAAAAAGAGGTGCTTGATAGTCTCGTCCCGATCACAGAAACTACACCTAGTAGAACCTGTCGATTAAGCTTAACTAGATTGTCCTTTGTTAAAATTACTTGTATGTACAAACCACATAAACACTTTAATCTTCAAAGGGACCTTAACTTTCCAAACATCTTTGGAACTAGAAATCAAACTAGAGTTAATGATATCGATATACATCGATTTAATCGTGAACTCCCAGATCTAGTAAGCTTCCAACACAACCGATCGGGCCGAGGAGTTAATCGAACCTCCATCGATCTCTGAACCAAGTGAAGCCATGCTTCCCATCGATCACCCACAAGCACCCTCCTAAACTGAATGTTGAGCGGAATGGACTACATAACCATGGCAACAAGAGCCTCACGACGCTGAACAATACGATATAGGGATGGATACTAGGTCGCCAAAGGCGCGTCGCCAAGCCACGTATCCTCCCAGAATCAAGTGTTGTTGCCATTACCGACAATACACCTAGTTCTGTTAAAGAAGGTAGCTTTGATTCTCATGAGCCCCTTCTAGAACGGCGAATCAGTTGGTCTCAGTGTGACCTAGGACAGGGTCTTGGACTGCAGATATTTACTACGTAAAATCTGCGCCCACGTTGCCTCCGTCTCAAATGACAACTTATACAGCCACTTACTAAGCGTGCATCTGTTCTTGACTTCAAGATTTTCAATACCAAGGCCCCCCTGGTCCTTTGGTCGACAGATAATATCCCATTTGGCCAGTCGGTATTTTCTCTTAAGTTCATCACTCTGCCAAAAGAATCGGGATCGATAGAAGTCCAGCCTTTTCCTAACCCCAACTGGTACCTCAAAGAAGGATAAGAGGAACATAGGTAAACTCGTGAGCACCGAGTTAATAAGAATCAACCGGCCTCCATAAGACATGAGTTTTCCTTTCCAGCAACTCAGTTTCTTCTCAAACCGATCCTCGATGCACTTCCACTCGCTGTTTGTTAGCTTACGATGGTGAATGGGAATACCGAGATACGTGAAAGGTAAAGCCCCAACTTCATAACCAAACAATTGTCTATATACCTCTTCTTCGTCTTTGGCTCTACCAAAGCGTAACAGCTCGCTTTTATCGAAATTAATCATTAGCCCCGTCAATTGTTCAAATAAGCATAACACTAACTTCATGTTCCTCGCTTTTGCCAAATCGTGTTCCATGAAGATGATTGTATCATCAGCGTATTGCAGAATGGACACACCACCTCAACTAGATGAGGAACCAAGCCACCCACCTAACCGGCTTCCTTTGCCCTCCCTATCAGGATCGCCAACTAGATGAGTCCGCATAAAAGTTTGTTTTAGTTTGATTAAATTTAAAAACAGTAATGAATAGCCATCCACGGGAAAATTTCAGTCATTTCCTGCCACCCTTGACGCGATAAAGGAGAAAATTAGCACCCCCCCTGGTGTCCACCGCCAGCATCATAACCATGAGTTCCTCCCCCCCCCTTTCCTGTTCTGGTGATGTGATGGGCAAGGAACCCTGGTTACTTGAATGTCATCAGTAAATAGTTAGGGTTTCATGGGGTGCGACTTGAATAAAGTCTCCTTGATCCTCCCCATCTTGTTGATGTTGATGGCGTAGATCCCTCGCCGACCATTCTAGCCCATGAGGTTAGGATTTGCATGGTTTGTCGGCTGGCAACCACTTTCCTTTGCAACTTAGTCCATGATCCCGACCCTTCACGGCATCCAATTTTGTTTGAGGGTAACAACATGGCGCTGCATGTGACGAATAATTGAGATTTGCCTCTTGGATCTGCTGCTCTTCTAGTGGTGTTGGCTTTTCCTTATCGATGGTGTTGGTATGGAGGGGGAGTGGCCTTCGATGATTTCCCATCATTGATCATCAATAGCTAGTTAAAGCATCTACAACCGGACTTGGCAAATCCAGCATCTAAAACACCCGCGGGCGCATCCAAACGGGCCCTCATATTTCCTTCCGTGCATCCACATATCTCAAATCCATGCAAATACATGCATCGTCGACCATGCAACACAATGTCGCACGTAAATAGCAAATGTTGGTATCAAGCATACATAGAGTTTACATAAAATTTATTTGAAGTGCCAAACTCAATCATTACCTCCTTGGTTGCCATTGTGGATCCACATGTGCTCCACAAGATCATTGAGTAGCTGTGTGCCCTCGCTGATTTCAAGATTCTGATGCATCTGTAGAAAATTCATAAACTGAGTCGCATCTTGATCTTCCGAGATTTCAACTTGTTCTCCGGTGCTTTGAAATCATGGGTTTGGGCTACACCATCACCCTCATTCTCGACAATCATATTTTGCAGAATAACACAACATGTTATTAGCTGCCACAAAGTTTCTGATTCCCACATCATTGCAGCGCTCCGCACAATTCCCCAACGAGCTTGAAGCACACCAAATGCCCTCTCCACGTCCTTCCTAGCCGCTTCCTGCATTTCGAAGGGTCTTCCCCCAGTCGGTATTTTCTCTTAAGTTCATCACTCTGCCAAAAGAATCGGGATCGATAGAAGTCCAGCCTTTTCCTAACCCCAACTGGTACCTCAAAGAAGGATAAGAGGAACATAGGTAAACTCGTGAGCACCGAGTTAATAAGAATCAACCGGCCTCCATAAGACATGAGTTTTCCTTTCCAGCAACTCAGTTTCTTCTCAAACCGATCCTCGATGCACTTCCACTCGCTGTTTGTTAGCTTACGATGGTGAATGGGAATACCGAGATACGTGAAAGGTAAAGCCCCAACTTCATAACCAAACAATTGTCCATATACCTCTTCTTCGTCTTTGGCTCTACCAAAGCAGAACAGCTCGCTTTTATCGAAATTAATCTTTAGCCCCGTCAATTGTTCAAATAAGCATAACACTAACTTCATGTTCCTCGCTTTTGCCAAATCGTGTTCCATGAAGATGATTGTATCATCAGCGTATTGCAGAATGGACACACCACCTCAACTAGATGAGGCACCAAGCCACCCACCTAACCGGCTTCCTTTGCCCTCCCTATCAGGATCGCCAACATATCAACCACAATATTGAACAATATTGGAGACATAGGATCGCCTTGTCTCAGACCCTTATGCGTTTGGAAATAATGACCTATATCGTCATTCACTTTAATTCCAACACTCCTTTTTGCATGAATGCTTCCACCTGGCGTCGCCAAGCTTCATCAAAGCCCTTCATGCGTAAGGCCTGTTGAAGGAACGGCCATTTGACTTTATCATAAGCCTTCTTGAAATCCACCTTGAAAATAACTCCATCAAGTTTTTTCGTGTGAATCTCATGGAGCGTTTCATGAAGGACCACAACCCCTTCCGGGATGTTCCTGTCCGGCATGAAAACCGTTTGAGTAGGCTGCACCACGGCGTGCGCAATCTGTGTGAGCCTAATCGTCCCAACCTTAGTACAATTTTTGAAACTGACATTCAGAAGACAGATAGGCCGAAATTGCTCGATTCTCACGGCCTCTGTTTTCTTAGGAAGCAGGGTTATTGTTCCAAAATTTAGCTGGAAAAGCTGCAAATGTCCCGAGAACAAATCATGGAACATCGGCAACAGGTCCCCTTTAATAATATGCCAGCACTTCTTATAAAACTCAGCCGGGAAACCATCCGGACCAGGTGCCTTATTATTTTTCATCTGGGAAATGGCCTCGAAAACCTCCTTTTTCGAAAAAGGCTTGAAGTTGATCAATCACCACTTGTTGCCTTCATCGTCCAATAGGCTAGTATCTTGCAACATAATCCCTGGCCCCTCGATTTCTCTCACAAGCCTTTCTCTCCCTTAAGATTTAACATAAAAATTGAGAGATGGTGTGATAATGGGGATGTAAGCACAATACTAAGTTGGCTAGAAGTTTTAACATTCTATGGGCAACGCCACCATTTTGGTCACACATTATTTAACTTCTATAAGAATGAGTCCGCATAAAAGTTTGTTTTAGTTTGATTAAATTTAAAAACAGTAACGAATAGCCATCCACGGGAAAATTTCAGTCATTTCCTGCCACCCTTGACGCGATAAAGGAGAAAATTAGCACCCCCCCTGGTGTCCACTGCCAGCATCATAACCATGAGTTCCTCCCCCCCTTTCCTGTTCTGGTGATGTGATGGGCAAGGAACCCCGGTTACTTGAATGTCATCAGTAAATAGTTAGGGTTTCACGGGGTGCGACTTGAATAAAGTCTCCTTGATCCTCCCCATCTTGTTGATGTTGATGGCGTAGATCCCTCGCCGACCATTCTAGCCCATGAGGTTAGGATTTGCATGGTTTGTCGGCTGGCAACCACTTTCCTTTGCAACTTAGTCCGCGATCCCGACCCTTCACGGCATCCAATTTTGTTTGAGGGTAACAACATGACGCTGCATGTGACGAATAATTGAGATTTGCCTCTTGGATCTGCTGCTCTTCTAGTGGTGTTGGCTTTTCCTTATCGATGGTGTTGGTATGGAGGGGGAGTAGCCTTCGATGATTTCCCATCATTGATCATCAATAGCTAGTTAAAGCATCTACAACCGGACTTGGCAAATCCAGCATCTAAAACACCCGCGGGCGCATCCAAACGGGCCCTCATATTTCCTTCCGTGCATCCACATATCTCAAATCCATGCAAATACATGCACGTCGACCATGCAACACAATGTCGCACGTAAATAGCAAATGTTGGTATCAAGCATACATAGAGTTTACATAAAATTTATTTGAAGTGCCAAACTCAATCATTACCTCCTTGGTTGCCATTGTGGATCCACATGTGCTCCACAAGATCATTGAGTAGCTGTGTGTGCCCCTGCTGATTTCGAAGATTCTGATGCATCTGTAGAAAATTCATAAACTGAGTCGCATCTTGATCTTCCGAGATTTCAACTTGTTCTCCGGGTGCTTTGAAATCATGGGTTTGGGCTACACCATCACCCTCATTCTCGACAATCATATTTTGCAGAATAACACAACATGTCATTAGCTGCCACAAAGTTTCTGATTCCCACATCATTGCAGCGCTCCGCACAATTCCCCAACGAGCTTGAAGCACACCAAATGCCCTCTCCACGTCCTTCCTAGCCGCTTCCTGCATTGTTGCAAAGTGGCTCTATTTATTGTCATGCGGCTTAGATATGATCTTCACAAACGCCGCTCACTAAGGATAGATACCATCGGCAAGATAGTAGAGCTTGTAATGCTGTCTCTTTTTTGTTCGACGGATTTTTCATCTGACATTGGATGCCATGTTGCAGTTAAATATCTCTGTTTGTTTGCTCTGCCTTTTGCTCTTGTTGCTTTATAGTATAAGGTTAAATTTGCTTGTTTCTTTTGATTATCAGGGGAGGAGTTGGATCCCTCGATGAAGTATTACATGGTGAAGTGGGCATCAGTAGTCGTTTCAGTGCTGGGAGGATTCGAGAGATCATGCGTGGTCTGACACCTCGGCAGCAGGGGTATGTTGCAAAGTATATGGATATGAGCATTTCAATCGTATCGAGGGATTCTCTGTCCATGAGCCACTGACTGAGTGGATCATGCGAAAAATTAACCCTCCGATCTCTGAGTTCAGAATTAACGCGGACAAGATAATAGTTTTCACCAAGCCCCTTGTTCAGAAAATTTTAGGTGTACCAACTGGGGGAAGACCCTTCGTACTGCATGGGCAGAAGTCAGACAAAAAAAAAGAACCATCCCACATTGTGTCTGTTTGCTTAAGAATAACGAGGACGAGGAGTCCTTCATGAGGACATTCATGCTTATTGCACTTGCGGCAGTGCTCACCCCCACCACTGGGAATACAATAGACCTTAACTACCTGTGGGCCTTTGAAGATATGTCAAAGGTGCAGGATCTGGATTGGGCTGGCCATATTACGGAGCATCTGATGGACGAGGTTCAGAAATTTCAGTACAACGCTAGGGAGGAAAAGATGAGAGACTTCTGGGTTGGCGGGTGCTTGCCTTTGCTCATGTTATGGCCTCTCTGGCTCTCCCCTTTTCCTTCCTGTTGCATATAGTGCACTGATGACATGTATTTGAAGTTGCTCCTGGCATTTCTTTTCTGATGTTGCCATTATTGTAGCGTTCTTTGTAGTTATAGCTTATAAGTGCTTCATATTGCAGTCTGTTTGATTTTGTTGATGACATAGTTAGGACAATGGAGTGTTGTGTTGGAAATCCAAACGTACGCCATTAAGATTAGTAGTTTGATCAGCTTGCTAGTGATTAGTTTAGGAAAGTGTGCTCACGTGTGAGCGAAAATAGTAGTACTAAGGCTGGTCATAGTGGGGAGTAACTTAGAGTAGTATTATGCATACGTTACTACTCTATGTTATTATCCTTATAATGGGAAGTGTCATATGTGTAGTAACATACACATGTTCATTTATTTTTTTGTAGACTCATTTTGCATTGAAAAGCGCTATGTGATGGTAACATATTAGGTTACTCTATTTGCCTTTCTCCTCATTAACTACTTGCCACATCAACATTTTTGCTTATGTGGCATCTATGTTACTACCTATGTTACTCCCACTATGACCAGCCTAAGGCTGGCCATAATGGAGGTAACATAACTAGTATCATGCACTTGGGACTCGCAAACATGCTTATGTGGCAGACAATTAAAGAAGAGAAAGAGGGTTATAGTAACATAGATAGATACCGTATAATAATAAATGTTATGCTACAATTTGCCGTGCGTGGCAATAAATAAGACCACCTATGATACTAATCTATGATACTATGCACTATAGATGTAGTATCATGCACTAGTATCATATACATGATACTACTATATGATACTCATCACTATGACCAGCCTAAGTTGTGCCGCGTCTAGGAGTATGAGTCTGGTCAGGACTTCTATGTGTACAGCATGTACAAGTTGAATAGGCAAGCTGATTCCGTGTCATGTTCAAGTAGAAGTCCAGTTCGAGTAGATTTGCAACAGGAGTATTGCCTGTGCGTGTATATAAGCACAGGCGTGGCCTTGAGATTGTAACACCGTGAACTGATAAAAAACAAAAAATAAATAAAGAGAGAAAAAGAGGGCACGACAAGGGCCCTTGGCTATCAAAGTTTGCCCCTGCGCGTGTTCGTCCTGATTTGATGTGATCGATCATGTGGGTTTCCAACATGCTGCAATTAAACTTATAAGCAATTAATATTGCAATCTGATTTTATTGTTGGCAACTTGGCATTTGTTTGTTGATTCCACATTTTGTTTGACAGAAAGTTGATGCCACATTTATTGTACAGGTTATGCTTCTGGTATGTTTAGTTCATACTCCCTCTGTAAACTAATATAAAAGCATTTAGATTACTAAAATAATGATCTAAACGCTTTCATATTAGTTTACGGAGGGAGTACAACATACATACTTTCTTTGACATACTGCAAAATGCAGATTGTAAATGCTCTTGCTGATGCCACATTTATTTTGCAAGGTATACATACTGCGGACTATATATACTTTCTTCTGAAAGTTGATGCTACATTTAATATACAGGCTATACGTCACTAGTAGAAAACGGGTCTTTAGTCTCGGTTCCAGAGGGCCTTTAGTGGAACCGGGACTATAGGGTCGGGACTAAAGCCCAAAACCTTTAGTCCCAGTTGGCTTACGAACCAGGACTAAAGGAGCTCCACGTGGCCGCTGTCTAGAGCTCCACATTTAGTCCCAGTTGGTAACACCAACCGGGACTAAAGGAATTTTTTGAAATTTGGTTTTTTTGAATTTTTTTCCGATTTTCAAATTTCTGAATTATTTGACAATTTACTCTCCAATCACCCCTCATCACTGCTCAAGTGTTGAGCACTCATTCCAAATTGTCTAAGTTCGAACCGGGACTAAAGGAGCTCCACGTGGCCGCTGTCTGGAGCTCCACCTTTAGTCCCGGTTGGTATCACCAACCGAGACTAAAGGATTTTTTTTTAAATTTGGTTTTTCTGAATTTTTTCCAATTTTCAAATTTCTGAATTATTTGACAATTTAATCTCTAATCACCCCTCATCACTACTCCAGTGTGGAGCACTCATTCCAAATCGTCTAACTTCCCGGCTGGTCACCCATCATCTCACTACTCCAAATGAGCACGCTTAACTTTTAAATTCTATTCCCCCTTGTTTTCAAGTCCGCACTTGTTGTTTTCCTGACAGTAATAAGCTGTCAATTCTATTAACACTTAGGAGTTTAACTTTGAGTTTGAAACTATTATTCTATAAAACAATAATTATTTAGTAACACTAATATTTTTTGAATAAGTAGTTTGACCATAGTTTGAGCACAATTTGAGCATAGTTTGACCAAGAATACAATAAATAAATAAATTTCAGGATAATTTTTTTCCTTTCAAAATTTGAGGATTCTAAAAATTTGCAAAACGGCTCATTTACATATCGAAATCGGAACCAGATTTTCGTGCTAAACATTTTGATATATTATATGTTTTTTTCGACATCTTATGCAAAAATTATAGCCGTTTTACTTTTATAACACTTTTATGCAGAGCATGTTCAAATTTATGTTTTTAAATTTCCTAACTATTAGATGTAGTAACATAACTACATCTCGAAGGATTTGCAATTTCGATGTTTTTATCATTTTCTTTTGTTGTTTTCAAAACTGAAATGACAATACACGCATGGGGGGGGGGGGGTAGAGTTTGAAAATTGCAGAACCCCTTTAGTCCGGAATGGTCTCCATGCATTCCTACCATCGACTACATCCCAACCAGAGTCACAACTAAGGTTAAGCAAGCCAGAGTCACGTTCTATTAAAGTGGCAAAAAGAATTACTTCTCAATATAGCAAAACTAATTAAAGGACTAAAACAACTATATAAGAAAAACGGTACTGTTTTAATTAAAATCCTAATTTAAATTAATCTAAAAATAAGCAAATAAGTCTTATTGTGAAAACAATCTAACATTTGAATAGGAGCAAAAAGAATTTAATTAAGAACTATATTCAAACTCAAATTATTCACAATCTAGGGTTTGAAGAAAATTTGAATAAATTCATATTTAAATCATTCAAAATTGAAAACTAATGGCTCAAACAGAAACTAGACAAATTTTTTAATCTAATGCAAAAAGAATCACTCAAAAATATCAAATATCCTAAAAGATATAAGCAATTGAAAACAAAACTAACAACAGAAAACAAATGGAAAAACAAAAATAAATCAGAATCCCTTTAGTATAGTCCGGTTTGAGCCACCAACCGGGACTAAAGGGTTTTAGTCCCGGTTGGTGGCTCGAACTGGGACTAAAGGTCTAATTTCTAGTCTCGGTTAGGGCCACCAACCGGGACTAAAGGGCATCGCACCCTTTATTCCCGGTTGGTGTCTCTAACCGGGAGTAAACGTCCCATTTGAACCGGGTCTAATGCCTGCCCGGCCCACTAGCCGCTCGAACCGGGATTAATGCTTACATTAGTCCCGGTTCGTAATGTAACCGGGACTAATGTGTAGATTGAGCTTCAACCAAAGCCCTGTTTTCTACTAGTGCGTATTGCAGACTGTATATCCTCTTGTTTAAATACGTAGTCTACGGAATTCTATATGCCATCCTTTTCAATGTCACATTTCCCCCCCAAAGAATGTTTATACTTTTATATGCACGGATCTTGTTCCAATCTCGGTTCTTTTTGTAGATTGCTTACATGGATCACCTCGATCTCCCTAGAGGACGAATTGTAGACCGTGAAATTAACTACTCAGTGCCCAGGATCTGCCATGTTTCTAAGGATGATTTCCAATTTGCCATGATTGCTGACCTGCATCGTCAACATTTCAAGTTTGCCATATTTGGGATTTTTTTAGGAAAGGTCGGGGAGGACAAGGACGCGGCGGCGCTAGGGTTCCCCCCGGTCGCCGCGCAGGGGCGACATGGGAGGAGTCGGGAGGGGCGACAGTTTCGTGGATACTTCGTGTACATCATATTTGGGATACTTCATGTACGTCATTTTCTCAACCTTTTTCACTCTGTAGTTTGTATTTGCAGCATACAATATTTTAATAGTGTTTGATCTTTTTCCATTCTTATTATTGTGGGTATTATGCAGTTCTGTGATAGAACGCCGTCCACTGATAATCCAGTAACTGAGACAGAGGTAGCAGAAGTTGCTCTTCACATTCTCTCGAAGGATCATCAAGGCTTATCAGGGCAATGTGAACTTATAGAAGTACACTAGGAAAACAAAAAGATGAATGTGTAAAAGAAGCTGATCGTCAAATCATTGGGTTTGCAGAAGCGATCATCGATCATTCCCCTTCCGGAAGAACTAATATTGTCTCGAATGAAGGTAATGATGAACAAATGAGTACAAATTATTTACATATTTTAAGGAGCTCCATGATGATACCACACAATTACCAGGATCTAAAAAAGTGAAACGAGAAGTTCTAGCCATGGTTACCGGGTCTATCCGGTGGGAGGCAGTAGCACAGGCTATCTTCAACCGGTTTGGATGGCGGTCATGTAATAGGATAGGTGTTTAGTTTCCTATCTACTTTTTGCCTGCCGGTTGTGGCTATCTTGTTTTTGTATTTTTGCTCTTTGTGATCATTTTTTACTTTTTGAGACATGGACACTTTGTTGAACCTTTTGCTTATTAATAATATGGCCGTATGCATCGTTTTGATGCAGAGGCTGGGGGATAACCTCCTTTTCAAGAAAAAAGGACTACTGATGGAAAGGCGGCACAGTGACACCCGGCCTCTTCATCTGAGAAATCAGGTTATATTGTCAACTTTCATGTACATATGCGTTAAACCTGGAATTTCTTAGTTTTGACTGTGAAATTTTATCCAGAAGAAGGTAGTGCTAGAGAATGCAAACCTGCTGAGTCAGACGATCATCTGGCAGCTCCAGAAGCGAAATATGGGAAAATATCCAGAAGCTTTCCATCTGGAGCACAAATGGAGAGAGTAAACACGCTTATCTAGAGTGTTAAACCTGAAACTACTGTATTTGTGGCTACCATGAGGAGGTGTGAGTGTGATGCTCAACTACCTAGTCCTCTTCTGGTAAATTTCTGTTCTTTTATGTTGAATTGAGCATCTCACTTCTATGATCTATCAATGTGAACTGTTTGTTGCGCTATATGATGTGCATTTCTGTTTTTTCGGGATAATCTTGTCATCTTCAAGTTCCCATGAACCTTCAGAACAATTGGATAAATGTTTTTTCCTTGCTTTACATTTGAAACAATGTCTTCTCCATTCAGCCTGACTTCCTTTTATAGTTTGTTTTGTACTGACATATCATCTTGCCACATGTAACCAGATCATTTCAAAGGAACCCGCATTAGCTGCAACTGCACACTTTCCACATGAAAATGGGGTTGTCACACTTGTGATGCTGGGCAAGACCGAGAAGTGGCGTCCGAGATTCTTCATAGAAAAAGACACGTGCATTTTTTTTCGAAAAGGGGGTTTACCCCCGAAAAAAGACACGTGCATGCTTGCGGGTAACTGGTTAGACTTTGTATGCGATAACCAAGTGCAGACTGGCGACATCTGCATCTTTGTACCGGCAAAGGGTGGGGAAAGGTTCATATTCACAGTTCATATATTCCGTGCAGAAGCTACCCATCGTAGGGGTTTTAAAAGGGTTCGCTCAACCCATGATTCTCCGCTTACTATGGAAGGAATGGAAAATCCAGATGTCGTTTAGCAATGGCAAGCGACGGGCGACGCACTCGTAAATGGTTGGAAGCAAGTTTATCCACGGCAACAGTCTGTTCTAGGGACATGTAGCATGGTTGTTCCATATCATTTCCAGAGACCAGCTCTATTTTGTAGTAGAACAGAATGATGATAGCTAGAACCTGCGTGCTCTTTCTGTTGGTACTTGGTGTCTCTCTTGGTTGTTTTGTACTCTGAAATCAAGCAACGACCTACTCTTTGATCACATACTCTATATCCATCCTGAAAGGCCCTGGTAAGTTGAAGTTTTCTAAATTTGGTGTCAGCTTTGTGTACCTGGCGATTCGCTAGGTTTATTTGTTTCACAGGATGAATATTGCAAAATCATTTTCTTCTAGTATTTGTTGCAGCTGAGGCTTATGGTACAGCTAGCTGTGCTATGCTGGTACCTTATGTCTGCTGGAAGTTGTCGCCTGAGAGAAGAGCCTTAAATCAGATTTTGTGCAACTAAATGTCATATCCACAACATCTGTAAGATTAGTAAATTAGCCCAACAACATCTCAATAAACAAATGAAACTCCCAACAAGAACTTATGATATATCTTCACTTCTTCAGTAGTAGATAGATCAGCAGGAATCTTGCATTGGTTTAACATTGCAGAACATTTTTCTTTACAAGTTCTAGGCAGCAGATGCCCAAAGTCAAATTAAGTCATTATATAAGAGGCTAGCAAGCATTGCTTTCTTCCTATCACTTCTCATACCCATCCATGTAATAAAATGGCTAGCAAGCAGATATACAAGAGAGAAAGCAAGCTGACGATCGTTCAAGTTTAGATCCTTGTCCATTGGAATGAGAGGAATCAGAAACACATGCTGCCACTGTTGGATGTATAGGCTGAGAGACAGAGCTCATAGAAGGACGAATTGCTTTAGTTGCACTTGTATTGGGGCACGACAACACCATTTAGATTTTGGGCAATGCTAACACTATAAACGAAGTGGTTCTAGATTTTTTTTTTGAAAAGGGGCGCTTTATTACTTAAAAGGTTTAAGCATTACACCCGGCCTCTGCATAACTACCGTACCACATGTTTGGCAGCCAATTTGCACCCTCAGTCATGGTTTAAAGGATCGGAGTACAAGTTTATCTTGTAGGTCCAGAAAGGCAGTCTTATAGTAAGCAAGAAACCCGTATGTGTTTCCTAGTAAAAGAAAATGTACACCATCAAAAGTGTCCCGAAAGTATGTTGGAGTAATCACGGAGGCACACATTGTCTATTAGCAGCCTAGCATGTGAAGATAGTCCAGCAACAATAGTATCTTTGATGGAGCCTTTATTGAGCCAACATCCATGAATCTTTTTTGTTGAGGTATGGTACTGGAACGATTTGTTTTGTACTACCGTTTGAATTGGAATGAGATGGCTTCTGGAGCTATTCAAACTAATCATTTTTTGTTGGGGGCTATAAACTAAAGTTGTGGCTTTGGTACACAGCATATCAATCGTGCTAAGGATCTTGGCATATCGAGTGTCATTTTTCGAATATATGCCTTCTTTTAGGCAGAGCGGAAATATCGCATTGAATAAATGTCAAAGACAACTTATTTCCGCTTATTTGTGTGTTATATAGAATGCAACGCCTGCTCAGAAGCTCGCAATACAAGAGGATGTGGCTTGTTAGCTTTTCCTCTTATCACTTCCATACACACCCATCCATATAAGGGACTATAACTAGCAGAATACTGTTGGGTTTTCCCGGACACACACGCACTAGCCGGAGGTAAAAGACGCACGAGCTGGAGGTAGAAGAAGACAGACGCACACTTTGGCACAACGCACACACTGTGCCTTTTCTGTATTTCTCCACTAGCCGGTAGTTTAGGCACGAGTAACAACCCATTAACCAGACCACACGATTCGGCCGGCGCCACCGCATGCTTAGGCACGAGTAACAACCCATTAACCAGACCACACGATTCGGCTGTATTTCTCCACTAGCCGGTAGCTTAGGCACGAGTAACAACCCATTACTTCAGTTATCATACTGGAATAACTGTTTTCTACTACCATTTGAATTGGAATCAGATGGCCTCTGGAGCTATTCAAACTAATCCTTTTTTGCTGGGGGCTATAAACTGAAGTTGTTGCTTTGGTACACAGCATATCAATCGTCTAAGGATCTTGGCAAGTGTCATTTTCAAATATATGCCTTCTTGTAGGCAGAGTGGAAATATTCCATTGAATAAATGTCAAAAACAACTTATTTGTGTGTTATATACTCCTGCTCAGAAGCTCGCAATAAAAGAGGATGTGGCTTGTTAGCTTTTCCTCTTATCACTTCCATACATACCCATCCATAGAAGGGACTATAACTAGCAGAATACAAGACAAATAACAATGTTAAGATAATTAAAGTTAGCAATCTGATAGGAATGAGAGTTATATACGAGGAGCAGGATGATAACTGAAGTTAGCAGTCTGATAGGATACTGACTATGTAGGATGCATAGACTGAGATACAGGGCACTCCACCAGCACCTTGTTGTTAAGAAAATCTTGTGTTGAGGTATAATAGTACTACACAAACCATGGCCAACTCTCTGATCATGTACTCGTTTATATCCATCCTGAAAGGCGCTGGTAAGTTGAAGATTTCTAAGATTGGTGGCAGCTTTGTGTACATGGTGAATATTGCAAAATCATTTTCCTCTAGTAGTATTTCTTGCAGCTGAGGCTTGTGGTACCTTATGGGATCTTGGTTCTTTTGTCATCTGGAAGTTGTCGCCTGAGAGAAGAGCCTTATGTCATCTGTAATCAGATTTTGTGCCACTAAATGTCATTGCCACAATGTCTTTAAGATTCGTAAATTATCCCAACAACGTCTCAATAGCAAGAACTTATGATATGTCTTCAGTAGTAGATAGAGCAGCATGAATCTTGCATTGAATTAACATCTCACAACATTTTTCTTGACATGTTACATCATTCAACACTTACTCAAAAGCTTATGAAGTCATCATGATATAAGAGGCACTAGCATTGGTACTTCCTGTAACTTCTCATACCCGTGCATATAATACAGAAGCTAGCAAGCAGAAATAAAAGAGAGAAAAACAGGCCTGAAGATGATTCAAGTCTAGAGTCATGCCCATTGGAATGAGAGGAATCAGAAACACATGCTGCCTCTATTGGATGTATAGGCTGAGAGAGAGAACCCGTTGCAGCTCATCTTTCATAAGCTGGACTATAGTGTCAGATCATCTATGATGTTTCTCATCACGTCATTTACACTTGGTGACCATTACCTGAAAACTTCGGTATTTCTGGATTACAAGATTTTGCGAAGTATGATAGAGGAAGAAAGGTGTCAGTTTAGAGGGCACGCCCTGCAATGGCGGCATCTCCTGGATGTTCTCAGAGGAGGAGGGCTGTAGGGCGATTTCCCTTCAGATTCGTGCAGTACCCTTGCATCGCACAAACAAATGTGAAGACGAGAGAGAGGAGGGAGCAAGGCACCTTGGGTGCTGCGTATGCCATTAGTCGAGGCTAAATAGCCGGAGTACAACAGGCGCAATGTGCGCAGGTTACAGAGGCGCATCGTGTGCGAGTGGGTTAGTACGTGGGTGTTGGAATTAACTCAGGGTGGACACGGTCCGGGCCGGTCCGGTCCCGGTCCGAGCCGTCACTTGGACCGGCCGCCGGCGGTCCGGTCCGGACCGGACCGAGCTGTCCAACGAGCTGCTTTTCTGGGACCGGACCGTTTTGGGGTCGGCTCGGTCAAGCCCGAGAGGACCGAATGGACCGGCCAGTCACCTTGCCTGGCAGACTGTATTTTGCTGCGTTTAGGTCATATTTAGCTGTTGTTTAAGCAGTTGCAGGTAGCTGCCGATCGCACGAGCCATCCCATGACCTGGTCTTGAACGAAACTAGCTGAGCTACTGACTGTACGTGGACATATGCATGCTGCCGGTCCTATTATTCAGAGAAGGAGCAAAGTGTATGCTAGAACATGCAACAGACTAGTCATCAGTTTAGGCATCTGTTGATTTTGGAGAGTAAATAAAGCAAAAGTGCAACAACAAGTAGATAAGTTTAGCTACTGTTTAGGCATCACATAGTGACAAGCTTACGAATGGATGTAATATGATAAGTCATCACTCCTCACTACATTTTCAGATAAGTTTGGACAGGAACAGCAGATATATCACATCCACAAACAATTCATTTGGACAGCAGGCACTGGACTAAATTTGGACAGTAAAAATAACTAAATTCGGACAGCATTGCCTTTGTTTTTTGGACATCAAAACAACTGATTTTGACAGCAAACATAGCACAAATCAGGTTAAGCAACACAAATACCACATCCACAAACATAATGTCTTATCATCATTGAACGACGCGATTACAAACTTGCAATGACAATTCCAAGTCCATGTCAATTGGCAAGTTGAACATAACACAAGTGAGAGGTTCATCTCCAAGCTAGCTGTGACATTTCACAGTTCATGACTTGACAAGTTCGAACATAACCCAAATGCAAAAGTAGCCTTCCCATGAGAAAGATCACTTTGACATTCATCTCCAAAATAGCAAGATCAAGATCAACATCCACATGATGAGCGTCTACAAGATAAGCAACATTCACATAAACATCCTCATCCATGTCCTCGTCCTCGTCCTCCTCCTCCTTCTCCTCGTCCTCATGAGGCAGCTCGGAGGCAGTTGCCGAGCCGGAGGCAGCGGCTTCCGCGGCACGCACGCCAGCACCGGTGCGGTCGGGGAGACGCGGAGGAGGCGGAGGGTGTTTTTTTAACCTACAAATCAACTCTCCCATTGGGGCATTGGGAAAGTCTTTCGCCTTCCTAATCTGCACCTAAGGTTTACTCTTCTTCCTCGGAACTAGAGGAGGCAGCGCCGAATCTTGCCTAATTAGGTAATTCAAGCTCTTTTCCTTTGCCTTTGCCTTCCCATTCTCCTTACCAGCACCCTTCGCCTTCCCATTCTCCTTACCAGCACCCTTTCCCTTCTCATTCCCCTTCTCCTTCACCATTCTCTACAAAAAAACAGCACATAATATCTACAGTCAGTACATCAACCATCAAGTGCAAATAATTAATCTTCTTCTTGTTGTAGCATAGAAAACCTTGTTCTGCACATACTGTCTACTCTCTAGAACTACATCTCCTGACCAAACGTGTTAAATCAGCTAGTACTAGTGCAAACAAACATATGTTCATCTAGCAATAGTGCGTAATCAAGCATTTTTTTCAGAAACTATTGTCACTTTTCAGTATAATCTCTTGACTAAAGTTTGCTGTTGAAACACTACATCTTCTGAAACTATTACATTAGTTCAGAAAATTCAGAAACTATAGATACATTAGTTCAGAAAATTCAGAAACTCTTACATAAGTTCAGAAAATTCAGAAACTCTTACATAAGTTCAGAAAATTCAGAAAGTTTCTTGTTCAAACACTAGATCTCTAGATCACCTATCTAAGTCTAGCACTGAATCATCTCAGTATGGCGGGGTTACAGGACAGGTTACCTCTTCCTCTTCGTGGCGCTCGGCGAGAACCAGGGAAGACAGGACCGATGGCGTGCTGGCCTTGCTGCGTCCCGACGTACACGTGCTCCTCCAGCTCGTACTCGGGACGAGATGGCGCCCGTCGATGAAGGGGAGAGGCCACGGGCGATGGCGCCCGTCGAGGAAGGGGAGAGGCCGCGGGCGATGGCGCCGTCGATGAAGGGTTAGGGTTTGGGATTGGAGAGGAGGAGGCGCTGTGAGGAGAGGAGAGCGATTCCCAGGAGGGAGGAGGGGGAATGGAACGAGGGGAGGGGGTTCGCTCGATCTGTCCAGCCAAATGGGCCTTGCTGCGCCAGCGGTCCGCTTCGGTCGGCCCGGTTAAAGACCGGACCGGACCGAACTTTTGACGGTCTGTATTTCTGGGCCCGGACCGTCGTGTTTTTCTACCGGGCCTGGACCGTACGGTCCGGTTGGGCCACGAGCGGGCCGCAAAGCTTGCTCGTGTCGTCCAGGCTGAGAATTAACCACGCTGCCTAGTCTGTGTCCGGCTCGGACCAGAACACATCACCGAGTAGGACTTGTAGTGGTAGGCTAGATTAGCTATTATATAATCCTATGTATCCCCTGTAATCTTGTAACCCAACTCAGATCAAAGTAATACAAAACATAGGTGCGACACGCACCTATTAGCCATCATATCGACTGTGTGTTCTTGCATGCGTATTCCGTCGACGTGCAGTGTCGCTCGAAGGTGTCGACGGCTGATCGTTTCCTAGTTCGTACGTGCATAAGCTAGCACTCAAGAGGAATCCATCCAGCAGCTAGGCTGCTTGGTTGCTTGGTGTATACGTGCGCGTACACTGTCTGCGTCTCCAACTGGTTAGCTCGGAAAGTACTCGAGCTAGTCTCGTACGTGTGTCTCCCCAAAAAGTACACGGCGGATCGCAGCATCGAGGCCGGGCCTGTGCCAACAATTGGTATCAGAGCTTTGGTGTATTGGCGTGATTCTCGGAAAGCAGTCGAAGGATCATGTCGAACACAGGCAAGGAGATCGTGACGGCGGCAGCGGGAGCACCAATGCCGATGGTGGGGGGATCTCAATTCCCCCGTCTGGATCGAGAGGACTACGCACTATGGGCGATGAACATGGAGGTCGCGATGGAGGGTGCTGAGTTCTGGGAAGCCGTCGACCCCGGCGGCGCCGAGTACGCGAAGGGCGCGGCCAAGTACCGGAAGGATCGGCAGGCATTAACGGCGATCTACTCCGCCATGCCGAAGGATGTGCTGCAACACCTCGTCGGAAAGAACTCGGCGAAGGAGGCATGGGAGACCATCAAGATCCTGCACCAGGGTCATGACCGTGTCAAGGAAGCACACCTTCAGTCCCTGATGAGAAGCTACGAGTGCCTGAAGATGGATGAAAGTGAGACGGTCGATCAGTTTGCCTCCCGTCTCAAGACCCTCGTCAACGGCATACGCAGCTATGGTTCAACCCTAGAAGAAGTTGCGATCGTCCGACGATTTTTGCGCGCCGCGCCGGCACGCTACATTCAGATCGTCACGTCGATCGAGCAATGTCTCGACCTGAAGACTCTCACGGTCGAGGATCTCGTCGGAAGGTTCAAGGCCCACGACGAGAGAATTCGTCTCAGTTTCGGCGACGCGGAGGCGAGTGAGCACCTGATGCTGACAAAGGCGCAATGGATTGCCCTGTCAAAAGAAAAACAAGGCGGATCCACGAGCGGTGGCAAGAAGAAGGGGAAAGGGAAGCAGCGCTCGGTGAGAAAGAACTTCACCGACTCGGACGATGAGGATGCGCCTGCACCACCGAGGAGGAAGTTTGACATCAGAAAAGTGAGGTGTCATAAGTGTGGCCTCCTCGGTCACTTCAAGGCTAACTGCGAGGAAGCACCGAAGCAACGGGCACTCATGGCCGAGGATGGAGACGATGGGGATATGATGCTGATGTGCGAGCTAGTGGACGAGGAGGATCCAGGTGATCACGATCAGCTGGAGAAAGGTCCGGTGAGTGCATCTGTGTCGGTAGAACCGGGCGAAGTCGTGGCGCCAGAAGACCATGATCCAAGGCGTGACAATGTGGTTGCGTCAGTAAACCCGGGCGAAGTCGTGGCGCCAGAAGACCATGACGGAAGGCGTGACGGTGTGGTCACGTTAGAAGCAGGCGAAGAAATGGCGCGAAAAGTCCACGACACAATGCGTGATGGTGTGGTCGCACTAGAAGATGGCGAATACGTGTCGCCAGAAGAACACGACGCGAGGTGTGATGGATTGATCACCCCAGAAGAACCAGACACGCGGAGAGCTGCACTTGGACCCGACGAGCGTGGCGCAGCTGACGGTGCGGACATCGCGAGTCACGACGGATCCAACGCGGCGAGTCCAGATGCTACAGGCGTTGCATGCATTGCATCGTGCGGCCAACCAGCCAGCCCGCGTGAGCACGCAGCCGGGACGAGGCATGGCAAGTACGTGGCTGGTACAGCTCTACTCACTAGCATGTGCATCCCAGCGGACAGGCCGGTTGATGGTTGCCCATTTAGCAGTCCGTCTGCAGCAAGTTTCTTTGAAAGGAGTCAACCATCACATGGTGGCCAATCATGGAGAGAAAGGGTGCAAATCCCAGTAAACTTGCAAGATGCACTCGGTTCAGAAAAGAGTGCACGTGTGAGTTCATCATCACGTGGAGGACTAGTGAATGAGAACGGTCCAGAAAAAGGCGATGGGCTTAAAAGCCTAGGAAAAAGATTGGGTGTGCCAGATGCTAAAACTTTGGCAAGTTTAGAAGCAGAAGTGTCTTCTCCAATAGCACAGGAATGAAGCGTCTTGGACATCTCTTCAGAAGAAGCGCTTCGAATAAATTCGGTGAAGATGAAGAGTAAAGGGCAACGATGTTTGCACATCGAGGAACCGGAAAATTTTGAAGACGCAAAGACGGAAGAGTGTTGGCGCCGTGCTATGGATGAAGAGTTGTGGTCGATCCGAGACAACAAAGTATGGAAACTCGCGGATCTTCCCAACGAACATAATATCATGGAGCTCAAGTGGGTGTACAAAGTCAAGAAGGATGCCAAAGGGAACTTGGTGAAGCATAAAGCAAGGCTCGTGGCTAAACCAAACGTGCAATACCAAGGTGTGGACTTTGAAGAAGTGTTCGCTCCACTTGCAAGGATGGACACGATGAGGCTACTTATAGCTCTTGCGGCTCAAGAATCTTGGAGGATACATCATATGGATGTCAACTCCGTGTTGGGGAGTTAGAAGAAGAGTTGTATGTGAAGCAACCACTAGGGTACATCCAAGAAGGAGAAGAACACAAGGTATTGAAGCTACACAAGGCATTGTACGGGCTACAACAAGCTCCTCAGGCATGGAACATCAAGCTTGATCGTACATTGATTTCTCTTGGATTTGAGAAAACACCACTAGAGCATGCTATGTACAAGCAAGGTGAAGGCAATGATCATCTCTTAGTGGGCATCTATGTGGATGATCTATTGATAACTGGAGCAGACGAAGAGGTGATTGCAAACTTTAAGCTATAAATGGAGGAGCTATTCAAGATGACTGATCTAGGGCTCTTGAGTTACTACCTTGGGATCAAGGTACAACAAAAGCCGGAGGGGATCACAATATGCCAGGAGGCATATGCAAAGAAGGTACTTGAAAGCTGCGGCATGAAAGATTGCAATCCAAGTCATGTTCCGATGAAGCCTCATCTTGTTCTAAGCAAGAAGAGTGAAGCACCCGCGGTTGATGCAACGGAGTATAGAAGTGTGGTCCGGAAGTTGAGGTATCTCACGAATACAAGACCGGACTTGGCCAATTCCGTTGGCATAGTGAGTCACTTCATGGAAGCGCCCACGACTGAACATTGGGCAGCTGTGGAACATATACTCAGGTACATCAAAGGGACAACAAACTTCTGTTGTGTCTATTTGAGAGAGATGGAGATGATGGAGCTACTTGGCTATAGTGATAGCGACATGGCAGGAGATGTGGACGACCGTAAAAGTACCTCGGGCGTGGCATATTTCCTTGGCGGAAGCATTGTGAGTTGACTATCACAAAAGCAGAAGGTGGTCGCATTATCATCTCGTGAAGCGGAGTATATTGCAGCTGCAACCGCGGTGTGTCAAGGTGTGTGCCTTGGAAGGCTACTCGGTGACCTCACAGGTAAGGAACCAGAACGAGTGGTGCTCAACGTTGACGACAAGTCTACAATCTCTCTGTGGAAGAATCCAGTGTGTCATCATGGAAGATGGAAGCACATCGATATGAGGTATCGGTACCTAAGGGAATGCGTGGGAGAAAGCAAGATTGACGTCAACTACGTTTGCACCAACGACCAGCTTGCAGATATCCTAACCAGGTCTTTGGGACGACAGAAGTTCATGAAGATGCGGCATAGGATCGGCGTCCAAGCTGTGAAGTGAGGACATCGTGTTTAGGGGGGTGATTGTTGGAATTAACCACGCTGCCTAGTCTGTGTCCGGCTCGGACCAGAACACATCACCGAGTAGGACTTGTAGTGGTAGGCTAGATTAGCTATTATATAATCCTATGTATCCCCTGTAATCTTGTAACCCAACTCAGATCAAAGTAATACAAAACATAGGTGCGACACGCACCTATTAGCCATCATATTGACTGTGTGTTCTTGCGTGCGTATTCCGTCGACGTGCAGTGTCGCTCGAAGGTGTCGACGGCTGATCGTTTCCTAGTTCGTACGTGCATAAGCTAGCACTCAAGAGGAATCCATCCAGCAGCTAGGCTGCTTGGTTGCTTGGTGTATACGTGCGCGTACACTGTCTGCGTCTCCAACTGGTTAGCTCGGAAAGTACTCGAGCTAGTCTCGTACGTGTGTCTCCCCAAAAAGTACATGGCGGATCGCAGCATCGAGGCCGGGCCTGTGCCAACAGTGGGCACATGCATGCATTAGTGCATGTACTGGTCAGCTAGGTAAGTTACAGTCAACACCCCGCCGCAGACTAAGCTTCGGGTGGACGAATGCACAGGCTGGACCTGAATTCTTGAAACGCCGGCGTCGGGAGACCTTTCGTCATGATGTCGGCGAACTGCTGCGACGTGGGCACGTGAAGCACACGGAGCTGACCCAGAGCTACCTTCTCGTGGACGAAGTGTATATATATCAAGCTCGATATGCTTGATCCGCCGGTGGTGGACAGGGTTTGCCGCCATGTACACGGAGCTGATGTTGTCGCAGTAGGTGACGGTGGCAGCTGGCAGTGGCACGCGGAGCTCGCCGAGGAGTTGGCGTAGCCAGCAACACTCGGCAACGACGTTGGCGACTGCACGGTACTTTGCTTCAGCACTGGAGCGGGACATGGTCGGTTGCCGCTTGGACGACCATGGGACCAGCGACCGAGGAATACGGCGTAGCCGGACGTTGAGCGGCGTGTGCCGGGGCAGCCGGCCCAATCGGTGTCGGAGTAGGCGACGAGGCTGAGGGAGGCGGAGCGATGCAGATGGAGGCCATGGGAAGTGGTCCCTCGCATGTAGCGAAGAATGCGCTTCACCAAGGCCTGATGTTGCTCCCGCGGGTCGTGCATGTAGAGGCACGCTTGTTGCACCGCATAGGCGAGATCCGGCCGCGTCAGAGTGATGTATTGCAACGCGCCGACGATGCTGCGGTACTCAGAGGCGTCGCGAACCGGGGTGCCGTCGGAGGCAGAGAGCTTTGAGCGCGTGTCGACGGGCGTGGTCACCGGCTTGCAGCCAGTCATCTGGGCACGTTCCAGCAGTTCATCAGCATATTTGCGCTGGGAGAGGAAGAGCCCAGTGGCGTCGCGAGTGACGCTGATGCCGAGGAAGTAATGGAGAGGGGCCAGGTCTTTCATGGAGAACTCGGTGAAGAGCTGCTGCTGGAGTCGCCGGAGGAATGCCGGTGATGACGCGGTGAGGACGATGTCGTCCACGTAGAGAAGCAGGAACGCTGTGCCCGCGTCTCCGTGCAGCACGAACAGAGAGGGGTCGGCGCGAGCCGCCGTGAAGCCGAGAGTGCACAGGTACGCGGCGAAGCGCGCGAACCATGCATGGGGAGCCTGCTTCAACCCATACAATGATTTGTCGAGCAAGCAGACATACTCCGGGTGGTTGTTGTCGACGAAGCCAGCCGGTTGTTGGCACTAGACGTGCTCGGTCAGGTGTCCGTGGAAAAATGCGTTGTTCACATCCATTTGATGGACTGGCCAGTCACGTGCAGCGGCCACGGCGAGGACGGTGCGTATGGTGGCCGCCTTGACAACCGGTGAAAATGTCTCGTCGAAGTCCACTCCAGGGCGTTGAGAGAAGCCCCGGACCACCCACCTCGCCTTGTAACGCTCCAGGGTGCCGTCCGCCTTGAACTTGTGGCGAAACAACCACTTGCCGGTGACGATGTTGGCGCCCCGCGGCCGCGGAACGAGCGTCCAGGTCCTGTTCACCATCAGCGCCGTGTACTCATCCTGCATAGCGGTTAGCCAATGTACATCTCGAAGCGCGGCGTGCACAGACTTGGGTACAGGTGAGATGTCGGGTGTAACAGTGGCAGAGTTGTTGTCGATATACTTTCTGTTGGGGAGGAATTTGCCGGCTTGGGCGCGCGTGACCATGGTGTGTGTTGGTACGAGCGGGCGAGCGGCGTGCCGTGGAGGGGAGGACGACAGGGGCGGTGAGGCGGAGTGCGGCTCAGGTGGCGTGTCCGTGTTGGTTGGCTGTGTGGGCGAACGAGCTGCGATGGGCGCGTCATGTGGTGCAACGCCCGGGTCAGGGGGAGGAGCTGCAACGGCAGCGGTCGGGGCGCCCGAGCTTGCTGCCATGATAGCATCATCTGTTTCGGCAGCCACAGTAGCAGTTCGGGTGTCAGGACGAGTGGAGCGTGGGTGCCGAGGAACGACGGGCACCGGAGACGGGGTATCGAGCTCGTCGTCGCAGCTGGGAGGCGCGGCTCTACGGAAGGGGAAGTGAGCTTCGTCGAACACGACATGCCGCGAGATGAGGACCCGGTTGCTCATGCGATCCAAGCATCGATATCCCTTGTGGTCTTGGGAATAGCCAAGGAAGACACAGGGCACGGAGCGGGGCGCGAGCTTGTGCGGCGCCGTGGCGGAGGTGTTAGGGTAGCATAGGCAGCCGAACACCCGGAGGTGGGTGTAATCTGGGTGTACACCGTAGAGGAGATGCAAGGGTGTGTGGCCATGGCGAGTGCGGCAGGAGCGGCGATTTAGAAGGAAGGTGGCGGTGTTCAACGCCTCCGCCCAGTAGGTGTAGGGCATGGAAGCATGGGTTAGCATGGAGCGGACAGTGTCGTTGAGGGTGCGTAGGGCGCGCTCCGCACGGCCGTTCTGTGGAGAGGTGTATGGGCAGGACATGCAGAGAACGATACCCTCAGATGTGAAGAACTGGCGAGCTGTGGAGTTATCGAACTCACGCCCGTTGTCACACTATATGGCAAGGACGTCCAGGTTAAACTGGCGACGAACAAATGTAGCAAACGAGCGAATTAAGGAGAACACATCAGATTTGTGAGCGATGGGAAATGTCCAGACGAAATGACTGTAATCGTCAAGAAGCACTAGATAATACTGCATGCCAGATACACTAACGACGGGAGAGGTCCATACATCACAGTGGATCAACTGAAAAGGAAAGTACAACACATGTTCAGAAGCAGAAAACGGCAGCCTAACACTTTTTCCTAATTGGCAAGCTTGACAGATAGAAGTGGCGGCGTCAGGCGGACGGATTGAGCAGGCACGCAGTGTGTGTTGGAGGACGTCGTGGCTGGGATGGCCCAGGCGCTGGTGCCAGACGTCGGCAGGTACTGTGGAGACGGCGAGGGCATGATGGTGGGTGGTCGGCTGCGTGGTTGGATACAAATCATCGTCAGAATCACACCGGAGGATCACCCACTTCGTCCTTCGATCCTTGACAGAGAAACCGACATCGTCAAATTCGACATTAACAGGATTATCACGAGCTAGCTTTCTAACAGAAATAAGGTTCTTAATGAGAAGAGGGGAAACGAGGACATGGCGGAGGGAGAGTGGTGTGGTGGAGGTGGGGATGGTTGTGGCGCCTGTGTGCGTGACCGCGAACGAGGTGCCATCGCCTACCACAACGCGAGATGAATGGTAGGGCTGAGAGGTGGAAAGGATACCTGAGGAGGACGCCATGTGTGCGGATGCCCCGGTGTCGAGGTACCATTCCCCGCCGGACGGCGAGGGCTGTTGCTGCTGCTGAACACCAAGGTTGTTGAGCGCATGGATGAGTGCAGACTGATCCCAGGCGGACTGAGGCGCCTGCGAGGACGAGGAAGCACCGGCGGACGGAACCCCGGATGGTGGGTGCGGAGGAACCGCGCCCGGCGTCCAATACACGGGCGGTGTGCCGTACGGGGCCGGAGACGGCGCCCCGTAGTGAGACGTCAGGCCGGCGAAGGGAGCATGGGCTCCGGGTCGCGGACCGAGCACACCCGCGCCTGGTGCATGGGGGCGCCACGGCATGGGCCATGCATGGACCATGCCTGTCCAGGGCGTGGATCCTGGTGTCGGAGGAGCAGCTGGACGTGGTGCAGAGGAGCCGCCGGGGCCGCTGTGGTCGACAGCCTTGCCCTTCCCCTTGTTGCGGCCGCCGTTGCCGCCCTGGCGGCGGTTGCAGCCATTGCCCCCGCCGTTGTTGTTTCCTTGCGGGGCGCGAGCAGGGAGTGCCAGTTCGGCAGTGGGCTCGGGCGCCTGACGACTCTCCTCAAGCAGGAGGAAAGCGCGGCAGCGGAGGAAGGAAGGGAAAGGTGTCTGCATGGTCAGAATTGGGATGGCGTACCGGAGGCGTGGATGCAGGCCCCAAAACATGTTCAAGACTTGCTCGCGACCAGTGACGGGCTCGCCGAGGTCCGCCAGGCGATCGACGCAGTCCTTGAGGCGTGCGAAGTAGGAGATGACAGAGCCGGAGCCCTGCTCGATGCGGCAGAAGTCGGTGGCGAGGTAGACCGCCTGGTGCTCGCGGTTTTCGAGGAAGAGGGAGTTGATGGCCGCCCAGACCTCGGCGGCGGTGGCGCCGCGCTGGTGAACCAGGCCGAAGATCTCCGGGCTAATGCGGTTGTAGAGCCAGGAGACCACGTAGGCGTCGTCTTGAACCCACGCCGGGTCGCCGTGCCGCGGCGGGCCGGTGAGGTGATGGAGGACACCGCACTTCTGGAAGGTGACCTCAAAGAGGGTTCGCCACTGTGAGAAATTGGGCGGATTCAGGCTAAGAACCACCGGGACATGCTGGTTGATGAAGATGGTGGCGAGGTGGGAGGGCTGCGGCGCGGCAGGGGCCGCTGGTGAGGTGCCGGTCCCCGGGACAAGGGCGCCGTTGCGGGTGGTGGCGGCCAGAGCCGACGGGGTGAGCAGAGCGGTGCTGGTGGCAGAGGCTGCGGCAGCGAAGGCGCTGTGGAGGCCACGACCGGGAGGGGTGGGAGGAGGGGGTGGTGGTGGCGGCGGCGGAATAGCCATGGCGCCGCAGAGGAGAAAGATCGGCAGCGGAAAGCGATCACAGGCGCTGGACAAGGCCGGCGTCTGATACCACGAAGACGAGAGAGAGAGGAGGGAGCAAGGCACCTTGGGTGCTGCGTATGCCATTAGTCGAGGCTAAGAGGGTGTTTGTTTCCAGGGACTTATGGGTTTAGGGACTTAAAAAAGTCCCTATAAGTCCCACCTAAACCAAACACAAGGGACTTATTGGGACTTATTGTGGTGGTTAGGGACTTATCAAATAAGACTCTCAGGGAGGAGCTTATTGGGACTTATCGATCTGGACCCGCACCGCTCGATCCCCTCCTCGCCTCGCGTACCGCATCGCATCGCCCCGCACGCCGCTCGTTCCCCTCCTCGCCTCGCGTACCGCATCGCCCCCTCGTTCCCCTCGTCGCCTCGCTCTTTCCTGCGTTGCACCAATCGCCGCCACCGCCATGGCCGACGAGGAAGACGAGATCCCCTTCTTCTCTCAATTCCCCTCGTCTCAGGAGGCACCCGAAGGCTCATCCGCCGGTGGAAATCTCGGGAGGGGAATGGGTTTCTTGGATCTCAACAACAACACCGACGTCTTCCCGGAGTTGGGCTCGTACCAGCAACTTCTCTTTGACCAGTCGGCCGGTCATGGCCTTCCTCCGGTTGGACGTGGTCGTGGGAGGCCCGTGCCCCAGGGCGGAGGAGGCCGCAGCCGATCTCTGAACATCAGAGGCCGAGACTCGGGACTTATAAGTCGATGTAAACAAACAGGCAGGGACTCGGGACTTATAAGTCGATGTAAACAAACATGCAGGGACTTATGACTTATAAGTTGGGACTTAAAAAAGTCCTGGGACTTATGAAACAAACGGGGCCTAAATAGCCGGAGTACAACAGGCGCAATGTGCGCAGGTTACAGAGGCGCATCGTGTGCGAGTGGGTTAGTACGTGGGCACATGCATGCATTAGTGCATGTACTCGTCAGCTAGGTAAGTTACAGTCAACAAAATGCATTGGGTCTATCTATATCTCATCTAGATGTGAGATAATATCTCACATCTAAATTGTAACGTCAGCAGGAATCAAGGCATGTCCATCAAATATCGTTCTATCGTTTGTTTGTTTTTTTACGCTTCGTTCTATTGTTTGTTTGTTTCTTTTCTGAACCGTCGCGCTGCACAGCCGGCTTGACCGCAACAAAAAAGTTACAACGCTTAGCCCATCCTATGAATCGAACTCAGGACCTAACGAAGCGCCGAAGACTCGTTTGATGCTCACGCCCTTCCCGCGGGCTGTGGCCCATTGGCAGCTCGCACCATTGCTGACTGGTTTTCTCTCCTCGTTGACCGCTAGGTTGTTAAAGGTTTTTTGCTACAGTTTTTTTTGCTAGGCCGCGTTTTAGATTGCTACACGTCGCTAGGTCACTAGGTCGCACAGGTTTCTTTTGGAGGGAAGTCGCTACAGGCTGTGACACATGCATTGCTAGGTAGCTACAGGTTGCTTGCTAGCTCCTTTTTTTGCGGGCGTTGCTAGCTCTTTTTTCCTCACGAACATCTAGAAAAGTTTGTGAATTTAAAAAGCATTGACTGTTGACCAACAAACGCTGACTTAAAAAACAAATACTTGAAAATTGTTCATTAAAATAAAAATATAACGAATTTTAAAAAGTTCATAATTGTTTTAAAAATTCATGACTTGAAAAGGTTCGTAATTTGAAAAAAATCTAAAAAAATTAACGAATTTGGAAAAAGTTCTCGACTTGGCAAATGACGTAATTTGAGGAAAAAAGTGAAAATAAAAAATGTTCATATTGTTTTTGAAAAAAGAGTTCACAATTTGAAAAAGGGTTAAGGAAATTTGGAAAAAGTTCATGAATTTAAAAACAAATTTGGAAAAAGTTCATGCATCTGAAAAAAGTTGAAAACAAAGGGAAAATAAAAAAGAGGAAGTTGCGAGTTGAGTGGGGACATGCAACTGTGATAACAACAAGAAAAAATGGGCCCCAGTTGCGAGTCAAGGACGGGCATGCAACTGTGATAACAACAACAAAAAATGGACGCAGTTGTGAGTCGAGGGTAGGATTGGAACTGGGACAAAAACAACTACGGGGCCCGTTGTGAGTCAATGATAATTTGGATCTATTGTGGGTGGGCTTGAAATTGGGAAGAAAATAACCACAGAGGCCCAATTGCGATAGACTAGCATGGGCTTTCAACTCGCACAAGAAAATACAGCAAACAACTATGTGCTCAGTTGCGTGTCGAGTGTGGACTTGCAACTGGGATGTAAAAAACTATGAGCCCAGTTGCGACTCGAGGGTGAGACTAAAACTAATGAAACACAACTACATGCCCACTTGCGAGTCGACAGTGGACTTGCAACTGAGACAAAAACAACTACGTTGTCGAGCTGCGGGTCGAGGCTAGTCTTGCAACTAGGATGAAAATAACTTTGGGGCCGGTTTTTGGTCGATGATGGGCTTGCAAGTGGGACACAACACCAACAGGGCAGGTTGCAAAGTTGGGGTGTGCACTTGCAACTGGGACAAAAAACACAACTACAGGGGCAGTAGTATGACTATGATGGGCTTGTAGTTGACACAAAACAAAGAAAAAACTATGGGCCTTGTTGTGAGTCGAGCGTGGACTTACAACTAGGGAAAAACAACAACAAACCTAGGTGCGAGTTGAGGGTGGACTTGTAACTGGGACAACATAAAAACTACGGGCGCAGTTCCGAGTTGAGTGTGGAATTGCAACTCAGATGAAAAACATACTACCGGCCCAGTTGTGAGTCGAGGGTGAGCTTGCAACTAGGACAAAACACAGGCTCCAGTTGCGAGTCGATGGGTGGCTTGCAACTCAGACAACTATGAGTTCAGTTTCGTGTCAAGTGTGCACTTGCAACTGGGACAACTACGAAACTATGAGCCTAGTTGCGACTCAAGGGTCAACTGGCAACTGGGAAGAAACAAGTTATATGGGCCCAGTTGCAAGTCAAGGGCGGACTTGCAACTGGGATAAAAAGAAGCACTAGTTGCGAGTCGAGGGTGGGCATGCAACTCGGACAACTACGAGCTGGTCGCTAGTCGATGATGGACTTGCAACTGGGACAACTATGAAACTACGAGCCCAGTTGTGAGTCAAGGGCGGACTTGCAACCAGGACAACATAAAAACTATGGGCATAATTGTGAGTTGAGTGTGGACTTGCAACTGTGATAAAAACATACTACCGACCCAGTTGTGAGTCAAGGGTGAGCTTGCAACTGGGACAAAAATACAGGCTCCAGTTGCGAGTCGAGGGATGGCTTGCAACTCAAACAACTATAAGTTTAGTTGTGAGTCAAATGTGCACTTTTAACTAGGACAACTAAGAAACTACGAACCCAGTTGCGACTCAATGGTCGACTTGCAACTAGGATGAAACAAGTTATGGGTCCAGTTGTGTGTCAAGGATGGACTTGCATCTGGGATGAAAAACAAAACACATAAACTAGTTGCGAGTCGAGGGTGGAAAACTACGATCCTAGTTGCGCGTCGAGGATGGACTTGCAACTGGAACAACTACAAAATTACGAGCCTAGCTGATAGTCAAGGGTCGACTTGCAACGAGGATAAAACAAACTACGAGACGAGTTACGAATCAATGGTGGACCTACAACCGGGGCAAAAAAAGTCAACCCTTAGTTGTGAGACATGGTGGACTTACATTTGACACGGAAAAAGTGAGACTCGGTAGCTACTTGAGGACGAACTTGCAACTAATGCAAAAAAAAGTAAGGCCCAGTTACGTTTCAAAAGAAACATCGAGGCCAGTGGCAAATCGAGGGTGGACTTACAACTGGAGACAAAAAAATGCCAGTTGAGAGTTGACGATGGACTTACAATTTGGACAACTACAAACTATGAGACCAGTTGCGAGTCAAGGGTCGACTTGCAACTGGGATAAAACAAACTACGATCATAATTTCGAGTCAAGGATGGACTTGCAACTAGGATGAAAGACAAAAACACAGGCCCGATTCTATGAGTCAAGGGTGGGCTTGCAACTAGGATAAAAAAATATGGGCCTAGTTACGAGTCAAGGGTGCCCTTGTAACTGAAACAACTATGAGCTCAGTTGCGTGTCGAGGGTGGACTGGCAACTAGGACGTAAACAACTATGAGCCCAGTTGTGAGTCGAGGGTGAGATTGCAACTAATAAAACACAATTACATGCCCAGTTGCGAGTCAACGGTGGACTTGCAACTAAGACAAAAACAACTACGTGGTCCAGCTGCGGGTCGAGGCTAGTCTTGCAAATAGGATGAAAATAACTATGGGGCCAGTTATTGGTCGATGATGGGCTTGCAAGTGGGACACAACACCAACATGGCAGGTTGCGGAGATGGGGTGTGGACTCGCAACTAGGACAGAAAACACAACTACAGGGCAGTAGTATGACTATGATGGGCTTGTAGCTGTCATAAAACAAAGAAAAACTATGGGCCTTGTTGTGAGTCGAGGGTGGACTTACAACTAAGGAAAAACAACAATGAACCTAGTGTGCGAGTTGAGGGTGGACTTGTAACTAGGACAACATAAAAACTATGGGCACAGTTCCGAGTGGAGTGTGGACTTGCAACTGAGATGAAAAACATACTACCGGCCCAGTTGTGAGTCGAGGATGAGCTTGCAAGTAGGACAAAACACAGGCTCCATTTGCGAGTCGAGGAGTGGCTTACAACTCAGACAACTATGAGTTCAGTTTCATGTCAAGCGTGGACTTGCAACTAGGACAACTAAGAAACTATGAGCCTAGTTGTGACTCAAGGGTCAACTTGCAATTGGGATGAAACAAGTTATATGGGTCCAGGTGCAAGTCAAGGGTGGACTTGCAACTGGGATAAAACCAAAACACATGCACTAGTTGCGAGTCGAGGGTGGACATGCAACTCGGACAACTACGAGCCGGTTGCTAGTCGATGATGGACTTGCAACTGGGACAACTACAAAACTACGAGCCCGGTTGTGAGTCAAGGGTGGACTTGCAACTGGGACAACATAAGAACTATGGGCATAATTGCGAGTCGAGTGTGGACTTGCAACTGAGATAAAAACATACTACCGACCCCGTTGTGAGTCGAGGGTGAGCTTGCAACTGGGATAAAAATACACGCTCCAGTTGCGGGTCGAGGGGTGGCTTGCAACTCAGACAACTATAAGTTTAGTTGCGAGTAAAATGTGGACTTTTAACTACGACAACTAAGAAACTACGAACCCAATTGCGACTCAATGGTCGACTTGCAACTAGGATGAAACAAGTTATGGGTCAAGTTGTGTGTCAAGGATGGACTTGCAAATGGGATGATAAACAAAACACATGAACTAGTTGCGAGTCGAGGGTGGACAACTACGAGCCCAATTGCGAGTCAGGGATGGAGTTGCAACTGGAACAACTACAAAATTACGAGCCTAGTTGCGAGTCAAGGGTCGACTTGCAACTAGGATACAACAAACTACGAGACGAGTTACGAAGCAATGGTGGACCTGCAACCGGGCCAAAAACATTAGTTGTGAGACATGGTGGACTTACAATTGACACGGAAAAAGTGAGACTCGGTAGCAACTTGAGGAGGAACTTCCAACTGATGCAAAAACAGTAAGGCCCGGTTATGATTCAAAAGAAACATCGAGGCCAGTGGCAAGTCTAGGGTGGACTTAGAACTGGAGACAAAAAAATGCCAGTTATGAGTTGAGAATGGACTTACAACTAGGACAACTACAAACTATGAGACCAGTTGCGAGTCAAGGGTCGACTTGCAACTGGGAGAAAACATACTACGATCTTACTTGCGAGTCAAGGATGGACTTGAAACTAGGATGAAAGACAAAAACAAAGGCCCAGTTGCGAGTCAAGGGTGGGCTTGCAACTGGGATAAAAAAATATGGGCCTAGTTACGAGTCGAGGGTGCACTTATACCTGAGACTAGTATATAAAACTATGATACGAGTTGCGAGTTGAGAGGTTGGACTTGCAACTGAGATGAAAAACAAGCGCACCCCAATTGCGAGTCAAGCGTAGACTTGTAACTGGGACATCAACAGACTATGGGACCAGTTGCGAGTCGACGGTGGACTTGCAACTAGGACAACAACAAACTATGATCCTAGTTGCGAGTCTAGGATGGACTTGCAATTAAGACATCTATGAAACAAATCACCCAGTTGTTGGTCAAGAGTCAACTTGCAAATAGAATGAAACAAACTACGGTCCCAATTGTGAGTCAAGGTTGGACTTGTAACTGGGATGAAAACAAAACAGGTGCCTAGTTACAAATCGCGGGTGAGCTTGCAATTCAGAGAACTATGAGCCCAGTTGCGAGTCAAAGGTGGACTTGTAATTGGGACAACTACAAAACTACAAGTCCAGTTGCGAGTCAAGGGCCGACTTGCAACTAGGACGAAACAAACTACATTCCAAGTTGCGAGTCAATGGTGGACTTGCAAATGAGATGAAAGACAAAAACACAGGCCCAATTATGGTCAAAGGTTGGCTTGCAACTCGGAGGGTGGGCTTGCACGCGTCAGGGCGACTACGAGCCTAATTGCGAGTTTAGGGTGGACATGCAACTGAGACAACTACGAAACTATGAGCCTAGTTGCGAGTTAAGGGATGACTAGCAACTCGGACGAAACAAGCTATGAGCCAGTTGCAATCAAAAGGTAGACTTGCAACTGGGATGAAAAACAAAACACATGTTCTAGTTGTGAGTAGAGGAAGGGCTTGCAACTTGGACAACTACAAATCCAGTTGTGAGTCTAGGGGGACTTGCACCTGGGACAACTACTAAACTACGAGCCAGTTGCGAGCCAAGGGTTGACTTGCAACTGCGATGAAACTAGCTATGGGCCCAGTTGAGAGTCAAGGGTGGACTAGCAACTGGGATGAAAAACAAAAACACATGCTCAAATTGTGGGCCGTGAGTGGGCTTGCAAGTCTGACAATTACGAGCCCAGTTGCGAGTCAAGGGTTGACTTGCAACTAGGATGAGACAAACTACATGTCAAGTTGTGTGTCAATGGTAGACCTACAACTGGGATGAAAAACAAAAACACATGCTCCAGTTGCGAGTCGATGGTAGACTTGCACCTGGGACAACTACGAACTACATGCCCGGTTGCAAGTCAATGGTCGACTTGTAACTAGGATGAAACAAACTACATGCGGGTTGTATGTCAAGGGTGGACCTATAACTGGGATGAAAAATAAAACATAGGCAAAATAACCGGGGTCAAAGATCGGTCAGTGAGAAGATGGGGAATAAGCTTCATAGTCGAGCCCCCCAAACACCAACATATATAGGCTCATGTGAAAATAAATGCGAGAACATGACACACAAAACAAAAGCGGAACAAGAGGGCCAGGCGACAAAAGAACAAGCTGACACAGACGTGCATGATCAAGTTTGTGCGAACATTAAACCAAACAAATCAAACAATTATAGATTTAGATGCGCTAAAACTTATCTAGATTAGATTTAGCAAATCTGAAATCAAAACATCTAGTTACACTCCCTCCTAGCTACACGGTCAAACCAAAAATAAAAGAAAAACAGGGAACAAAGAGACACGTGTTCCTCCACAAAAAGGCTAAGCCCACACAAAAATCAATATGCAAAACATAATAAAGGCCCATTAAAAAAATGTCATATCGGGTCTCACGCTTCGCTAAGGACAAACAGAAAACACGACGCAAGGACACCGAGCATGAATCAGAAGCACGTGTATCTAACGGTATATGAGTTATATGAAAAATTGTTAACTCTCATTTATATAATAATTAGCAAACCAATCCGAAACGAGACCTCAGACCGCGTCGCAAAAATGGCCTAACAAAAGACACACGCGTGAACAAGTCGACAAATAGACACCAAACACACGACACGACACAGAGCACGTGTGACAAAATAACCGCAATCAAGATCTGCACGACATTTAAAGCGAACATATGACAGAGTGAAAACAAGTTCATGATTTTTAAACGAAGAAATAAAGAATAAATAGAAAAATAATAAATAAAAAGGTGAAAAAAAATCATGAACTTGAAATAGTTTATAATTTAAAACAAATAATGAAATAGACAAAACAAAATAAGGAAAACAAAACGGAAACAGGAAAAACAAATACTGGGAGTCAAATGGAAGTGTAGAAAAACGAGAGGAACTAGAACGGTGTAGCACAAACTTGTGAAAAGAAATAGAAAAAAGCAATCGACGTGGCACTAGCAACGCATAGGCTTGTGAAAATCAACAACGGAACCTGGCACTAGCAACGACCTGACAGGCAGCGCACGAGACAACGCGCCGCGAGCCAGCGCACAATCCAGACAATCACGTTTTACACAAATATTAAAAACAGATGATCTAACGACTCTAGACTTAGATGTGAGGTAGCTATTTCATATCTAGATGTGAAATAGCAAACCCATTCAAAGAAATGTAAATTCTAAATAGTTTTCAGACACTTTATAAAGTTTTCATGCACAAAAAGTGTTGTGGATTAAAAGTAATGAAAATGGAAAATGAAAATGAAAAAGTGAACACATGCAGTTGCGCGGCAAGGGCGAGACATGTAGTTGCGTGTTTGTTGGTGGACATGCAATGGACACCCGACAAACACTTTCATTTTGTATCACAAAGTTATAGTCGTGTTAAAGACATTAGTTGCAGTTACGGATGATACTTGCAACTGTGTGTATAGTAGAATACATTCAGTTGCCCTCCCAACAAACATTTTTGCCTCGAATTGCAGTTGCATTAGAGGTATGCAGTTGCGGGATGAAGACGACACTGTAATTACATGTTTGATGATGGACATGCATCTGACACGAACAAAAATCATGAAATTTTTGAAGACAAATAGAACAAAAAATAAAAAGAGAAAACCCGAACAAAAAAAAAAAAACAACAGAAAAAACGATTGGAAGCTTCTCTCAAAACCGGTAGACAGAGTCCTTCATGGATCAAGCTCATTCACACACGTACGCTCCGGGGAGACAAAAAACCAAACAACCGGTAGAAAGTAAAAAAAATCTCATAAGGACACACTCACATACAACGACTAGACACATTTTCCTTCAACAATTCGCGTTTTCCTGGCTGAAAGCCCACAAAGCACAAAAACAGGGGACCCACAAAAAAACAAAAAAGCCCACAACGGGCAGGCGGGTATGCGCACATACTTTTTTTGACGGAAAATATAGCCAACCTAGCGACAAGAGGCCACAAAGCGACACAGGACATCAGCTCAAAAAAAACAAGCGACACAAGACATGGGCTGGACACGAGCTGCCCGCCTCGCATGGACCTGGACACAGGCTGCCACGCGCGACAAACACGATGCCAGCGAGCGCACGAGCGAGACGAACAGTCTGCATGAATCTTAAAGGCAAACAAGATCTAAAGGTTCTAGATTTAGATATGAGATATTATTTCATATCTAGATGTGAAATAGCAAATCTGAAATGCATTATGTCTTCATCTTGGGCCATGTTGCATTAGAAAGCTTAGTATTGTGGTGAAGGTTTTCCCTAGTGTTGAGCCTATTGAGGTTGAGTAGCCAGTCAAAAAAATTCACAAGTGGGCGAGACTTCCCCGCTGGTCAGCGATCTGCTGTGTGGTGTAGCCTGAACAGAAAAATCCTGCAGCAAGCGAGACAAGTTTAACAAGGTTGGCCTGTTACCAAAGTCCAGTTTGATCCATCCTACATAAGTCCTAGTAGTGCATTTTGGCTTGGGTGGTGGGAGTAAATAGCTGGAAAAGTAGTGCACAAATTTTCACTTTGTAGTAGTCTACAAAAGTTGATTTGCCATCCCCTACGGTACAATGTGAAATTTTATTAAGCTAAAAGAAAGTTGATTTGCCATCCATACAAGGGAGTGGGGACTACAACTAGCAGTATACAAGACAACGATCAAAGTGAAGATAATAGAAGTTAGCAGCCCGATAGGAACAGAAACTGACTATGTAGGATGTATAGACTGTGCAGGTGATCTACTAGCTCCGTCTAATTCAGTCAATCTCATACAAGCAAGCAGCCATAGTCTTTCCATCACAGAACTACCCCCCCCCCCTCCCCCCCGCCCGCGACCCCCCCGCTTAGGCGACTAGGGTTTCCCCCTCCCCACCTCCCGCCGCCGCCGCCCCGCCGCCTCCTCCGCCCCTTCCTCCCTCCCTCTCCCCGTCGGACCGCTTGGCGCCGCCTTCCCAGAGGTGGCTGGGCGGAGCTCGCGCCCCTCCTCAGCGGGCCTCCCGTTCCCCCTTTGTCCGCTGCCGCCACCGTGTCGCCCTCAGCCTTGGCCCGGGTGGCTCGTGGGCGGCGGCCTTTCCTTCCTCAGCGTGCTCCCTTCCCGGGCGGGGAGGCGTGCGTGCAGCTCGGCGTGGCTGGTCCGGCTGCCTCTGGCGGCGGCGGCTGGCGTGGTGTCGTCGCCGCTCCTTGGCAGCGGGGCGGCATGGTGGTGCTGGGTGGCCGTCGTCGCGACCCCGGCCCAGATCTGGGCCCGGCGGGCCTCATCTGGGTCCTAGCGGCGGCTCCCAGGCTTCGTGGCCGTCGTCTGTGTGGTGAGGAGGAGGAGCGGCTTGGATGGGGGGCGGCGATGCCGATGGCATGCCGGCTGCAGCGCGATGGCGGGAGCTGTCCGAGAATGGAGTTCCCGGCCGGGCCTGTGGGCACACAGGCCTGGTAAGCTCCTGCTTGTGTGTCCGGTCGGCTACCGTTGTTGACGGTGGAGGTTGTGCCCTCCCGCGTGCCGACGGTGCCGCGGCCCCTAGTCCCGGCTCCTATCCCTTGTCGTGTAGACCTCACCTCGTGGTGCCGTGGTGAGACGGCGTGGAGGCTTCTTGACCATAGTGGCGCAAGTTGGTGGTCGGTTTGGTGGCAGGCTCTGGAGCACCCGAGGTGAAGGTTGGGATCGGGGGAAACCTCTGTCGGCCTGTCCGACACCGACGCGGCGACGCCGGTGGGTGTCGCCGGACCTTCCTGGAGGGCGTCGGGGGCGACCCTTCCTCTCGCCTCGTCGGGTACCGGGGGAAACCCCTGGCAGCAGCGTCGTCTTCGTCGCGGTCCCTCTTGAGGTGCTGATTGGTACCGGTGCTTCGGAGCCTTGGAGCTTGGTGGGAGACCCTCGGTGGGCGCAGTGGCCGTGAAGCTTCTTCGTTTCCGTCGATCCGCCGTTGTCGGCATTCTTTTATTTTGTTGTTTCTCTTTCGTTTCTTTTGGGTGTGATTGTGTTGCTTCCGCCCCAGCATCTATCCTGGATGTATCGGTTGGTTGCTTTGGAATACAAAGCGGGGGAAAACCCTTTTTCGTCAATTCAGTCAATCTTTTGTTGAGTCATAATAGTGCTACCTACATTTTAGGCAATGCTACTACGCTAACCACACCAGGATGAACAAGCCAAATGTTCGTTTTTTTTTGTTAGGAGCGTTAGCAAAGAACAAGCCATATTCTTGTTTGCATGCTTTATTGTCTTCTAGGTCTGAGTGACTGAGTCTATGTTAGAATTCACTTACTAGGGTGTGGTTCTTTCGTTACACCAACCTATGGGATTGTGGTCTGCAATATTTTACTTCTCTACTTATACCGTCCAAAATGTGAGGACTGTCTTTGGTTGACACTGTATGATATTACCTCCAACTACATATATACGGCATCAAATAAGAGTAACATGAGAGCTTCATCAGGTTTCAGCCCCATTCACGCGGTTTGGTACATGACTCGTAAATTCTCTCAACAAATGAACTTATGATATATCTTCAATTATAGTAGATAGAGAAGGAATCTTGCATTGAATCGATATCATCGAACATTTTCCTTTGCATGTTATTGCAACAGTTACTCAAACACTCATGATATAAGAGGCTGTAGCATTGCTTTCTTCCTGTCACTTCTCATACCATTTAGGATAATAGCTAGCTAGCAGAAATACAAGAGAGAAAACAAGCTAGGAGAATATAATTCATGTCTAGAGACTTGTTCATTGGAATAAGAGGAATCAGAAACACTTGCTGACTCTGTTGGTTGTATAGGCCGAGACACAGAAGTCTGCACATCACGACCTTCAGCACCTGGACTTGTAATTACGGCACGACAGTACCACGTGTAGATTTTGGGCAATGCTACAACTATAAACAAAGTGGTACATTTTTACATTCAAGAGGAGCTATGAGCGAGTGATGTTTCAGATTGTTGTAGCTCCCCTTGTTTAATTTTGCTACATTTTACATTCTCTAAGTAGGGACAGAGGCCTGTTGGCTTGCTCTGTTTTACTTTTGCTGGGGCAACGCGTGTGCTGTTTTCCCCCGCGTGCTTGTAATCGTACTGAACCTTGCTTGGTTTCTCTTGGCAATCCAATTGGAACCGGGGCCTTGAGCCCTTTTCCTCTAAAAATAAACAAAGTGGTACCAGATCATGGTGTCTGTCTGGCAGCCGATTTGCATCATTGGTCATAGTTTAAAGCATCGGAATACATGATTCATGTTTTTCTTATGAGGATTAGCAAAGGATTGGATAGCATGCTAGAACAAATTAGTCATTTTCATCTCTACCCTCCTCTCTCTCTCTCCAATGAAGACGTCCTCGTGCTTAATTACATTGTGTGTAAATTACACGAAATTACAATTTTGATCGTTGACATAACAAATAGTCAGAACAATATATTAGGGTAATCTCTCACAACAAACACAAACAGAGTTGTCACTGTTTGACACTAAAATAACGTGTCAGGCCCACAAGTAAAATTTAACATAATGTTGGCATGTCGAGAGTCATTTTTCAAACATGTCTTTGTTTGGGCAGAGGCAAAATCCCGCACTGAATTAATGTCAAAGACATTTTTTGTGTGTGTTATATAGAATACAACACCTACTCAAAAGCTCGCAATAAAAGAGAAGGTGGCTTATTAGCTTTTCCTTTATCACTTTCATACATACCTATCCATAGTTTCATACGAGGGACTATAACTAGCATAATACAAGACAAAGAGCAAGGTGAAGATAATTGATTACGTAGTAATTACAGAGACCAGGAGCAGAAACTGACTATGCAGGATGTATACACTGAGATACAGGTGCTCCACCAGCACCGTGTAGTTTAGAAAATCTTGTGTTGAGGCATAATAGTACTACACTAACCACGCCATGACAAGCCAGATTCCGGGCCTTTTGCATGCTTAAGTGCCGACCTATTTGGATTGTGGTCTGCAATTTTTTACTTGTCAACTTATACTATACAAAAAGGCGATGAGCATCTTTGTTCGACACTGCAGTATGATATTATACCTCCAACTACATATATACGACATCAAATGAAAGTAACACAGAGCTACGTTGGGTTTCAGTCCTATTAACACGGTCTGCTACATGACTCATAAAGTCTCCCAACAAATGAACTTATAATATATCTTGAGTGATGGTAGATAGAGCAGGAATCTTGCATTGAATTAACGTCACAGAATGTTTTCCTTTGCATATTACAGCATGCAACACCTACTGAGACGCTCATGATATAAGAGGCAGCAGCATTTCTTTCCTACTGTCACTTCTCATACCCATCCATATAGGACAGTAGCTAGCAAGGACGGCCCAGATTAGCTAATACCTCTTCATAAGAAAGGACGTGATGGTCATATTTGATAAATTCTTCGCGTATACGCTCTAGTAGTTTTTTATTTTTTTTTATTTTTAATCTTCAAAAAAAGGTTTAAACCAGGATTTGAGCTCTAGACAGTGGCGGAGCCAGGGGTATTCCTGGGCATTCCATGGAATACCAAAGAATCTAGCCCAAAAAAAATTGAGTATACATGTTATACACCGAAGCCCACTAGAGCAGCCCATCCAGCCACGCACCAAACGCCAACAACAGAGCAGGTCTCCGTCTCCCACTCTTCCTCTCTCGATATGCAAATCTCCAAACCTAGCTGACCGTTGACGGCGCCGGCGCCATCGCCAGCAAGCGAGGTCCGACGGACGAGGTGGGCCCTCTGCCCCTCTGGCCGTCTCCCTTCCCTCCCCTCCGGCCTCCATGGCTGTGGTCCATGCGGGGCAGCGCCGCTGCGGGCTTCCTCCGGCCTCCGTCGCCGTCGGCAGTCACCGCTTCAGTCCGCCAGCCGACAGGCTAGAAGGAGAAGCCACCCAATGTCCAATCCATCCAGTACTGCATCCATCTACAAATTACCAAGGTAAATTTCCTCTGTCTTTTAAACAAATCTGAAGCTTTTTTGATAAATTTCCACTGCTAGAAGCCACTGATCTGCCACGGATTGATTGCTACTTTGTTGATTTGTTCTTGTATAAATTGTAATTGTTTGTACATTGTCCATCAGTTCATACCACTGATTGCTACTTTGTTTGTCCATTCAGTCCATGCCACATTGCAACTGCCACTTATTTCTACTTTGTTTGTGTGATGTAGATGAAGAAGTATGTTGGCATATTTGAATTGTGGGACATATCTTCAAACTAAGGCAAGGAAAACAATTTCTACGTCCACATTTGTTGTCTGTTCTATTATATTGCTTTGGCCCATTTTTTTTTTTTTGCTAGTATTATTGATGTATGGTCATCGAGTCATTGATATTGTCACAATGTTATTTTGTGGCATCGATGTATGGTCATCGAGTCATACCTATTATATTGTTGTTAGAGATATTGTCACAATGATATTTTGCTACTATTATAAATGTATGGTCATCGAGTCACTGATGTTACCATCTTAACTATATATTTGTCGTTCTATTATATTGCTTAGGCAAAAAAAATTACAAGAATACTCACGAGCAAATTCCTGGCTCCGCCACTGGCTCTAGACCTCTTGAATTATTTCCACCTGCTATGACCAACTATAACAGCTCACTTATTCTGCATAATTACTTCTTTTAGTCTTGAGAACAACTAGGGATCAGACTAGTGATTCTTATCTTACCATCAGATTACTCCAACACCATTGGATTAGATGCCTCTCGAATTTTTTATTTTTTTGGAAATGGAGGCGTACCCCGGCCTCTGCATCATAATGATGCATGTAGCCATCTTATTAAAAAAACCACGAAGTATCACAAAGTCATAAAAGTATTACTGCTCGCAAGCGGAGCGAAGTAAATGAATAAAAGGAAAATACATGCTGACAATCACAACCAGTACGGTAGGGGTGGAAAGTGGTAGTGGATAATCCGAAATATCCGATATTCGTATTCGAGAAAATGCCTATTCGTATCCGAAACATCCGCATCCGAACCAAAATGGAAATGGAAATTATCTGTATCCGAATTTATTTAACAGATAAATAATAAAATATGGCTTGAGATTTTGACACAAATATGGATATGGAAGTGGATATATCCGTATCCGAATAATATTACGGGAGGTAATTTTCAAAATTGTTGCCCCAGTATTCCAATTACCCAACATAAATGCCAAATAAGTGGTCAAATTTTACTCTTTGCATGATTAAACTTAGAAACTATTATGCATTACAATAGTATTTATTTATAAAACTATTTATCATTGACTTATTGTATGTCACAAGTTGATTATTTCGTGCCACATAGCTATTGACTGATATACTTAAGCAAGATGTTACTATTATTCGTATCCGCTCCGAATCAAGAAAACATCCAATAGATATCCGTATTCGAATAACATCCGAGCCGCATCCGTATCCGATAACATCCGTATTCGCATTCGTATTCGTTTTGAAAATATGAAAACGGAAGTGGTAAGAGCACTATCCGATCCGCATCCGATCCGTTTCCACCCCTGCAATATGAAGGATAAACTTCCTAGACTCCTATCCTGTTATGCAAGCGCCATCCGAACCGGTTGAATAAACCTGTTAGATGTCTCTTAATGGCAGCATGGTCCATTAAAAACGCAATTTACACTGACATTTCATACCAACAACTCCCCTAAATTATGCAAGATAATAACCTGCGCAAGATCTGATTTTTACGCCATGCATTATGTTTCCATGGAAAGCGATTTGCCTCTATACAAAGGAAATATGCTTCCAACTATATATTTTGATTTTCGATTTGCTTCTATACACTAGTAGATTTTTTTTGAAGCTAACTATACACTAGTAGATAAACCACCATTAGTCCCGGTTGGTAAGGGCCTTTTGTCCCGGTTCCTGAACCGGGACTAAAGGGTCGTTACTAATGCCCTGGCCCTTTAGTCCCGGTTCAGTCCCGAACCGGGACAGATGGGCCTCCACGCGGGCCGATGCACCGAGCCCATGGAGGCCTTTGGTCCCGGTTGGTGGCATCAATCGGGACCAATAGGCATCCACGAGTCAGCATTTCAGAGGCTGTGGTTTTTGTTTTTTTTATTGGGGGGGTGGGGGGGTGGGGGTTTTGGGGGGTTAATTTAGGTGTTTCATATATTGTGTTAGCTAGCTAATTAATAGAGAGAAGTGTCATCTCTTATGTCCGTGCTTGGTCGACGCTACGTACTATACATAGAGAGGCCCTCGACACGCTAGCTAGTAAGAAAATGAAGGAAACCATTAAGTACAGAAGTTCGTCATGTATACCGAGAGAAGTGATCGATCGACCTCTTCTTCTCCGAGAGATTGGTCGAACAACAAGTTTTAGTATTATCTATCCGACCCTACTGGCTACATACATATACAATATGTAAGATCTCTTACAATCCCCTAGCATTTGAAATCAACTTCCACATGGTATTCTCCGGCTTTATTGATGACGTGGTCAAGAAAGAATCCCGTCAATTCCTCTTGAATTGCTTTCATGCGATCTTGTGGTAGGAGTTCATTCAACATCTGCCACGTCTAATTTGAAGAAGGGGGTTAATACATATATATGAATGAAACCCAACAGAAATGATGGTGTAATAAAATGAAATTGTGAATATTATTGCTTACGCACTTCATATTGTCTTTTAGAGTAGCCCCGCTTATTTTTCAAAGTCGCGTTGTAGATGAACTCGCATGCGTAGTATCCACAGTAATTATTCCCTTATTCCTGCCACAAGCACTTTACGAGAAATAGAGGTCAATCAAACTGATAATGAAGCATTATAAATGGCATTGATGAAAGTATAGCTATAGAATCAACGGAAGATGCGCGCAACTAGCTAGCTAGTAGTACTTACTTTCGAGTATGTATATCGCAGCTCCTTCGGCAGTCCCGGAGCTTCTGCGGTGAACTGTTTCCAAACCCTGCAAGACAAAGAAAATAATTATTATTACTTGAGATATCAGGAAATGAAAATAAAGTTGCCGATATGGTGCGATAATGATCGATTGAACTTACTTGTTGAGCAATTTAGTCATGTCCGCATAGGTTTCGGGATCTTTTCGTCTCGAGTCTAAGACGGTTACTAGTCCCCGCTCAAGCTTAATCTCCAGGAGAACATAGTGGAAGATGCGCACGCATGCATAACTCATCAATTACATTACTATAACCTCGCTCGAGTAATAAGGGAAATCGAATATGCACACGACAGTAACACTCACTTGAAGTTGTATGGAAAGAGTATGGTATCTTTGTTTTGATTTTTGATCAACGATTGTAGCAAGTTGGCCTCGGTGTCTTCGGCGTGCTTTTTAACCTAAATTTCATCTATGATATTTGTTTTAATGAACCCAATATCATACATTTCTTGTTTTCTGCACTCGACGATCTTCAATCTGCATAATATAGTGAGGATAATTCATTATAAATACATGCAATGAAAGAGCTGAGCTATATATGGGGATTTAATGACAGAAATAGTACTTACAGACAGTAGCAAAAGACCGTTAATTTATCGAGGGACTTTTGATTGAAGAACTCGAAGAACTCCTTAAATGGAACAGGCAACAGATCTGTTCCAACGAGGTCGTGCTCCTCTTTAATTCTCAGATACAGAGTATTCGTCCCCCCAGACTCTCTGCAGGTTTTCATGTACCAATTATGGAATCTTCGCATCATCGTTGTTAGAGATTTTTCATCTTTGACGAGAGGCTTCCCGTACTAGATTCTGTGTTCGTCCACCTCCATGAAATCAAAATTTACATCGGCAGGCAGGTAATCTCCAAGATTGCTATAACCGGGCACCGTCCCCGGAGCATTAGCGACGATGTCGCTAGACACATTGAGTGGGGGGCACGATTGGTTCGCTTGTTCGCCGAGCTGGGCAATTTTTTTCCCAGCTGCTCGTCGTTCTTTTAACCTTTGATCACTGACAGTAGTTCCCGACCGCGACGCTTCTTGATATGCCTTTTGAGTAATGCGCTCATAGTTGGTTTTCGGCGGAGACTTTGGTGGTTTCCTCAGGGCATCGATAGTGCGCTTTGCTTTCATCAGATCTACCTTCTCCTCCGGAGGTGGATATCTCTGTGCTTTCAATCCTTCAAAGAAGTCCTTCACTTCGGTCCGCACGATCTTCGCATTTTCCACCTCGGTCCTCTCGTACGGTAACTTCTCTAGAGGCTTGAGAGGTGGACCGTGATCTCAGATTGCCTCCCGCCTCTGGCTGTACTGCTAGACGCCGGAGCAGACGGACCGGCTGCGGCTGTCTTCTTTCGTGCTTACTTACGAGGCGGAGGAGAAGGAATACGACGCGCCGGAGCAGCCGGGGCGGCGGTGGGTCTCTTCCGCCCTTGCTGGCGAGGTGGAGAAGGAGGAGGCTGCTGGCTGCTCGGGCGCGCCGGCGCAGGCGGAGAAGGAGGCGGAGTGCCGCCACGCGCCGGAGAAGGAGGCCGAGTGCCCTGATCGTCACTCGCCGGAGGAGGAGGCGGTGGAGGAGGCGGAGTGCCCTGACTCGCCGAAGGAGGAGGAGGAGACGGAGGCGTCCAGTTCGGAAGGTTGATGAGCTCCTTCCGCCATAGGCATGGAGTCTTCAGAGCAGAACCCAACCTAGTCTCCCCTTCACTGGTAGGGTGGTCAAGCTGGAGGTCCTCAAATCCCTCCGTTATTTCATCCACCATTACCCTAGCATATCTTTCTGGAATCGGCCGACAGTGAAAAGTTGCGCCGGGTTCAGTAGGATAAACAGAGCCAACAGCCGCCTTGACCTTCAAATTCATCCATTGCGTCATAATGTGGCAATTTTGAGACTCCGTGATAGCATCCACGGGATAGCTGGCAGGAGCCGTCAAGACATGCTCTGGCTGAAGCAGCTCGGTGGAAACCACGCTGCTTCTCCGCTGAGATGGCGGGGTAGCTTCGGGGGAAGCTTCGGCAGTTCATTTGCTGCGATTTGCTTCTCGTTCCTATATCGCCTGTACCCTTGCATGCAGCACCTGCAGTTGGGTATGCTGCACTTTTTTTCTCCTCTCCTGGCATTTCTAACCGCCTGCGTCCGGAAAACCAGCAATCCACGGAACGGAGCCTGGCGTGCCTCGTGTCCGTCCAGGGTGCTCAGGATTCCCGAGGGCCATTGTGAGCTCGTCGTTCACTCTGTCTGGAACGAACGTCCCTTGCTACGCTCCATCGATATAGTGCCGAAGCCTCTTGACTGGTATTTCCAATTGCTCGTTCGTCCAAATGCACTTCCCTAATACAGGGTCCAAGGTTCCGCCAGCCCCGAAGAACCAAGTCCGGCAACGGTCTGGCTAGTTCATTGTCTCTGGTTCGATCTCTTTATCAAGCAGATCATTCTCAGCCTTGGCCCACTTAGGCCGGGCTTTGAGGTAGCCACCTGACCCTGTGCGATGGTGAAGCTTCTTCTTCGCAGCATTTTGCTTGTTTGTCGTCGACATCTTCTTACTATTTTCCGATGTCTTGTGGGCCACAAATGCGGGCCAGTGATCTCTGATCTTCTCATATTTGCCCTTGAATTCTGGTGTCTCTATTTTGTCGACAAACGTATTCAGGTCTTTCTTCCACCTCCTGAATAGGTCTGCCATCTTCTTAAGAGCAAAAGACTTGATTAATTGCTCTTTAACTGGCTTCTCCGGATCATCCTCTGGCGGTAGGGTGAAATTTGACTTCAGCTCAGTCCAAAGATCATTTTTATGCATATCATTGACATAAGACATCTCATGGTCTTCGTTCTTAGGCCTATACCATTGGTGGATGCTGATCGGGATCTTGTCCCTAACCAGAACCCCGCACTGAGCAACAAATGCGTTCTTTGTCCGGGTGGGTTCAATCGGTTGGCCGTCGCGCGCGATTGCTATGATCTCAAACCTTTCATCCGAGCTCAACTTTTTCTTCGGGCCTCGTCTCTTTATCGAAGTTGTGCTCGATCCGAAGTGCTAGAAAAAAGAACAAAGACGAGAGTTAATTAATATGTGTACATACCAAAATAATGAATGCATCAATTAGCTAGTCAGCACAGGCTTAACTAATATATATACATGGCCGGACTCGGTTCGGTCACCGGAGCCGTCATCACGGTCTCCTTCTTGCACCGTCATTGGGTCACCGGAGCCATCATAATCATAGCCAGTTGCTTCTTCACCCTCTCCTTCCAGACCATCGGTGTCGTTGAGAAACAACGAGCACATGGCATCACTTCCTTGTGCGATTATGTCCCCCAACAACGCTTCTTGTGCTTCGTCTCGGAGGGTGTCCATAGTTTCTACAAATATTTACAATATGACAATTATTATTCAAACATGACAGATGGATATATTAGCTAGTGGAAAATGTAGAACTAGCTAGCTAATCACAGTAAGGAATCATATTAATTAGTGGCCTCGACGCTGCTTCTCTAGGGTTTGGGGTGGCCTCTACAACGCTTCAAGGGGGTAATATTGACAACGCATTTAGATACATACACGGAAAATAATGTTATCGGGGAGGGGGTATATCGACCCCCCCCACCACGTGTTGAAGTTATCGGGAGGGGTTTATATCGAAAAAGACGACATACGTACATGGGAAAATAATATTATCGGGGAGGGGATATATCGACCCCCCCCCCACATGTTGAAGTCACTACTAGAAAAACCCCTACTAATGGCGCACCTAGTATGGCTATTAATGGCGCATCTGTGGTGCGCCATTAATAGCACGCCATTAGTAATTTTTACTAATGGCGCACCACCTGGTGCGCCATTAGTATTTGGTATACTAATGGCGACTGCTGGTGCACCATTAGTATAGGCCAGGTGCGCCATTAGTATGCATCCCAGGCCATGTATACCAAGGTGCTTTGGAATACTAATGGCGCACCACCTCTGGATGCGCCATTAGTAACCACGACATACTAATGGCGCACTACCCAGTGATGCGCCATTAGTATGCACTGTCATACTAATGGCGCACTGTCATGTGATGCGCCATTAGTATGAATATTAGGTTTTTTTTTTATTTTCTGTTTTTTGCACAGGTTACAAAATGTATAATTTGACAAAATATAGACAGCACACATCAACAATAGATTCATCAAATACAATAGAAGATTAGTCTTTGAATACAATTCATCATATTAGTCTCCGAATACAATTCATCATATTAGTCTCCGAATTGAAAAGACCGAACAAAGATAGAACATTATATTACAAGTCTCGAGACCGCGAGTAGCGAGTTTGTCTTCACATTACAAGTCGATATCGATCATCTAAACTACCATCACATAGAAGAGAGCTGCGGTCATCACGATGAGCATTATCACGATGAAACTCGTCTTCATCCGTTCCTCCAACGCCCTCCCTCTCCCGCTAGATAGCGGGCGTATCTAGATTCGCCTCGGCCCTAGTGGTGTACCCTTTGTAACTGTTACCGCTGAATCGGTGAACCTGTCTCCGACACTCCTCCCAGTCATCGTAGACTCCGGAACCTTACCCTTGTATTACACGACATACGTCGGCATCGCTATGCACTAGCCAAACGAAACGTTAGTACCAATTCACGCATAATACATAAGAAATATATATGTATGCAAATGAACGATCGGAAGAGAAAAGCAAGACATTAATAGCATCGATTACATCTAAGTTGAACGACTCTCGAAACCAAAGAGACATACTACAAGTTCATTAAAGTTTAATTACAACATGAGCCAATCGATGTTTCAGAACTAGACAACTCGACTTAAGGGACCGGAGCATGGATGAAGCCGCCATCTATCGTGGGAGTCATGAAAGAACGGGCGTTGTCATCCTGCATTTGTAGCATTGTGTCGATGTCACTGTTGGACGGTTGATTTCTGAGGTAGAACTGCCCCGAGGTATGAAGGACATCTTGATGGATGATTTCCGCAAACTCCGACTGGATGCGAAAGAATTCTTGTCGGAGGTCCGTGTCCTGGATTGCCGACACGCTCGCGGCCCAATCTTGGAGTTTACTTGGTAGCAGAAGTTGATGATGGTCCCGTACGATCGCCCACATGTGATGGATGGCGTAGTAGGCACCCTTCTGACCGCCAAAGCGGCTGCTTGACGCAGCGTAACGTCAGATTGTGGGAGAACACGTGCTTGCCGTATGCATTTAATAGGCCTGGTGAAGGTGCCTCCAGATTTGGCGTGGCCGGGAGAACATCATCAAGAACCTTCTTGACATTTGTGTAGTCTATGTTCGATCGACGGTCCGGGTCGAAATACGTGGCCATGGAATATTTGGGGCTTAGGAGGATGAGCGTGCAACGTGTGTCACCGCAGAAAACACGGAATGTTAAAAGAAAACGATCGAAATGTAAGAATTCATATGTTACGGGCGGTTGAGGAGGACTTACTCAGGAAAGTAAGGCACGAGGAAGTTATCCTTATCTTGGTTTACCAGTAATGACGCCTTCGAGGTAAGAACTTCGCGACTTGCGGTCCCCAGCTGCCCAAGATCTTGGCACGCATGTAGAAGGGGTCGACTATCACGATGTCCGGTCTTGTCGCGAATGATCCGCATCTCCATACTCAGCGAAAATAGCCGAACGAAGGTGTAGTGCAGCGGATGAAGGTTCAACATAGCGTGGATGTCATCAAAACGCAGGACGATCGTGACGCCTGGATGGAGTTATCCACAAAGCCCTTGCCCTCCGCACCTTGGCCGCGAAAACCGGGTATGCCACATCCTTCTCCCTGAGACGCCGCTTCTCCAAAGAAAGAACACATCATGCGGACTCCGCATAGCACCGGTTGCAGCATTGAGCATATTTGTCGGTAGCATCGCCCTACCCGCCACATGCACCCTCCTCGAGATATCCTGCGGTGAAGGTGGCCCGTCCCGAGCATGGATCGTACTCGGTGCGGCTGGCTCGCACCCTTCTTAGTCTTTCTTTTGCGTGCCTTCTTCTTCTCCTGTAATGGGACCGAGTTTTGCTCATGCACCGCCTTCTTGAGTGTGTTGGGGCTGATAATATTTCGCACCTCGCCTATCTCGAGGCTCGGTGAAGTCGGCAGCCGGAGGCGTCTCCACGAGAGCTGAGCTGAACGCCGACGGCGCCTTTGCAACTTGGCTTCTCCGTGCAGGCTAGATCGCACACGTCTTTTGTTGGGTTTGGTTCTTGAGAAGGAGGCCCCATGAAGTCGCCATCGTACCCATGATCGGCAAAGTAATCGATCGACGCTGCCAAATGTATCATAGTCGCCGCCGTCGTTCGATCCTGTGCCATATGCATGTTTGGATCCAGTGGCATAGGGATGTCCGCACCGTTACGGGCGGTCTTGCCATGGGGCCGACTTGGCCGCACGACCGGGCGGTGTTGTCTTTGGGGTGGTGTCCCCGCCCCCAAACGAATCCGCTCTTCGCCAAAGCAGGGCCAGCTCGAGCGGTAGCCGAGGGTCATCACGTCATCATCGCCGGCCCGACGGGTCGATTCGGAGGTAACAAGTCGTCGCAGCCTGGCAGCACCAACCAGTTGAACCCTAAACAAGTTGGGTGGCATCCGGTACCGTGGAACAAGGGTTGCCCGGTTGAACGATTTTGCCCTTGGCGACATCGACCAACTCGTTGTTCACGAAGTGGAGGAGAGTGCACGAACGTCAAGGCGCCTGCAAAAACATGTAGGGCGTCAGGGATGCACAGCCAAAGGCAAGGACATGAAGTCCTCGGCCGAGAGAGGCTTAATTAGTTACCGTGATGATGGCGTCGAGCTCGGCTAATGTCGACGCACCGCCAACGGCGGGCGTCAGCTTGACGCGAGGGCCGCTTCTTTGAAGAGGTGCCGGCGGCGACACCCGGTGCATTAAGCTCCCGTGTCGGCGCTGGAGACACCAATGCCGCCTCCGCCGGAGGTACCAATGGCCCCGCCATCACATTATGCGAGTTGCTGGCCGTGAAGCTAGGAATCGGGCAGCCTCTGGTCAGCCCGCAATCCACGCACTCAACCCCGAGATCAAGGTAGGCACAAGGTCGGTGATCGTCGCTCCGAGTCGTTGTTCCACTTGCTCTTGGACAATCTCCGAATCCGCGCCACCTGTGCCTTTGAGTTCTTGAACCTCTCGCTACCTGGCTTTCCGAGCTGGTCTTTTTCTCCTTCCGCACACCAGCGGTATAGTATGACCCCATTTTGTCGACAAGCCTTTGCCGCCACACGACCAAATTGACGCCGGGCCATCGAGCTTATCCTTGTTCTTCATTACATTCAACCCCTATTTAGAGTGGTGTCCCAAGGGTTGCTCTGAGTCGACCCCTGGCCATCGCTTTCAGTCTCCTGCGGAAGGAATGTGAACCATTTAGAAATTCGGCTTCATTAATTAGAATGCAACCATATGGAGCTAATTACGCGGGGGCGTATTCCTTACCAGAACAAGCTCAAGCTGCCTGGTCTTCGGATCCGTGGTAAGCTCCTTTGTTATCGGGTACTTCTTGTACCAGGCCATGACAAGGTTCCTGGTATGCTTGTCACCGTATTTATCGAAGAGGGGCGGTAGTCCTTGCTCGGCACGGTCCGCCTCCTCCTTGTCCCATATAGGCTCCGCCACTCTGTAACCGCCGGGACCGAGAGTGTGTTCCCCTATGTTCAGCTCCCGCATTTGTTTCCCCCACTCACTTGATTGGGAGCTTGCGGTGCTCGAGCAATTGATCTTGAAGTCGTTGTAGTCGTCTTCGGTGATCGAAGGATTTATCTCCTTGATCTTCTGATAACTCTCACCTTTCTCGATCATTCTCTTCACATTGCTTTTCCAAGTAGACAGGGCCTTGCTCATCTTCGTGAGGGCAGCATTGTTCACTTTATTCCCTTTGAGGCTTGTGTTTTCAAATTCAGCGGGAACTTGTATCGCTCGTGCAGCTTCGTGAAGAGGAGGTTGCGCAAATTCCCTCGGTCAGATGCCTCGTGTTCTCGATGTTGATCGAGATGGTGCTCCGGACAATGCACCCGAGCTGAAGCGAGTACCCTTGACTATTCGTTCGGGCGCCGTTGGATTCCCGTTGGAGTCCACTTCAAGAACTTCCTCCTTGAGGGTGCGGAGCACGATCGGGCGCCAGTCCTTCCATTGCCTCTTCGGTTGGCTGCCATCTGCGTCGCGCCGCCATCATCGATGGTGGCATCCTCGGCGGCACCATCGGTGGTGGCATCAGTGGTCATCCTCGGCGGCACCATCCGTGGTCTCAGGATCGGTGGGGAAGGCGGCGGCCTCATACAAGTGAGGTTGTTCCTCCATCTCCTGGGACAGCTCCCGTAATGCCTTGCCGCCAACCCCGGCCTCATCGTTGTGGGCCATGTTTCTCTCTAAATAGAAACAAAGTTTGGTCAAAAGTTGGTTATTGTCAAGGAACAAGATCATGGTCTCATCATTTAGGGTTTGTCGACACCGAGGCATCCTAAAATCTAAGCTTTTATCATTGAGGGTTTTTCGACGCCAAGGCACCCTAAAAGCCTAACCTTTCATCATTTCGGTTTTATCGACACCGAGGCACCCTAAAAGCCATGCATTAGTCACAAGTACGCCGGGGCACTTGATCCTACTTAATTAACTACTAAAATACCCCGGCCCATGCATTAGTCACAAGTACCCCATATGTCCTATTTTTAGCAAAGTCATGCTAAAATTCACGGAAAATTTCAGCATGACCTTTACTGAAAATAGGACATATGGAGTACCCGAATTTGCCGGAACGGAAGTTAATCGACATTCCGGCAAACTCAAGGGCCTCTCGGGTACCTGCAAAATCATTATCCCAGGTGGACATGGATGCAATGTCACATGTCACATGGATCCCACACCCACAGGAGCTGGTGAAGCTTCATGTGTATTTCACGAAAACCAGCCTGACTAAAGAGCTTTATGTAGAAAACAAATCACTCCACCAGCTCACACAGGATCATCCCTCTAAGCAATTACTCAAAATGGGCACTAGCAGCAAAATGAACATTTTACAATCTGAACTTTTTTTTTGTCATCTATGTGCTCATTTAACTTTGATCCAAATAGCATCAAAGTTCTTAGAAACAAGCAGCTCTGCTAACAAAGAACAGTAAAAATGGGGCTTGCCTTAAGATGGGAAGTAAAGTTGCAAAAACTATCACAAAGAACAGTAAAATGGAACATAGCTCAGCATTTGTATTGATAGGAACAAACATAAAATCAAACCATGGGCATCTACTAGGTAGACCAACATAAAATTTTGACCGAGTTACATAAGGGGAAATTGATGTGATGAATGGCAGTTAGGGAGCTGAGCTGATCATGTCCATGTATTCTAATTCTACAGTAAGATGGCATTGCTGTTGGTACCAATTTATGCTTGGCAGTTAGGGAGCTGAGCTGATGAATGGCAGTTAGGGAGCTGAGCTGATCATGTCCACCGTTATAATACATGCCTGCTTGGCTAATTAGCAAGTAAGTAACTCTTACATTATCAAAGCTTGCCAGTTTCTGAAATCAATTACTGACAGGGAATAGCACAGGCACACAGCAAACCTATAACTTAATGATGGTTATTAGGGAAGACAGGAAATGAGGATGGACAGAACCATATGTTTGGGAAATGCAAATAGAAGTAGTGCTATGAGAGTAATTTTTTTTCAATTTTCATTGATGTTTCAAATTAGATCGGTGCACATGTGGCCGCAATTTCTATTGGTCATCCAAGATGGGTGTTCATAGTAAAGTACTATATAGTGGCACTAACATAACCAAGGATTGCTTTAAAAAACATAACCAAGAATCACCTTCCACGTGGCTTCTTCTCTTTAGCCCGGCTTCCTTCGCAAAGTGGGCAAATACTTACATCTGCTGCAGTAGGTACTTCAATCGCCCTTTCCCTTCTTGTTCTGTGATCAAAACCACGATGAGAATGCAATACACACCAAAGAATATCATATACAAGAATTGCAGAAATTAAACAAGGTCAGACCCACACTATCTATTCTTTCTTCATGGCAGAATATCATATACAAGCACCTAATTTTGTTCACATTTATATAGCAACAAATATTTATACACTCATATAGCAGCACTAAGTATATTGCACTTAGAAGAAGATTTGCTTTTACATCCCACCCAACTTAACAATCTAGTAGAGTTGTGATTTATTAATATTGTCTTTCCTTTGCAGGTTCATGTCAAGTCGATCGAGGATTTCGCGCAGCTGGGTTGTTTCGATGAGAAATTTCATGAACTCTCATTCCCCTCTTGTCAACCTATGAGCAAAACTGATATATAATCTACAAGTCCAGTATAGTGGAACTGATAATGCCCAGGATTTATGCTTTTTCATCTCTTGATTGATTTACCGACATGCCATCTTGAATCGAGATAAACTTGTGTGGACACGTGGTGCTGCCTACAAGCTTGTTCTTGCATAGAAACAACAGAACAATTTACAGCTCGACCAGGAAGAAAACAGAACAACATAACCCACTCCAAAGAGAATGGAACTGCTATGATGTATCGGTAGTAGTATGATTTATGCTTTCTCATCTGCTGATTTACCGACATGACATCTTGAATCGGATAATCTTTTCTAGACCTGTGGTGTTTTAAGCTTGTTGTTTTGTGTAGAAACAACAAGTATTCCCATGGGGACGGACGGGGAGAGAGGTATATGGTTTTTCGCTCTCTGAACTCTCATTCCCCTCTTCTGAACCTACGTAGCATAATCCTAGAGCCCAAACACAAGATTTTACATCTCTTGATTGATTTACCAACATGACATCTTGGTTTAAGCTTGTTGTTTTGTGTAGAAACAACAGAGCAGTTTACAGCTCTGGCTGGAGGAAACTAAGTGTCAATGCAATGTATAATGCAGAGATTTGAAACCACAACAATAACATGCTGGAACAAGTTCTTGTTAAATAGGAAAACCATAAACGAAGAAGGCATCCAGTTCCTCTGTTTCACAGTAGCTGCTTTGAATTGAAAGTGATTTGCTTTGCAATGCAAGGGGAAGCTGAGCAGAGGATCAGAACAGTGTTCTTTTTTATCTGAGGAGATGGGATGGGAGGAGGGAAGGGGATAGGGGTCGGGGCGGTAGCTTACCTTGGAGGAGCGGGCCGAGGTGGCGGGGCAGCGGCGGGGCAGCGTCGTCGGGCGCCGGGCGGCGGGCAGCGTCGCCGGGCGGGGGGCAGCCGAGGTGGCGGGCAGCGGCTGGGCAGGGTCGAGGCGGCGCCGGGCGGAAGGCTGGGCGGCGTCGGGCGGGCGCGCCGAGGCGCAAGGCTGGGCGGCGGGCAGCCGAGGCGGCGGGCAGCGGGCGTTGGGAGAGGAGAGGGAAGGGATCTAGGGCGAGGGAGAGGGCGAGGGAGAGGGAAGGCGAGGAGGGGCGAGGGAGGGAGAGGGCGAGGGCGAGGGCGGTGGGTCGTGCAGAAGCGCGGCGGGCGGTGGATCGAGAGGGAGAGGGAACTGCGCGGGGAGAGGGAAGGGGGATCGGGTAAGGGGAGAGGGAAGGGGGGACCAGGCACAATACTAATGGCGCACCTCACCGTGGTGCGCCATTAGCATGTCCATACTAATGGCGCACCTCACCGTGGTGCGCCATTAGTATTTTTTTATTTCAACTCGAGCCAACAGGTTATGTACAACCAGAACTGATCCACATCAAGTCCCCTCTACTAGCTCGACTGGTCAGCAGCCAGTTCTCACACCAGGAGGTCCTGGGTTCGACTCCCAGGCTCCACAATTTTTTTTAGCATTTAAAAAGCTGTTTGATAATTATTTGTGTTTAAATATGTTCAAACTTGTTTAAATAATAACAGTAATATTTTTTATAAGACAGTAGCATTTAAAAAGCTATTTGATACTTATTTTTTTTATAAGACGGTGCGCGGGGTGCGGGGGGTCGGCGGCGGCGGTTGAGTAGGGGAATCGAGGGTGCGGGGGTGGCGGCGGCCGGTGGATCTGGGGGTGCTCGGCGGCGAGGGGGACCGGATCTGGCGAGGTGGGATAGCGATCGAGATGGAGGGGGATCGAGGTGGGCTCCACAAATTTTTTTTTTAGCATTTAAAAAGCTGTTTGATACTTATTTGTGTTTAAATATGTTCAAACTTGTTTAAATAATAACAGTAATATTTTTTATAAGACAGTAGCATTTAAAAAGCTGTTTGATACTTATTTTTTTTATAAGACGGTCTTGCTGGGTGCGGGGGTCGGCGCGTTGAGTAGGGGAATCGAGGGTGCGGGGGTGGCGGCGGCCGGTGGACTGGGGGTGCTCTGGGGCGAAGGGGACCGGATCTGGCGAGGTGGGATAGCGATCGAGAGGGAGGGTGATCGAGATCGTGTGTCCATGAAATTTAAAAATATTCATGATAGTTCAAAAAGTACCCATGAAATACAATCGAGAAATGAAGGCTACGATTTAAATACAATCGATCTTAGCTAGCTATCTGTTCACAATCTTCTTGCCCTTCTTTTTCGCAAATGGAGTTCTTCTGTGGAACGGACGTCCTTTAGGTAGGGTGGTCTTGCTTCTTCTTGTGGTGTATGCTGCTACTTCATCATCGTCGTCATGTTCGATCCTCGGGTCGCCGTACTTGTCGAAGTCTTGCTCATTGGCTACTCCATCCATTCCGATGATCTTCCTTTGCCTCTCCTCACGACAACACGATCGGGCTTTGGCGGGTCGGTAATGAAGAAGCATTGGTCCACTTGGGAAGCCAGTACCCATGGCTCATTTTTTCACGGTGACGCTTATGCGCCATGATCTTGGATTTGGCTTCGGGTATAACCATGGTGGTGAAATACCGGTCTTCTTTTATGACGTTCTTGGCCCATCTCGACACGGAACATCGACCTTCTCTCCAAAGATAGCTCAGCTCCCAGATCTCCTCGATCCTTCCGTAGTATCTGTCCTTGTCGTTATCGGTGTAGGATTCCATCGTTACCCGGAGTTCGATAACCATCGCTCTTCATGTCCTTGGCCTCGGTGTAGAATGTGTAGTCGTTGATATCGTGACGCCTCATAGGTCATCAGGTTGTGCTTTCGGCGCCTGTGACAAGGCGAATATGAGTTGTTCTTCCGCGGAAGAATCCTCATGTAAAGGGTATGCATGTAAGCTTCGCTTGAACCAATGCGTGAAACATGAATTGTGCTCTTTGAGTGTATCTCCGTCTGTCCTCTCGCTGGCCTCGGCCATTGTACGCCTTTCTTAATAAAGGTTTTGTGCTCTACCACCCAAGGATCGACCACGTCTATGTGTTGTAGCGCCGACTAGGTTTGCTCTTTCAAAGTCGGCGAAGTCGACCTCGAAGTCGACATGCATTTCGCGGCGACCCTCACGGTGACCCCATCCGGTGAGCCTGCCGAGGTGCTGTTGACGGGCAGACCAACAGGGTTCTCGATGCCTAGATAATTCGTGCGATGGGAGATGCACTCTTGATCGAAAAGCCCTGGCTATGCTTCCTTCTCGACGTGACATGTTGCGAACGTATCCTTTGATGACACCATTCATCCTTTCGAACGGCATCATGCTGTGCAGGAACGTCGGCCCGAGTTGGATGATATCCTCCACTATATGGACCAGCGGATGCACCATAACGTCAAGAATGCGGGCGGAAGTACATCTCAAGCTCGCATAGTATCACCACGATCTCTTCCTCGTAGCCTTCGAGTTGCCTCACGCCAATCGACTTCCGAGAGATGACGTCAAGAAGTTGCATAGGCCAAATAGCGTTTCACGGACGTGCGTGTCCATGATCCCACGGATTGCAATCGGAAGTATTCTGCGTCATCGACGTGATACCGTGAGACTTCATCCCGCTGAACTTCGCCACTGGGTCTAGGTATCTGCTTATCTTCCCACAGAATCAGTAAGGAAGTTTTACTCCTAGGAGGCAGGTGAAAAACTGCTCGATCTCCTCCCCGACTTAGAGTGAAGCACGCGGGAGGGTAGTCATTTCCGGTCTTCTTGGCCTTTTGCCTTTGCGACGACTTTACGTGTCCTGCTTCGCCTCATCATCATCATCATCATCATCATCATCATATATAGCGTGAAGCTCCTCGATGCCCATTGATTTCAAGTCTGCCCTTGCTTTCGCCCATCTTTGGTCCTCTCGGCATGTTGAGCAGGGTACCAAGCAGACTCTCGCACACGTTCTTCGTGATATGCATGACATCAAGGCTGTGAGGCACACGGTGGATCTTCCAGTACGGCAAGTCCCAGAAAACAGACCTCGTTTTCCATACCTTCAGCAGCGGCTCTGGCGCCTTTCGCTTCTTTCCCGGCTCTGGCGCCTTTTGCTTCTTTCCCGGCAGTGGGCAGTCTTTCCAATTTTTCAACAGCTTGTCTATTTCCTTGCCGCTCCTCGTACACGGGCGTTTTCGGGGTTCGGTTTCACCATCGAACAGATCCTTGCGTTTCCTCCACGGGTCATCGCCGAAGCCACCTTCGATGTCCCATGAAAACGGTTTTCAAGACCCGGGATCTCTATCTAGTCATGGCGATACGCTGTGTCATCCATGCACCTTACGCATCCGTAAAATCCGTGGACTACCTGCCCCGCAAGATATCCGTAATCGAGATAGTCGTGCACCATCGTGAGCAGTGCGGCTCTCATAGGGAAATATTCTTTCTCCTGCGGCGTCCCACGTATTGGCTGGCGTTTTCCACAGCGTGTCAAGCTCCTCTTTCAGCAGCCCCAGGCAGATTGATGTCGCTCCTGGTTGTTTCGCCCTTCAATTAGCATACTCATGTGAATGTACTTCCTCTTTATGCACAACCAGGGGAAGGTTGTACATCCACATAAACACAGGCCAGGTGCTATGTGTGCTTCTCGGCTGCCAAACGGATTGACTCCATCGGTGCTCGCGCCCAAAGATGATGTTCCTTGGATCGTTCCCAAATTCTGGGTATTCGAAGTTCAACGCTTGCCTTTGGCTCGCATCCTTAGGGTGACTCAGCATCTTGTCTTTTTATCTATCTCCGGATCATTTGCGTCATCTTCGCTTCTTCTCCTCCCTATCCGCGTGCCAACGCAGGAGCTTTGCTACCTTAGGATCCGCGAAATACCGCTGCAGACGAGGAGTGATCGGAAAGTACCACACCACTTTTCGAGGAGCTTTCTTCCTCTTCTTGTATCGAGTGACACCGCACACCGGACATATGGTAGACTCCGGGTGCTCGTCCGATAAATGATGCAATTGTTCATGCACACATGGTATTTCACGTGCGGTAAATCCAGAGGACACACGATTTTCTTCGCCTCCTCCAAACTGGTCGGGCACTTGTTCCCTTGGGAAGACGTTCGTGCCGTAATGACATGTTCTCGCCGAAGCATGCGCCGGTCATTTTGTGTTTTACCTTCATCTCCAGAGCCATGAGCGTTACTTTCAGGCGGGTATCCTCGGGCCTGCATCCTTCATACAATGGAGTAACCGCGTCTAACTCAAGTTGATCCATCTTGGCTTTCTCTCGGGCGGCGGCTCTTGCGTTATCCGTCCGCTTGAGAAGCAGCTCTTGAATATGAGGGTCCTGCACCCAGCCCATCGATGGTCCAGCCGTCGTCTGCCGCCGGCATCATCATCATGTCCTGCATCTTCTACATGATGATCGTGTACAGCATCACCGTCGTGATCATCTCCTCGGGATTCTTCGCCTTCTCGCCCCGAGCCGCGGTGGTTGTCTTGCCGCCCTTCCTCATTTCTTGCCCACCCCCCATGGACGACTTCATAGTCATCATCATCACCTTGCCACCGATAGCCATCCATGAAACCACGCAAGAGCAGGTGGTCCCGCACTTGCCCGGAATCCGGGTCCGCAATAAGGCTATTCAGCTTGCATCTTCGACACGGACATCTTATCTCCGTCTCGTTCTTTTGAAGCATCTCGGCCTTTGCGGACCTCAAAAACCTATTCACGATGCCTTCGGTCATCCTGCGGACCATGGTCGCCTGCGGGGTAGAGCAAAACGATATTTTAGAACCAAGAAAAAATTTGGCATGACTTTCCCTAAAAATAGGACCAAAAAGAATGCTTAATGCCAAAATTCTCGCCAAACGGAAATGAATCAAGATTCCGCAAAATATTGGCAACTATCGCATTTCAAATACCGTACACCTCCAAACACAAACACATATGCAACACCACAAACATATGCAACACCACGAACATACATAGATCTAGCTAGGCCATAAAAAGTGCATGTGCACATTGTTGTAGGGAGAACAACATAAATATAGCTTCCCCTTACTTACCTAGCAAAACAAGGTAACTTAACCACTTAATTTGAATGAATCTATGGTGGAAATGAGGTGAAAAAGAGGAGGCACCCGAGACAAGGAGGAGGCGGTGGAGAGAATGAAGTGGGGAGAAAGTGAGTGTGGGAGGAGAGGCTGTCCAAAATATCTTGTTGCTGCCCACTTACTAATGGCGCACCAGCAACAAATGCGCCATTAGTAATCCAGGTTACTAATGGCGCACCCCCTGGTGGTGCGCCATTAGTACTTTTGCAAAAAAAGGAATAAAAACAATAATAAAAAAAACATTAGTGGCGCACCTTCTGGCTGGTGCGCCATTACTAGTTACAACTAGTAATGGCGCACCACCAGCGGATGCGCCATTAGTATGTTTGGACAGGCGCTCTAGTTCAAAAAAAAATTGGTACTAATGGCGCACCGTGGGCAGGGTGCGCCATTAGTAGTTTCAACACTAATGGCGCATCAGAGGGTGGTGCGCCATTAGTGTCAATTCCATCTATAGCCCTTTTCCTAGTAGTGAGTTATCGGGAGGGGGTGTATCGACCCCCCCCACGTGTTGAAGTTATCGGGAGGGGTTTATATCGACAAATACGACATACGTACATGGGAAAATAATAGTAACGGGGAGGGGGTATATCGACCCCCCCCCCCCACGGGTTGAAGTTATCGGGAGGGGGTATATCGACCCGCGTGTTGAAGTTATCGGGAGGGGGTATATCGTCCCCCCCCCCCACGGGTTGAAGGTATCGGGGGTTTATATCGACACGACATACGTACATGGGAAAATAATATTATCGGGGAGGGGGTATATCGAACCCCCCTCGTGTTGAAGTTATCGGGAGGGGTATATGGACGACGACAGACCGATAAAACATAAGAAAACGAAGAAGAAATAAAAGGAGGAGAAGAAGAAAGGAATAGAGGAGAAGATCGAAGAAAAAAAAGAAGAAAAAAAAGGAGAAGAAGAAAGGAATAGAGGAGAAGAAGAAAAAATAGAAATCAGAGAACATATATAGATAAAACTTGTCCTCTTCCTTTCTTCTTCTCCTCTTCCTTTTCTTCCTCTCCTCTTCTTCTCCTCTTCCTTTTCTTCCTCTCCTCTTCTTCTCCTTTTCCTCTTCTTATTTTCTTTTTTCCTCTCCTAAATATATAAAACTTTTCTGAAAATGAAACTAACCTAAAATGTACTAAATCAGAGAACATATATAGATAATCCTTTTCTAAAAATATAAATCTAACTTTTGCATATATGAACATATATACACAGAGAACATACAAACATATATACATTTTATAAAAAAGCAAAATACAAATAATCATATATATGAAAAAAAATCTAAAAAGAAGCAATATACACAATACATATGCTCACACACACACACATATATATATATACACACACACACAGACACACACACACACACACACACACACACACACACACACACACACACACATATAATCTGAAAAAAAAGCATGTAATATATATAAGGAAAAAAATAGGGGAGGGGCGCCGGCTGGACCAACGGAGGGGCAGGGGCGCGGGTTCGGCGGCGAGGACGGCAACGAGGCAGGGGGCGTGCGTTCGGCGGCGAGGACGGCAACGGGGCAGGGGCGACGACCGGCGAGGAAGGGCGGGGCAGAGCGACGGCGATGACGGGCGGGCTGGGCAGGACGCTGCTGGGGCAGGGCGGCGAGCGGCGACGTTGCTGGGCGAGGGCACGGGCGACGGCGAAGCGGGCGGCGACGGCGACCTCCCGGCTAGGGAGGCGATGCCGGACGTCGGGGCAGGGGCCGGCGTCGAGGAGCAGCACAGCAGCCTCGCGGCGTTGGAGAAGAATGGCGGGTGGGGGGAAATTTCCCAAGTGTTTGGTTATATAGGAAAGGCTTTGGTCCCGGTTCGTGGCACAAACCGGGACTAATGCCCCCCTTTAGTCCCGGTTGGTGCCACCAACCGGGACCAAAGGCCTCTTTTCAGCAGCCCAAAGGGCGGGAAGCCGTCCCGGTTTGTGCCACGAACCGGTACCAATGCCCCCCTTTAGTCCTGGTTGGTGCCACCAACTGGGACCAAAGGCCTTGTGCTGGAACTGACGCAGTGCGGTGGGATGTTTAGTCCCACCTCGCTAGCCGAGAGGGCTCGACAGTGGTTTATAAGCGCTGCTGCGCTGACCACTTCGAGCTCCTCTCAAATGCAGGCTTACGGGCCTAAAGCCACTTATCTGCCTGTGGGACTACTGGGCCTCCTGCAGGCCTGAATCCTGGCCCATGGTAGGGTTTCTAGTCGTATTCAGGCCGTGGGGGGCCAGTAGGAGGCAATTTTTTTGTTTTCTGTTTTCTTTACTTATTGTTGCTATTTTTTATTTTTTTCCGGTTTTTTGTTTGATTTCTGCATTATTTATTTTCTTTTGTGTTTTACTATATTTTTTAATTCTTTTTGCTTTTAGTCTTAGAAAAATTATAAACTTTCTGTTAGTGCCATTAGTTTTCAAATTTGAAAACACATTTTTTGTTTTCTTTCTTGCTTTATTTATTTTATTTTGTTTCTACTTACAACAAAATACTTATTGTTGCTATTTTTATTTTTTTCCAGTTTTTTTGTTTTGTTTTCCGCAATATTTATTTTCTTTTGTTTTTTGCTATATTTTTTTAATTTTTTTTCTTTTAGTTTTAGAAAAATTATAAACTTTCTGTTAGTGCCATTAATTTTCAAATTTGAAAACACATTTTTTTTGTTTTCTTTGTTGCTTTATTTATTTTATTTTGTTTCTACTTACAACAAAATACTTATTGTTGCTATTTTTATTTTGTTTCCAGTTTTTTTGTTTTGTTTGCTGCATTATTTATTTTCTTTTGTTTTTTGCTTTATTTTTTAATTCTTTTTGCTTTTAGGTCAGCAAAATTATAAACTTTCTGTTAGTGCCATTAGTTTTAGAAAAATTACAAACTTTCTGTTAGTGCCATTAGTTTTCAAATTTGAATAGTTAAAATTTGAATTCTTTGAAATTTGTGTGAATCACAAGTTTGTGATTAACTTTACTAAAAAATGAACATAGATGCGTCTATAGAGAAAATTCAACCTAAATTCATAATAAATTTCTATGAATTTCTGGGAAATTCACTATGAATTTAGGTCAGATTCCCTGTATAGGGGCATCTATTTTCACTTTGAGAGGAGCTCAACAAGGCAGAGAGGGACGGGCTTATAAACCGGTGTGAGTGACCTTCGGTTGGCGAGGTGGGACTAAACTCTGAGCGCAACGAGGACCAACCCTTTAGTCCCGGTTTGTGGCACAAACCGACTAATTGTCATGGGCAGGCGAGGCGCCTTGGTCCCGGTTCGTGCGTGGAATCGGGACCAAAAGGTCTGCATTTAACCGGGACCAATGGCCCACGTGGCTGCCCTCTTGAGAGTGTTCTTGGTGAGAACATAGTTGACAAGGAGCGAACCGGGATTAATGATATTACGAGGGCCGAACCATAAGACATTAAAGCATTTCAAATGAACTCTGAAAAAGTTGAAAGTTGGCATGGTATCATAATTTCACCCACATAGCATGTGCATGTACAAAACGGACAATGGTATCATACTGAAATGCATTACAAAGTTGGCATGGTATCATCATAATAGTTGCGGGAGAAAGTCTTCACCTTTTCTTCGCTTGTGTCATTTGCTTATTGCATCGTTACCATGGATAATATTCATCGTTTATCAGGATGCTTGGGTCAGCCTTGACTTTGAAGGGAGGAATTTCATGAAACTTTTCATAATCTTAATACATGTCTGTCTTGCCCTCCACTCCCACGATGTCCCTTTTTCCTGAAAGAACTATGTGGCGCTTTGGCTCATCGTATGATGTATACGCTTCCTTATGTTTTCTTTTTCTCGGTCTGGTAGACATGTCCTTCACATATATAACCTGTGCCACATCATTGGCTAGGACGAAAGGTTCGTCAGTGTACCCTGGACAACATGTACATCTCATCACAAAGAGTGTTGTCACCTCTGAGACGTGTTTCCAAGCAACTGCTGAAAGTCCTGATGTGTTCACATGTAATCCAGTCGTCACACTGCTTTGGGTGTTTGGAGCGCAGACTGTTCTTGTGTTCATCGACATACGTGGTCACCAAGGTAGAGTTCTGTAGACCTGTGTAGTGTGCTTGAGAACAAGAATATTCGTCCCTTCATATTATTTAGTCCCTTCCAAGTGTGCCTTTTCCAGCCAGTCTCCCCTCATACCGCGATTTAGTGAGACCTATCTTCTTAAGGCCAGGAATGAAGTCAACACAAAACCCGATAACATCCTCTGTTTGATGGCCCATGGAGATGCTTCCTTCTGGCCTAGCGCGGTTACGGACAAATTTCTTTAGGACTCCCATGAACCTCTCAAAGGGGAACATATTATGTAGAAATACGGGACCCAGAATGACAATCTCGTCGACTAGATGAACTAGGACGTGCGTCATGATATTGAAGAAGGATGGTGGGAACACCAGCTCGAAACTGATAAGACATTGCGCCACATCACTCCTTAGCCTTGGTACAATTTCTGGATCGATCACCTTCTGAGAGATTGCATTGAGGAATGCACATAGCTTCACAATGGCTAATCGGACGTTTTCCGGTAGAAGCCCCTCAATGCAACCGGAAGCAGTTGCGTCATAATCACGTGGCAGTCATGAGACTTTAGGTTCTGGAACTTTTCTCTGGCATATTTATTATTCCCTTTATATTCGACGAGAAGCCAGTCGGGACCTTCATACTGAGCAGGCATTCAAAGAAGATTTCTTTCTCTTCTTTCGTAAGAGCGTAGCTAGCAGGACCTTCATACTGCTTCGGATCCATGCCGTCTTTTTCGTGCAAACGTTGCAGGTCCTCCCGTGCCTCAGGTGTATCTTTTGTCTTTCCATACACGCCCAAGAAGCCTAGCAGGTTCATGCAAAGGTTCTTCGTCACGTGCATCATGTCGATCGAAGAGCGGACCTCTAGGTCTTTCCAGTAGGGTAGGTCCCAAAATATAGGTTTCTTCTTCCACATGGGTGCGTGTCCCTCAGCGTCATTCGGAACAGCTAGTGCGCCGGGACCCTTTCCAAAGATTACGTGTAAATCATTAACCATAGCAAGTACGTGATCACCGGTACGCATGGCGGGCTTCTTCTGGTGATCTGCCTCGCCTTTGAAATGCTTGCCTTTCTTTCGACATTGATGGTTGGTCAGAAGAAATCAACGATGGCCCAGGTACACATTCTTCCTGTAGCTTCCCAGGTATATACTTTCAGTGTCATCTAAACAGTGCCTGCATGTGTGGTATCCCTTGTTTGTCTGTCACGAAAGGTTCTTTGAGAGCGGGCCGATCGTTGATGGTCACGAACAACAACACCTTTAGGTTAAATTCCTCCTGTCTGTGCTCATCCCACGTACGTACACAGTTTCCATTCCACAGCTATAAAAGTTCTTCAACTAATGGCCTTAGGTACACATAAATGTCGTTGCCGGGTTGCTTAGGGCCTTGGATGAGAACTGACATCATAATGAACTTCCGCTTCATGCACATCCAAGGAGGAAGGTTATACATACATAGAGTCACGGGCCAGGTGCTGTGATTGCTGCTCTGCTCCCCAAAGGATTAATGCCATCCGCGCTTAAAGCAAACCATACGTTCCTTGGGTCCTTTGCAAACTCATCCCAGTACTTTCTCTCGATTTTTCTCCATCATGCGACCCGTCGTGGTGCTCTCAACTTCCCGTCTTTCTTGCGGTCCTCTTTGTGCCATCGCATCAACTTGGCATGCTCTCCGTTTCTGAACAAACGTTTCAACCGTGGTATTATAGGAGCATACCACATCACCTTCGCAGGAACCCTCTTCCTTGGGGGCTCGCCGTCAACATCACCAGGGTCATCTCGTCTGATCTTATACCGAAATGAACCGCATACCGGGCATGCAATCAGATCCTTGTATGCACCGCGGTAGAGGATGCAGTCATTAGGGCATGCATGTATCTTCTGCACCTCCAATCCTAGAGGGCATACGACCTTCTTTGCTGCGTATGTACTGTCAGGCAATTCGTTATCCTTTGGAAGCTTCATCTTCAATATTTTCAGTAGCTTCTCAAATCCTTTGTCAGACACAACATTCTCTGCCTTCCACTTCAGCAATTCCAGTACGGTATCGAGCTTTGTGTTGCCATCTTCGCAATTGGGGTACAACCCTTTTTTGTGATCCTCTAACATGCGATCGAACTTCAGCTTCTCCTTTTGACTTTCGCATTGCGTCCTTGCATCGACAATGACCCGGCGGAGATCATCATCATCGGGCACATCGTCTGGTTCCTCTTGATCTTCAGCAGCTTCACCCGTTGCAGCATCATTGGGCACATCGTCTGGTTCCTCTTGATCTTCACCAGCTCCGCCCGTTGCATCATCACCGTATTCAGGGGGCACATAGTTGTCATCGTACTCTTCTTCTTCGCCGTCTTCCGTCATAACCCCTATTTCTCCATGCATCGTCCAAACATTATAGTGTGGCATGAAACCCTTGTAAAGCAGGTGGGTGTGAAGGATTTTCCGGTTAGAGTAAGACATCGTATTCCCACATTTAATGCATGGACAACACATAAAACCATTCTGCTTGTTTGCCTCAGCCGCTTTGAGAAACTCATGCACGCCCTTAATGTACTCGGAGGTGTGTCTGTCACCGTACATCCATTGCCGGTTCATCTGCATGCATTATATATAATTAAGTGTGTGAAAAACCATTACAGAACATCATGAATAGATAAATAAGTGACCAAATTAATAGAAGTTCATCATCACATTAAAACCAAAGTACATACATAGTTCTCATCTAATAACATATGGCTCTCCAGAGCATCTCATTAATTAAAACATACATTGAAACTATGTAAAACATTTCAATGCGAAAACAAATGCGATCATAGTCGCAACCAAGGTAACAATTGATCCAACGGCATAATGATACCAAGCCTCGGTATGAATGGCATATTTTGTAATTTTTCTAATCTTCAACCGCATGGCATCCATCTTGATCTTGTGATCATCGACGACATCCGCAACATGCAACTCCAATATCATCTTCTCCTCCTCAATTTTTTTTATTTTTTCCTTCAAGAAATTGTTTTCTTCTTCAACTAAATTTAACCTCTCGACAATAGTGTCGGTTGGAATTTCCGGTTCACATACCTCCTAGATAAAGAAAATATATGTCACGTTGGTCGGCATAATTTTCATAAACAATAAATGAACCAATAGTTATAAAGATAATATATACCACATCCGAATCATAGACAGGACGAGGGCCGACGGGGGCGGATACCAAAACCATCGCACTATATAAGATGCAATAATAAAAGTAAGAAAATAATACAAGTATCTATCTAAACATACAAGTAAGAATATTTTTCCTTTCAAAAAGAAGATAAGAACAAGAGGCTCACCACGGTGGTGCCGGCAATGAGATCGGCGCGGGTGATCGACGGCGGTGAAGACAGGGACGGGGCGTGACGGACCGCTAAACCTAGACAAATATTGAGGAAAATGGAGCTCGGAGGTCGAGCTTGGTGAGGAGAAAGCTTAAGTAGTGTGGCTCGGGCATTCCATCGAACACCTTGTGTGCATAGGGGGTGAGCTAGAGCACCACCAAACCCTCTCCCCTCGGCGGCCAAAAAAAACAGAGCAGTGTGCTCTGCTCTTACGCGAGGCGGTATATATAGGCACCTCATTGGTCCCGGTTGGTGGCATGAACTGGGACTAAAGGGTAGCCTTTGGTCCCAGTTCAAGCCTCCAACCGGGACCAATGGTGGTGGGCCAGGAGCGAGGCCCATTGGTCCCGGTTCGTCCCACCAACCGGGACCAAAAGGTCCGTATTTAACGGGACCAATGGCCCACGTGGTTCGGCCCGGCCCCCGGCTCACGAACCGGGTCCAATGCCCCCATGGGTCCCGGTTCTGGACTGAACCGGGACTAATGGGCTGACCCGGCCTGGACCTTTGCCCCCTTTTCTACTAGTGATACAAAGAAAATATGCTTCCAGCTGAACATATTGATTTTTTTTCTTGTATATTATGCGTCCTATCTAAAAATATTTTGCTTCTAGCTGTTCAGAGTGCAACTTATCGTGATTTCTTGCAGAAACATTTTTTTCCAAACTACTATTTACATTCCTTCCATGACAAATTGTTTTGATCTAGTAAACATAAATATCCAGTGTGAGACCATCTCCAACGACGACCCGCAAATTTCCTCCCGCATCCGTCCGCAGACAGGGGGGCCAGTCCGTCGACACGGATGCGGGAGGGCGCCATTTGAAAAACTACTGGAACGAAACGGACGGAATTCGTTCAAATCGGGCTCGTCCTTCACGTGGCAGAGGCGATGGCTGGCTGTCGGCTCCTTCACGCGACCGCGGATGTGGAGGCCGTAGTTGTGCGGCCGGGACGTTGGCTCCTCCTTCACCTGCCGAAGTGGGAATGCCGACTCCCGCTTAACGTGCACACGTGGCGGGGATGGTGCCTCCTCCTTCATGCTCACCGGTGATGGTGGTGCCAAGCCCATGTGACGGAGCAAACGCTCTGTCATGATCACCATCTGATGAACGAATTCTTCGTCCATCGAAGCCGCCTCCGTGAGGAGACGGGGTCGCTGCTACGGCTAGTCCTCCTCGTCGCTGGAGGAGATGACTATCTCCTCCTTGTAGAAGGAGCCCAGCACCGTGGATGCAGAAGGGCCCAGAGAGCAAGGGCAGTGGCACCACGATCCGTCTGAAGATGAACTTCCATCGACGCCGCCTCCCCGCGTGGAGAACTAGGACAGCGGCATCGCCACTGGGCTCGTAGAGGAGGAAGGGGTCAACTAGGTGATGGCAAGGGGGACGAGGAAGGTGAGGTGCTCGGGGACAGGGAGTGTGGATCTGTGCGCCACCGACATAGGGCTTAAATAGCCATGGCCAGGCCAGGTGGAGGGGTAGTCAGCCCGCTTCAATGCGGCGTGACTACAGGAGTTGGTTTCTCGGGACGCGACATCCGCATTGAAGCGTCGACGCGTGAGAGGTCGTGTACATCTGCGTCGCCTTCCCACCAGTCAAATCGCGGGCAGCAATGACGGTCGTTGCATGCTCTGGGCCGGCATGAATGTGGCGCAGCAAGCGACGCGATGTGTGGGATGAAAATCGCGGAAGGGGCGGGTGGGGGGATTGGGTCAGCCAAGGCAGTCAGACGCGGGCTTGGGAGCGGTCCAGACGCCCGCAAAGCCCCCAACATTTGTCTCCGGCTTGCAAGAGAAAGTGCGTCCGGACTGCCACAGGGCGATACATGCCCGCGTTTGATGTGACAACACGTCCAGAATGCGTGTTTCGGAGGTATGCGGGTGATTTGAGGGTCGACGTTGGAGATGTCCTAATGTTGTATCATTTGCAACATAAAAAAACTGTGGTTCATGCTCCTCAAGATCAAACATAAAAAACTTGGAGGCCCCGTGCCGCTCCCGCGAGCGGCCCGGGCGCAACCCTAGGCGGCACCGCCGGCAGCCCCCTCTTCGCAGCCCACCTCCCTCGCCGCCGCTGGGCGCTCGTCGGCAAAGCCAGCGCCTGCGTTGGCGGCGGCTGGGCTCTTCTCTCCGTCCTCCGCGGGGTGTTCGAGCGGCGCGGGCCGGCTCGGTCGCGTTGAGGTGCGTCCGCGCGGCTACTCGGCGGCGAGTCGGCGGGGCTTCTTCAAGGGGGCCGCCATGGGGCGGCGCGGGTGTGGCACTAAGGGGCGGCGCTGGTGCTCCCGGGCTTCTGGCGGCGCGGATCTGGCGAGGCACGTCCCCGCTGCTCTGCTTCGAGCTGCTGGGCGCGCAGGGAGGCCGCGGCGGCAACGCGTGCCTGCAAGGGGCGAGCGGGGGTCTCGAGCGCGGATGGTGCTGCAAGGGTCTCTGTCGAGGCTTGCAGCCAGCTAGGGGCCCGAGGCGACGTGCGGCGGGCGCGGCAGATCTGGCCATGGCGGGTGCTCGGCGTGCGTGGTGCTCGTCGGCGCGCCTGATGTTTGGCTGTGGCTCGGAACCGTGGTGGTTCCAAGCCTCGGGCAGCGCTCATCCTTTCCTTCCCGGCATGGTGCTCGGCGTGGAGTGATGGGTTGAGCTACGTCCGGCGGTCATGCGTCCGGTCGGCCGCTGATTGTTCTGGTGCCTGCTGCTGGAGTTTGGCCACGGGTGGCCTCCGCGAGGTGCGGCTGGCTGTGGCGGTTCTTCGTGCTTCTTCGTCCTCGGGCAGGTTCGAGCGTGGTGATGGTTGGTGGGCTTGTCAGCGCCGGTGTTGTTTTGATGTGCGACTGAGGGTGTGCCGGGAGCTTGGGTGTAAACCCAGTCGCGGCCTGGTGCTGGGACTAGCGATGGCGGTGGCTGCGGCCGTCGTTCACCTTCCTGGAGGCACCGCTACATTGCTGCCGCACCCCTTCCGCATGGATCCGGCATCACGGCTTCTCCGGGGGAAACCCTTGATCTTTATGATCGGACAATGGCGGCACCTTGGTGTCGTTTTCCCTCTTGGGGGCTTCATCTTTGGAGCTCGGCATCGGCAAGCGGGGTGGATGACGTCGGTTGTGGCACCAGACTTCTGTGGCAACAATAATGGTGGGAGCGATGTCGGCGACGCGGCAATGGTTGCGGTAGTCGGCTCTTCTCCGGCGTGTCCGCGGGATTGCCTCGGTTTGACTGTTGCTGTGAAGTCGAAACTGCGGCGGCGAGGCCCTGCGGTGTATGATGACTGGTTGCAGATGGGCCGTTCGGTGATCTTTCGTGGCGCCAGCCGTGCCTGGTTTTGTCCTTCGTACTTCTCCGTCAAAGTCGAAGCTGTGTTGTCTGGTTGCAGGTGGCTGAGTTCTGGCGTAGATCCTCATGGAACTCCACACGATCCCTTCATGGTGGGTTGAGTCGACGATTTGCTCAGAGTTTAGGGATGGCGAAGTCGCCTTCTAGGGGAGGAGTGATGACGATGACACTCGCGTGCTGTCTCGTCGAGGCTCTCTTTGGAGCAGATGTGTGGGGTATCTCGTGTGCCGCTCAGCAGTTGTGACGGTTTTAGCCCGGTTTTCCGCTAATTAACCGGACAACTCTCTTCATCTTAATTAATAGATGAGGCAAATCTTTTGCCTCCGTTTTAAAAAAAATTTGTGGTTCAAGCGGCGACATGATTGTTTCAAGCATAGTATTGGACTACATCCAATCAAGGGAAATAAACATTTGTTTCCAACAAACATTGCTTCCAAAAATATTCGACTTTGTTTCCAATGAATATACAGTTTGCTTCCAATGAAATTTGATTTTGCTTCTACACATCAATTATGATTATAAGGATATTGCGTCTATGTTGTCTGGCAAATTTGACGAGGCGGTTCACGTCAATGCCATGGATGGCATAGGTGCATTATTGTTGTTTCAAAAAACGTTACTGCTTCCCAGTTGTATTAGTATTGCTTCAAAATTTAGAGTAGCGCGTGAGTGTGAAGGATAAGAAGAATAAAAGAAGTAACTAGAAACAACAATTAAGTTGTCCTAGTTGGTTATAGTGGTGGAAATAAAGTATGAATTTATGAATTCAAATCCTACCTTTTGCACATAATTTTTAAAGGTTAAAAAATAAAAATAAAAATGGGCCGGTTTGTGCAATGGGCGAGTGGATCAGCTGTATACGTCTACATACAGTCGTGTGACATACGAAGGTGGGTATACCTTATGATCAAATGACCATACTGCCCTTATACGTTTTATGAGGGGGGGTCTACCCAAGATATTATACCTCCATCTACATATATACGACATCAAATGAAAGTAACACAGAGCTTCGTAGGGTTTCAGTCCTATTAACACGGTCTGCTACATGACTCATAAATTCTCCCAACAAATGAACATCTTGAGTGATGGTAGATAGAGCAGGAATCTTGCATTGAATTAACGTCATAGAATGTTTTCCTTTGCATATTACAGCATGCAACACCTACTGAGACGCTCATGATATGAGAGGCAGTAGCATTCCTTTCCTCCTGTCACTTTTCATACCCATCCATATAGGACAGTAGCTAACAAGCAGCAAGCTGGAGATGATTCAAGTTTAGGCATGTAAACTGGAATGGGAGGAATCGGAAATACATGCGGCCATTGATGGATCTATAGGCTGAGAGACAGAATTCAGGAAAACACGTCCCTCAGAACCTGCACTTGTATCAGGGCACACCTGTACCATGTATATTTTGGGAAATGGTACAACTATTAACTAAGTGGTACTGGATCAGTGTTTCTCAGCCGGTCTGCACCACCAGTCAGAGTTTAGAGGATCAGAGTAACAAGGCATGTTTTTCTTATGAGGACTAGCGAAGGAGAGGTAATATCATGAGTTCCGTACTAGTCTTTCTGAGCCAAGTCATGTTTTGTCCATGTGGAGGCAGTCTTTTCAGGACAACAAGCAAGAAAGAAGTAAAAGCCCTTTTCATCTCTATCCTCCTCTCTCTCCAATAAAAGATGTCATAGTGTTTAATTACGTTGTGAACTAATTACATAAAACTAGAATTTTGATGGTTGATATAGCAAATAGTCACAACAACGAGCAGTTTTAACATGCCCCCTCTTACCCCCTCTTTTACCGAAAAAGGCTTCCGTTCCGCTTTATATATAAAGCAAAGATCAACATCACACGATACAAACGCACGCCAACACCACACACACTCAAGACAGGATACATAGGCGCTGAGCGCAACTACACCACCCCTAGCACTACCACCATGAAGAGATGAAGCCGCATACGACGAACCGTGGACTCCAAGGCGGCGCCTTCAGGAAGGATACGACATTGGAGCGCCGTCACCGTCCGATCCGAGGAACAGAGTTTCCCCTGGAGCCGCACGACGGGCAGTGAGAGCCGCGACGACTCCTTCAAGAAGGGAACGAGCTAACACACCGAACGCCACACTGCGGCTAACACGCACCGCCAACTTACCGCCACCGAACGCCACACCCCGGCTAACATGCCGCCCACATGGCCATGGCCACCAGGCAGCACCAAGCCACGGGCTCTGCCCAAGAGCACCGCGCTACCGCCACCAGGGCCGCCGCCCCGGCATCCAAGACCTTGACGCCCTCACCCGAAACCCGTCGCTACCTCAACCAAAGAGACGAGCGGAAAGGTCTCACCTTTCGCACCCCTGGGTGACCCCCAGCGTCGAGACCCACTAGGCTGGCCAACGTCCATCAACCCGCCCTGCAGCCCCGAGCGCGAGACAAGTTCGGTCCTGCAGCCCCGTGAGGGGACGAAGTCAGTCCTGCTGCACCGTGCGCAAGACGAGCTCGGTCCTGCTGCACTATGCGCGAGACGACCGATGGACCGCAGCTGGGAGAGGGCTAGCCCTTCGATGGAAGTTGCGCTTGGGAGATGAGACGATGGGATGAAGGTCGAAATAGTCCGATCGCAGACGAGACGACACCGGAGAAGCCGGCCGCCGCAACAGGCAGATCCGTCGAGCCACCGTGAAACTGCCACGACACCGGGAGGCCACCACCACGCCGGATGTCGTTGTCAAAACCGGCGGATATCGGGTAGGGGGTCCCGAACTATGCGTCTGAGGATCGATGGTAACAGGAGACTGGGGACACGATGTTTACCCAGGTTCGGGCCCTCTCGGTGGAGGTAATACCCTACTTCCTGCTTGATTGATCTTGATGAATATAAGGATTACAAGGGTTGATCTACCACGAGGTCGTAATGGCTAAACCCTAGATGTCTAGCCTGTATGGTTATGATTCTCCTCTACGGACTAAACCCTCCGGTTTATACAGACACCGAAGGGGACTAGGGTTGCACAGAGTTGGTTTACAGAGGAAGGAATCTTCATATCCGAACGCCAAGCTTGCCTTCTACGCAAAGGAGGGTCCCATCCGGACACGGGAGGAAGTCTTCTATCTTGTATATATCTTCACGGCCCGCCAGTCCGGCCCACGTCACATAGGCCGGACGCCCGATAACCCCTTAATCCAGGACTTCCTCGGTAGCCCGTGAACCAGGCTTGAATGACGATGTGTCCGGCGCGCAGATTGTCTTCGGCATTGCAAGGCGGGTTCCTCCGAATACTTCAAAGTAGTCCTCGAACACAGAAAACGCGTACGGCTCTACAAAACAAGATCCTCATACAGCCGCAAAGAGCATAACATTTTAAGAAGTTCCATCCACTAACATCTTTTGTAGTGAGATGCCACATCTCTGCACGGTCATTACTTCGAACAGCGGTTTCTATTGGCACGTCTTGTCGAAGCAGAGATCGTGTCCCTTTATCACGAGATCCTCATTAATATGGGCGTGGGTAATCCAATCGTGTCATGGGCGATCCCTTGGGAATAGGCAAGCTTTAAGTCCCATGAGGGGGCGTTCGATATCTATCGCCTTTATAAAGGGGTACAGACCCGTCTTTCTCCCCCCACGCCTACCTCTTCCTCAATCTTCCCCACCTCAGGCTCCAGCACCCGGGATTCGATTTCTTCCATTGTTACCAGGCCCTCCAACTATGTCCGGATTCATCTTCCAGGGCAAGTGGGCGGCCTCCTCGGTCACCGAGGTGGATATCGCGAAGCTTCGGAAGGCGAGGTACTTGACCGCGGAAATCCTCCACAGGCTCCCTTCTAAAGGGCAAGTCATCCCCACACCAAGATCCAGCGAGAGGGTTGTATTCATCTCCCACTTCCTCCACGGGCTAGGATTCGCTCTTCACCCCTTCGTTCGCAGTCTCATATTCTATTATGGGCTAGATTTTCACGATCTAGCTCCGGACTCTTTTCTCCGCATCTCGGCGTTCATCGTCATGTGTGCAGCCCTTCTCCGCATCCCCCCACACTTCGGCCTGTGGCTCAAGACTTTTAATGTGAAGCCGAAGGTAGTCAACGGGGAGCACGCGGAGTGCGGTGGTGCTATGGTGAGCAAGCTTGCCAATGCTATCTGGCCAAAAGGTACCTTTACGGAAATGTCCAACTTATGGAAACATGAGTGGTTCTATATTACCGAACACCGCGGTACCCAATGGGCAGCCGCACCTGTGTTCCGACCTGGCCCTCCATTGCAACTCGCATCATGGATAAATAAGGGGCTAGACTGGGGATCAGCTGATGAAGTACATACGCTGCAAATTCATATCCGGAGTATCCTTGAAAGGGATATTGGTCTCATTAACGTGATCCAAGTGATGCTAGTCCGCCAGATCCTCCCGTGCCAGCGACGACCTCTCCGTATGTGGGAGTTCAATCTGGAAGGACCGCAGACGCTTCAACAATTCTTCGGCAGAACGCACGAAGGGATATGGAAACTATTCTTCAAGACTCGAAAGCAGTGGCCGGATACAATTGAAGACATCGGTCTCGACCTGCAACCATCCGGATACCTCGGTAAGCACCCAATTTCTGAACGCAACTCGGTTGATTATCCCATAGCAATATACTGAGGGCTCTTCCTTTGACCAGGGATGGATAAAGAAGGCGGAGCAAATTAGGTGTTCGGCCCCACTTCCCGAAGACTGGCCGATCCTGTGTTGGAGAGGATGATGGTCCCGGCGCCGTACCAAGTGCCGGCGCAAGAGGACAAGAAGAAAAGCTAAGGGGCCGAAAGCGGCCTCCACTCCATAGGTATACCGGACATTACGTCCGGGGAGGCTGAAGCTCCTTCGAAATACGAAGGGGAAGGAGAAGGTGATATCCCCTCCCACCATAAGAGGAGAAGGATTGTATCTGAAGACTTGGAGGCGGAAGCACCCAAGAGAGGGAGGGTGTCCCTACCATATGGTTCGGGTTCCGAAGTCGATGCCGTCGCAGGGCACCTCACCAGGGACGAGCCCCTTGCCGAATTGCAAGTGAATAATGATGTCATAGACATATCCCATTCTTTTTCGGGTTACAGGGATATTATTTGAACTATATGCTTGTAGTTTGGCCCATATTCCACCCCGACAGTCCTCCTCATCAGGGGACCTATCTCCGGGGATGATGGAAAGCGAGATCCTTTCTCATGCTTCCTCGCCCCTTAGGGCGGACGACTTCGAGCGGCATTGGGGACAACGAAGACAACGCCCGAGGGTGGTACTTTGATCATCAAGGGTCTAGGGGGCGCAGCCCCCGCGGGGACCAAGAATAAGGGCCCCGAACAATCCAGCGTACAGCCGAAGACGACTCTAGGGTCGAGTAGGCGTATCCCTTTGAAGGGAGTCCGTACTCCCACAGCATCCTCCAGGAATCCGGAGGTGCCGGACACTCTGATGGACACATTACAAAGTGCGTTCATCTCAGAGGAACATCGTACCTTAATGGGTACGGTGGTTGAGAGGATTCTGTCCGCGAGAAGCGGATTGAATGAATCCTTCACAGGTCTGCTGAGAGGCTTCGAGGTATGTAATACCTAAACCATTCTTTGCATGCAAAATGCGCACGTGTATAGGTAGTAGCCCCTGAGACTCTGGTCGGCTTCCACAGGGAGGCGATCAGAGGATTAAAAGATATGCTCAGGAAGTAACATAGTTATCTTGAAAACAGGCTGTTATGTCAATGGCGACCGGCCAAGCTGCGGTAGTTGCAGATCTGAAGCATAAACTTGAGTTAGCTGATGAGGATATTACTCTTATTAACCATCGGCTTGACGAGGCACAAGGTATGTGTTGTTTGGGACAGTCCGCTTGCGCATGTATAATAGTATGAGCAAAAGGCTGAAAACTATATACAGTAACATGCATAACTGTAGATGGTGCTACCGCGGTGGAGACCCTACGGGTTGAGCTTGCCCATGCCAAGGAGCAGGCCAGATTGAGTAGTGCCGCTACCAAGAAGGCGGCAGCTGAGTTAAAGGCCGAACAGGCCACTCGGCGCCAGTGCGAGGAGAAAACATCGACCATAAAGCAAGAGCTAAAGGATGTTACTGCCAAATGTAAATCACTCGAGGAGGACAACAAGGTCAAGGCAGCCGAACTCGTCAAAGCCTTACAAGAGGCGAGAGAGGCACGATCCGAGTCTAGAGCGGCTCGGGAGGAGATCCGTCAAGCTGGAGAGATAGCGGCTGGTAAGCCATTTCTTTTACAGACTAAGTTCGGCGACCCGAAGTATGCTCTGCTTAATAAAATGTGGAGTTCTCCAGACGCATTCTTGCATCTGCCGAAGAGTGTCTATGACGCGGCACAATTCTTCCAAGCACATGAAGAACGTGCTACAGAGAGGCTTTTCTGGTCGCAATTCAACGTGTCACGGCGTCCGGCGTTGTTGAACAAACAGATGGCCCAGTGGGCCGAGCTCCACAAGATGTCCAGAGCTGCCATGAAGGAGGCCATGGTCCGGCTATGGCCAGCCGAACCCGTTCCGAGTAGTTATTTCAGTTTGGTGCAGCGGCTTGTCGATGCAGTGCCACGTATTGACGCCGCCAAGCGGTCGGTGTGCATAGAAGGTTCCCGGATGGCCTTCGCCCGCGTCAAGATGTACTGGTCAAAGATGAAGGCCACCGATGTTGCAACCCAGGGTATGCCCGGAGGCAAGGACCACCGTACGCCGGAGCATTATTTGGAGGACGTCCTAGAGGGCACCCGCTTGATAGAGGGTCAATGCTCAAAGGATATTATGTTTGAATAAATGTACCAAAATTGTAAGAATAATATTATGATACATTAAGGCTACGTTAGATTTATACCTTTGCCTGAAATTTATTTCCTCTTGTGCGGCCATTTTCTTATAATCTGAAAGTTTGCCAGTCGTCGGCTTCAGCCCCCTTGCATATAATACGGGGGTGTTCGGAATAGCACCTGATCACTCTTGACCCAACATCTTGGTTCGGAACGGAGGTGTCGGTGCGGCAAACTGGCAATCGGACTATAGGGCTTTAACACCTTCACTTAGCCATATGAGCTTTACAGTGGGTCTACGATGTAGCCCCTGGTATGGATGCAGTTATCCGAATACGGTTGCGTTACATAGGTGACCAGAAAAACGGTCCTTCGTGTAATACGGAAGGAATCGCAAGATATTCTAATAACCTGCCGAGTGGTTCACCAGCTCTTGCCGCATCATGATAGTCAGTTTTCGGCTTTCTCTACTGAGGTGCTTAACCAGGTGAACCGGAAACACAATCGCAGTAGTTCTCCCTTTACTACCCTAGCCGGAAAGTTGGAACGTAAGGTAGTAAGCACAGGAGCCGGGCAGCCCAACTATTGACAAAAGACATGATTCAGAGCTGATGCATATAATGCCAAAATCATGACGCCGAAGTATGCTATAGAGTTGTTCAGACTTTTTCAGCAACCTGTATGTTGCCGCATCGAGCCCCTGGCAATTTGTGCCGAGGTGTGTGTGTGAAACAACCAAAGAGGCAAAATACAGTTTTATGCGGAAAAGCAAATACTGAAGACGGATTGTGTTCACTAGAATCTGATTGATACGCCGAACACAATCTTTACAGATTATGACACCACCACCCTGGATCTTTTATATGCCAGGGGTCGAAGGATGAGGAAAAAAAAGGCTCTATACAGGTATCAAATAGAGTGTTTGGTCTACAAAAAGTCTTTTGGACCTCCTGTCGCACGTGTGTGCTGCCTTTGCCTCAGTGAAAAGGATTCCTTAAAAAGGAGTAATCTTCGGTTATTTGTACGAAACCGGACTTAGAAAGAGTCGTTGTAGTTCCATAGGATGAACAAGTTTTGATTCACCTGTGGAAACAGATAAGAAAATAGTTAGAAAAGAGAAAAAGGTTGTAGTCCGGGCGAACCGTATTGTAGGCCTGTCCGTATTGTGCCTCAGCCGATGACCAATGTATTTTAAGTGCATAATTATGCATGCGCGATACAAATTTAACGGGTATGAAAGGCGAATGACGGAGGCAAAACTGCTAATCCAGCTCCAAAATTGACCGGTCCTGTGTAGTAGAGGCCGGTGGCTTAATGGCCGGTGAGGTATGCGGCTTGACGGGGCTGGTTTGTACTTCGGCTGCGATTGCCGCGGCATGCTCCTCGGTACGGAGGGAGCGTTCCATGTTTTCGCTGGACGTTATGACACCACGTGGACCGGGCATCTTAATCTTTAGATAGGCGTAGTGTGGGACCGCATTGAAACGAGCAAAAGCGGTCCACCCGAGTAGTGCATGGTAGCCACTACGGAACGGGACAATATAGAAGATCAAGTTTTCACGTCGGAAGTTTTCCGGCAAACCGAAGACGACTTCTAATGTGGTTGAGCCTGTGTAGTGAGCTTCGACGCCCGGTATTACTCCCTTGAAGGTAGTTGTGGTGGGCTTGATCCTTGAAGGGTCAATTCCCATCTTGCGGGCAGTGTCTTGATAGAGTAGATTGAGATTACTGCTGCCGTCCATAAGGACACACGTGAGATGGAATCCACCGATAATTGGATCGAGGACCAGAGCTGCCGAACCTCTGTGACGGATACTGGTTGGGTGGTCCTTGCGATCTAAAGTGATCGAGCAGGCCACCCAAGGGTTACATTTTGGGGTGACCAGTCTTATGGCGTAGTCACCTCGTAGTGAGCGTTTGCGCTCCCTTTGAGGTGTATGCATCGCTTGTATCATGTTTACTGTTTTTGCTTCAGGGGGAAATTGCTTCTGTCCCCCGGTTTTCGGTTGACGATCCTCTTCGTCTTTGCTGTCACTGGGCGGCCCCTTCCCTTTGTGTTCGGCATTGAGCTTGCCAGCTTGTTTAAAAACCCAACAATTTCTGTTGGTATGGTTGGCGGGTTTTTCAGGGCTTCCATGAATCTGACAGGGCCGATCCAGTATCTTGTCTAGACTGGATGGACCATTTCTATTTGCCTTGAATGGCTTCTTCCTTTGACCGGATTTGGAGCCACTAAATCTGGCATTGACTGCCGTGTCTTGGGTTCTTGCATTATTGTTTCGACGCTTGTCTTTATTGCGTCGTGGCTTGCCATTGCCGTCCCTGGCTTCGGAAGTGCCCGGATCACTGGTGTTGTTGTTTCTTCGAGAAAGCCAGCTATCTTCTCCCATGCAAAAGCGGGTCATCAGTGCTGTAAGGGCTGCCATGGACTTTGGTTTCTCCTGGCCGAGGTGACGGGCGAGCCACTCATCTCGGACGCTATGTTTAAAGGACACTAGGGCTTCGGCGTCCGGACAGTCGACAATTTGGTTCTTTTTAATTTAGAACCTAGTCCAGAGTTTCCTGGATGACTCTCCAGGCTGCTGGACGATGTGACTGAGGTCATCAGCGTCTGGAGGCCGGACAAATGTACCTTGGAAGTTATCGCGAAAGGCGTCTTCCAACTCTTCCCAATTGCCAATGGAATTCTGTGGGAGGCTGTTTAGCCAGTGTCGGGGTGGTCCCCTTAATTTTAGTGGGAGGTGATGGCATGGAGATCATCACCGCAGGCCATGTGGATATGAAGAAGAAAATCCTCAATCCATACTGCGGGGTTGGTTGTTCCACCATATGATTCTATATTCATAGGTTTAAACCCTTCTGGGAATTCGTACTCCATTACCTCCTCGGTGAAGCATAGGGGGTTTGCGGCGCCTCTGTAACGGGTGACTTCTCGATGGAGCTCGGCGGACGTCTTTATGCGGTTTTTGCTTTGAGTGAGGTTGTGTTGGTCACGTCGGGCCTGATAGCCGTCCTCTCATGTTGGGGCACGTCCCCTTGACCCGTAGATTGATCTGGCAGGCTTGCTCTAGTCTCCAGGTCCTGTCGTAGGTCGTAGGTGTGATCCCGAGACACTGTCTCCCCGTCTCTACGGCGAGGTGATATGGGCTGGTGTTCGGTTTGGGTAGCCGTTCTGTCTCGGCCACGAGGTGGCCGGTCTTGTTTGTCAGCTGCGTTACGTGCTGATATTATGGGCTCCCGCGCCTCAACGTCGAATTGGGGTAACAACTTGTGCTTCGGGTAGCTTTTGGTTGGTCATGCAAGGCCGTATTCCTCGGCTGCCAGGACGTTGGTCCATTTATCGTTGAGTGTATCCTATTCGGCTTGAAGCCGTTGCTGCTTCCTTTTCAGGCTCCTCGCGGTTGCGATGAGCTATTGATTAAAGCGTTCCTACTCAAGGGGTTCTTCTGGCACGAGGAAGTCTTCATTGCCGAGGCTTATTTCGTCCTCTGAGGGCGGCGTATAATTGCTATCCTCTGAGTCCTCGTTCCCGACTGGCTCGCCGGGATTACCCTGCCGCTCCTCCCTATCATCCTGTTCGGATGTTGGTTCGATGGGGGCGTCTGGGTCTTTGGCATTCTCCGGAGTGTTATCGTCTCCCTTGCCGGTATTGCTGTCTTTGTTGCGGCATGATTTGGAACAGCGCCGCTGATGCCACCACTTTGGTGGTATCTCAAGAGGTTTATCCTCGACTAGATTTGCCTTGTTATCGTCGTTACCCTCTTTGGCTGTATCCACCATATACATGTCATACGAAGAGGTGGTTGTCCAGCGTCCGGTGGATGCCTGGTTTTGGGCCTGCTCTTCGCCGACATCGTCGTCCATACAATCGATGCCTTCGGAGCCATAATCAAGCATGTCAGTTAAGTCCTCGACAATGGCTATGAAGTGGTGGTGGGTGGGAAGTGAAATTATCCATCATCAGCCTCCAGTTCAAGCTGGATATAATTCGGTCGCGAGTCCCCTGCTAAGGAGAGGGTTTTTAATGAGTTCAGCACATCGCCTAAAGGCGAGTGCCGGAAGATATCTGCGGAGCTGAATTCGACGATAGGCGCTTGATCAAGCTCGAAGGACGCAGATGCGCATGGTTCGGAATCTGTAGCCAGAGACGAATCCGAAGTTCCGGTAACACAGATCCCTCTCAAGGTTGGGTCTGTGTGCGGCTCCAGCGATGCCGAGTCTGCGGCTTCCGTGGCGAGGTTGAGCTTCCCGTCCTCGGACGATGCGATCTGCTCTTGATCCAGGGCCAGAGCAGTTACATGCGCTATCTCCTGGATGTGGTCCGATGACAGATTTAGGTTATGTTCGTCGTGGTGGTAGGGAGCGGTCGCCATGGGCTTGAATCTGTCGAAGATCAAGTCTCCGCGGATATCGGCAACGTAGTTCAAGATTCCAAACCTAACCTGATGGCCAGGGGCGAAGCTCTCAACCTGCTTGAGGTGGCCTTCTGTGTTGGCACGGAGCGTGAAGCCGCCGAACACAGAAAGCTGGTCGGGAGGGAGGATCTCCTCGGTGGTGGTGCCATCGTTGTTTACGAAGCGATCCATCGGTCCATCGGTCGATGACATAGGGGATCTCTCAATGAAAGCACCAATGTCGGTGTCAAAACCGGCGGATCTCTGGTAGGGGGTCCCGAACTATGTGTCTGAGGATCGATGGTAACAGGAGACTGGGGACACGATGTTTACCCAGGTTTGGGACCTCTTGATGGAGGTAATACCCTACTTCCTGCTTGATTGATCTTGATGAATATGAGGATTACAAGGGTTGATCTACCACGAGATCGTAATGGCTAAACCCTAGATGTCTAGCCTGTATGGTTATGATTCTCCTCTACGAACTAAACCCTCCGGTTTATATAGACACCGGAGGGGACTAGGGTTGCACAGAGTCGGTTTACAGAGGAAGGAATTTTCATATCCGAACGCCAAGCTTGCCTTCTACGCAAAGGAGAGTCCCATCCGGACACGGGAGGAAGTCTTCTATCTTGTATCTTCACGGCCCGCCAGTTCGGCCCACGTCACATAGGCCAGACGCTCGAGGACCCCTTAATCCAGGACTCCCTCACCGGACCTCCCACTACTAGGGAAAACCTTATACATACAGAAGTTTATTAGTAGCGCGGTTTAAAACCGGGCGCTACTGCTAATTAGTAGTAGCGAGGGGCATAAAAACCGCGCTACTACTAAGTTGATAGTAGTAGTGAGGGGTATAAACCCGCGCTGCTACTAAATGGTCTCCAACAATGCCCCCGGGATAGGCCATAGTAGTAGCGAGGGGTATAAAACCGGCGCTACTACTAAGTAAGTAGTAGTAGCGCAGGTAAGACCCCCATGCTACTACTAAGCGTGTCCACCCCGGCTCGATCCACACTCCCACCCCACCACCACGCGGCCTGATCCAGATCCCCAACCTCCTCTCCTCTCCCAACCCACTCGCCGCCGACCTCCCTTCCACCTCCTCTCCTCCGTCCGTCCGCCCCGATGCCTCCCGCCACAGGCGCTTATGCCGGGCGTCACCGCCGTTCCCCTCCTCCCGGCGCCATGGCCGCCGTCACGTCCACGGTCGTCTCCCTCTGTGCCGCCACCGCCGCCACCTCCACATCGTCTAGCGCCCCGCAGCACTCCCACTGCAGCTTCCCGTGCGCCACAAGAACTGCCGCCTCCCGCCTGGCTGAAAGGCCCGGCGCAGGCGGTCTCCACCGACGCGGCCGCGGTGCCGGTGAAGGAGAAGAAGGTGTCCGAGAAGCAGGAGGAGGGGGTGGTGACCAACACGTTCCGGCCCAAGGAGTCGTACGTGGGCAAGTGCCTGCTCAACACCAAGATCACCGCCGACGACGCGCCCGGGGAGACGTGGCACATGGTCTTCTCCACCGACGGCGAGGTGCCCTACAAGGAGGGCCGGTCCATCGGCATCGACGCTGACGGCGAGGACAAGAACGGCAAGCCCCACAAGCTCCGCCTCTACTCCATCGCCAGCAGCGCCCTCGGCGACTTCGGCGACGCCAAGACCGTACGCCCGCCCTGCCCTGATCGATCCGTCGATACCGATACCGCCCCTCCGTTAATCGGGTTATCGCTGACCGAAATCGATCCGGCTGCAGGTCTGGCTGTGCTAAGCTGCCTGCCTACACCAACGATGCAGGGAGGTCGTCAAGGGGTCTGCTCCAATTTCCTCTGTGAGTCCCAATTCCTCCCGTGAGATGGGGAAATCTGCATTGTTCGGCTCTCAACAATCTGAAAAATTCTTCGGACTTAACAGTGTTCGGTTTAGTTCAGGATTTTTACACTTCGGATATCAAGATGAGTTAATTCGTTTTTTCTTAAATTAAACACATTCCTGCTAATGCTATTCTTCAGTGCAATCCAATGTAATCATCTCTGTACTGGATCTGGCAGTTCGTACTATCTCCCCTGATGTTCTTCTGTTGCATTGCATCCCTCTCTGAAAAAATATCGCTATTGTTCAGTTTCAGAGTCGGTTCAGTCCAGGCTTTGCAGATCATCAAGAATCCGTTTCTTGTGCTAATAAGTATCTGCATCACCATTTACTAAAACTGCTTGTACTGTCATAATTTTGAAACTGCTTGTACTGTCTTAATTTTCAGTTTGTAAAACTGAGAAATGTATTTTCCATTTTGAAACTGAGATCTGCTTGCACTATCATACAATAATTTTCAGTTTGTAAAGCCGAGAAATGTATTTTCCATGTGGAAACTGAGATCTTCTTGTACTGTCATAGTTTTTAGTTTGTAAAATTGAGTATCGCAGATTTTACTACCAAAACTGTCTCCACCGTAAAGACTGAAATAAAATAGGCAATCCTTTGTGATGCTTTGACTAAAATAAAATAAGGTTTATAACTATCAAAATTGTCTAAATGGCCATCAAGCAATGAAATTTGGCTGGTCTCACAGATTTATGGGATCTCCATAGCTTCTGTTGCTTCTACAGACTTGATCCACTAAATTCACTAAAGCATGGAGTAGAGATTTATGTGCATCTTCTTTGTTGGCATCTTCTTTTCTTATGGAAGGATGTACAGTATGGAGTATGGAGTACTTCATTTCTGTGAATGCAAGGCTTGGCAAGAGAGATTTGTGCAACTTTTTCAAGACAAAGTGTAGGAGTAACATTTTTCTGTTCATCTTTTAATAGGAGTACTTCAATGCACTTCATCCAAGGACGATTGAAGCCATTTACCAGAAAGCAGAAGCAGATTTTGGTAGGTAAAGAAAACCTTTGCCTGCTTCCAGATTTGTGTATACATCTACTGAAGCAAACAAATGCAGTACTAGTGCTAGTGCTTCCAGAATTTGAGTACACCAGTGCATATTCACTCCTATAGACAAAAGACTGTTGTAGACTCCAATGTTAAGTGTGATTTTGGTAAGTAAAGAAAATCTTTGCCTGCTTCCAAATTTGGAGTACAAAGACTAAAGACTATTATAAGTACATGCACATTCTTCGGTTCCTCTTCCATGATATACAGATCGATAAATGAAGTGATTGTGCTCCAATTTTGTAAGAAAATGTTCAGAGACCCATGTAGAATGATGTTCACATTACTCCTATAGACAGAGAGTGATGTACTCCTTGTATTCATGTTCACAAGAAAGCAGATAGTGCACCTTGCCAGTGCTCTTTTCGTTGTTTTACCCTACATTTTCTTTTCTTGGCTATGGCTGTAAATTGAAAGTGCCATTGCTAACTAACCAAAGCCAGCCATGTTTAAAGAATAAATGTAAGCTTAACACACAACCAAAGCAAGCCATGTTTAATTATCCATATTTGGATGACTGATGGAAAATGTGGGCTGCAGGCTACACTTTCCTCCTTTATTTGTCTCTTTTATTTCAGTTGAGTCCTGAATTTGAAATTCTAGTGATTCCTCAAATTCCGTTGTACTGCTTTAATCAATCAATCTTGTGTTGTTAATTTCTGTAATTTGAGGTGAGGAGTACCTGCCTGGAGTGGTGTGTGCTGCGATGACCAGGCGGTGGCGCAGCGACGATCTGTCTGGGCAGCGGGGCGAGGACGCTAGGGCCGCGGCGACAAGACTGGGGCGGAGGAAGTTGGGATTGCTGCTGGCGACGGGGATGAGCAATTGGACAACAGGGAGGAGCCTGGTGGAGGGTCCTGCTGGTGGAGGGCGGAGGAGGGGCCTGCTGCTGGCAACGGGGACGAGCAGCTGGACGACAGGGAGAAGCCTGGCGGAGCCTCTGGCTAGTGGAGGGCGGATGAGGAGGAGGAGGAGGATGATGGGCTTGCTGCTGGTCTGGACGAGCAGCTGGAGGAGGAGGAGGGGCCTGCTGCTGGCCTGGATGCGCTACCCTGGAGGAAGACGACGATCTGATTCCAAGTTCGGGGTAGTTCTGTCCTTTCGTTCGCTTTCACTTGGTCGGAGATTTCTCCTAGCGACAATTATTTCTAATGTAGAGGAGTAGTTGCTTATGTAATCGTGCGATAGAATGAAATTATACATGAGTTGCTGCTACAATGAGGAACTAGAGAAGATACGACACGTGATAGAATGAATTTGGTTGATTTTATTTTTGTTAATTCCTAATAAGTTAGTAGTGGTGTGGGAATAAAATGGCGTGCTACTAGTATTTAGGATACTAGTAGCGTTGGGACTATAGACACGCTACTACTATTTCATTAGTAGTAGCGCGGTTCATAATAGCAGTAGCGCAGATTGAACCCTCGCTGCTACTAACAAAGTTAGTAGTAGCGCGGGTTTGACCCACGCTACTACTAACTTTTAGCTGTAGCGCGATACTAGTAGCGCGAGTACCCGCGCTACTAGTAGCCATTTTACCCGCGCTGCTAGTAGCCTTTTCTCTAGTAGTGTCCCCACGCCGCCTCCCACGATCGAAGCAACGACAACGCCCGGCCGTTGCCCTACCCGCATTGCCTGATAATCTCCAAGTGCAAGGAATCATCGTAGCAATTTCCAATGGTTGAAGTGATAAGTATGGAGTGTCGAGCCCAAAAGGAGCTAAAGGTAAGATCAATATTCTCTCAGGTTCTATCTGCCACTGATACAACTCTAGGTACACTGAATGTTTGCTTCCAACTAGAAACGAGAAATAAAACTACGTTGTGGGTATGAAGAGGATAACTTTGCATGATATCGGAGAGCTAAAATATAAAAGTAGGTGCTGTTATCATAAAGTTAGAATATATTACTAAATATTATAAATAGCGAGTGTGGAATAGTGATGGATCAGTGTGCGGAATTATCCAAGGCAATTGTTAACAAGACCGATAATCACTATTGCAATTTCATATGAGGGAGAGGCATAAGCTAACATACTTTCTCTTCTTGGATCATATGCACTTATGATCGGAACTCTAGCAAGCATCCGCAACTACTAAAGATCATGAAGGTAAAACCCAACCATAGCATTAAAGCATCAAGTCCTCGTTATTCCCATACGCCATGACCCACCTATCCGTGTTTGTGTTTCAGTCACTCAAGCAACGCAGACAATAGGCAAACCATGAACATAATGCAACACCCTACAGCGGGAATCCCTCACGCTTGCGCGACACGGAGGGCACAATAGGACAACACCAAAATAAAACATACAACTCATACCAATCTAGATCATCAATCAACACAAAGACAAAGGATATATACTCAAAACATCATAGGATGGCAACACATCATTGGATCATAATATGTGGCATAAAGCACCATGTTCAAGTAGGGATTACAGCGGGGTGCGGGAGAGTGGACCGTGTAAAAGATATGAGGATGGTGATGATGATGGTGATGCTGATGAAGACAATCACCGCGGCGATGATTCCCCTCCCGATGGCACTCCGGCACCACCGAGAGAGAGGAGGAGATGTTCTCCCCCTTGTGCTTCCTCCTCCATGGCCTCCCCCCTAGATGGGGGGAGGTTTTCCCTCTGGTCCTTGGCCTTCATGGCGATGATGGCCCCTCCAGGATCCTCCTCCATGGCCTCCGGTGATGATGGCCCCCTCCGGCAGGTTGCCATAGAGGGCCTAGATTGATTTCTCGTGGCTACAAAGTCTTGCGGCGGCGGAACTTCTGATCTCGGTTAATTTCTGGAGGTTTCTGTATTTATAGGAGAGGATGGCGTCGAGAACAAGTCAGGGGGCCCCACGGGTAGTCCACGAGGCACAGGGGCGCGCCCAGGGGGCTGGGCGCACCCCCCACCCTCGTGGGGCCCCCGGGACTCCCCTCCAGTAAATTTTTGTTCCAATATTTTTTATATTTTCCAGAAAAATTCTCCGTTGATTTTCAGCGCATTCCGAGAACTTTTATTTCTGCACAAAAACAACACCATGGTAGTTCTGCTGAAAACATTGTCAGTCTGGGTTAGTTCTAATCAAATCATACCAAGATCATATAAAACAATAGTAAACATGGCATGAATACTTCATAAGTTATCGATACGTTGGAGACGTATCAGCATCGCCAAGCTTAATTCCTGCTCGTCCTCGAGTAGGTAAATGATAAAAGAAATAATTTATGAAGTGTGAATGCTAGCAAGTGCATAAGTTTGATCAATGATAATTTCAATCACTTTTTCTAGCATCATTATATATCATCTCAGTAGCTCAACTCATAAAACTTCTCATGATCAAGTAACAAACTATTCACACGTTTAAAGTATAGATCATAAACTTTCTTGAAAACTAACAAACCGTGCCCTTAGTCATCAAACAACTGCAATTCATCTTATTTTCGGGAAGGGTCTATGTAAGAGCTTTTGATTCAGCAAACTCCACATACTCAACTATCATTTAATCTTGAGTTCAAAGTTTTAATCGGGCTTATAGTTTCGCCTCCCAACTTTTTACCTCAAGGGTAATGTCAACAATAATAACTCATGAAAACCTACATCCAAGTGAATAAATATATCCGGATCGCTCCAACACAAAGTGCTTGCCAAAGTAAAAAGCGTAAAATGGAAAGGTGATGATCACCACGACTCTTGTATAAGGGTAGAAGATAAGAGTAAAAGATAGGCCCTTCGCAGAGGGAAGCAGAGGTTGTCATGCGCTTTTATGGTTGGATGCACAAAATCTTAATGCAAAAGAACGTCACTTTATATTGCCTCTTGTGATAAAGACCTTTGTTATGCAGTCCGTCGCTTTTATTTCTTCCCTATCTCAAGTTCATATAAAGCTTATTTTCTTCGTACTAATAGATCATACATATTTAGGGAGCAATTTTTATTGCTTGCAACAATGACAACTTACTTGAAGGATTTTACTCAATCCATAGGTAGATATGGTGGACTATCATGGCAAAACTGGGTTTAACGAATGCTTGGAAGCACAAGTAGTATTTCTACTTGGTGCAAAGAATTTGGCTAGCATGAGAGGGAAAGGTAAGCTCAACATGTTGGATGATCCAAGACAATATAACGTTTCGGATATAGGAAAACATAACCCATTAATTTGTCTTCCTTCAACTTTTTAGCATGTCATGTTTTAATCAGTGCTCACAATTACAAAAGATGTCCAAGATAGTATATTTATATGTGAAATCTCTCTTCCTTCAATATTCTTTCATGAATTTTTCAAGTGACCAATTCTGCGTTTGCTAACTTTCAATAAGTTTACTACCTATACTCATTATGTGTGAAGTCATTACTCCCCATGGTATAGGCCTATGAAACATATATAAATTCAGATTTATGATATCCAATTCATTCAACCATTTACTCATAGAATATACGTGAAGCACGTGAGTAAATGACAAACTACTCCAAAAAGATATAAGTGAAGAATACTGAGTAGTCAAATAATTAACCAGCCATGGGAGGACTCTCTATTATTCAAGATTTCAGATCCAATGACTTATTATTAAAGATTTCAGATCCAAAGGTTTATCCAAACAGCAAGTAAAAATGAAAATACGCTCCAAGCAAAACACATATCATGTGACGAATAAAAATATAGCTCCGAGTAAGGTATACCGATAGTTTTGAAGACGAAAGAGGGGTGCCTTCCGGGGCATCCCCAAGATTAGGCGCTTGAGTCTTCCTTGAATATTACCTTGGGGTGCCTTGGGCATCCCCAAGCTTAGGGTCATTCTACTCCTTATTCTCCTCATATCGATATATCTCACCCAAAGCTTGAAAACTTCAATCACACAAGACTTAACAAAACTTCGTGAGATAGGTTAGTATGATAAAGAGTAAAACATTCACTTTGGTACTGTCAAAGACAAGGTTCATAATTGTTCTAACACAATGCCTACTGTAACATATCATTTCTACAATTTATATTGAGAAATATAAGCCATAGAAAATAGAAAACAAGCAAACTATGCAATGAAAACAAAATCTGTCAGAAACAGAACAGTCTGTAATGATCTGAACAGCAACCATACTTATGCTCCTTCAAAAATTACGAAATTAATTGTTGGACGTGAGGAATTTTTCTATTAATATTCTGAAAAAAGAATCAACTCAAAAGCACTCTTCTGTAAAAAATGACAGCTAATCTCGTGAGCGCAAAGTTTCTGCTTTTTTACAGCAAGATCACAATAACTTTCACCCCAGTCCTCCCAAAGGTCTTACATGGCACTTTATTGAAACAAAAGCTATAAAACATGATTACTACAGTAGATTAATTATGTAAACACACAAAAATAGTAAGGGTAAATATTGGGTTGTCTCCTAACAAGCGCTTTTCTTTAATGCCTTTTAGCTAGGCATGATGATTTCAATGATGCTCACATAAAAGATAAGAGTTGAAACATAAAGAGAGCATCATGAAGAGTATGACTAGCATATTTAAATCTAACCTACTTCCGATGCCTAGGTATTTTGTGAGCACACAATTAATGGGAACAAGAATCAACTAGCATAGGAAGGTAAAACAAGTATAAATACAAAACTTCAAGCAAATAGAGAGGAAACTTGATATTATTGCAACTCCTACAAGCATGTATTCCTCCCTTATAATAATTTTCAGTAGCATCATGAATGAGTTCAACAATATAACCATCACATAAAGCATTATTTTCATGATCTACAAGCATAGAAAATTTACTACTCTCCATATAAGCAAAATTCTTCTCATTCGGAATAGTGGGATCACTAATCTACCATTCTTAAGAAGTTGCTCCCCACTACTTGATTTATCTCAACATGCAACCCATCCACATCGTCACACATGCCACTTCAGCGATCCCGTTTCATTTTTTTCAACCATAACAGCCATGCATGTGCCCCCTCAGCAAAAGAGTGGTGTTTTTAATTAACAAATCTGCCACGTCATCTAAATAAAAAACTAACAAATAGTGGGAGATGCACAGCCATGCTAGACACCGAAGAGACCTGGCGTTTCCTCTTCATAACAACTAGAGGAGAAACATAGAACACTAAACCTGATGGTGCATATTCCATCTTCCCACCTATTCCTCCCATAATTAAACGAGTGCAGCCACCGAAACGGAGCTCCAGCACGAGCGACCTCGACACCAGGATGGGGCTGCATGCTGTGCTACCCTGCCGCACCTGGACGGAACCGCCGCATGCTACAGCGATAGTTGGCACCCGCATGGGCATTGCTCGGCTGATCGTCCGTACAGACTTCATCTGGCCACGCTGCCCTCCACGCCCCAGTCCAAGCCGTCATGGCACCAGCAAGGAATCGCCGTAAGCCTGCAGCACGTCGTTGGCACCCACATGGGTTCCGCTCGGCCAGCCACCTCCGGCCGTCAGTATAGACTTCACTCGGCCGCGCTTCCATTCACACCCAGCACAATTAGGAACACTTGCGGCTGTCCCGTGGTGGAGCCCCTTAGCCATCCTGCCTTTGGTCCGGCATGGAGCATGGTGAGTCGGTCGACGCCGGGCGCAAGGGCGGGAGAGGAACAAGAGAGCTCTTTGCAGTAAGGATATCTCATTTTACTTATGTTATCTCAAGACCTTCAACATCACTAGAGCCTGAAGCTTGTCGGATTTCATTGCAATGGGTAAGGTGAACTCCTCTGTCTTTGGTTTCAATGTTCAGTCAGCAAGGTGAATGGGATTTTTTTTCCAAATTACCGAATCTAGAGGCCACTTGATTGGTTTTATTCAGAGAATTTTGATATATATATACTTACGGGAGCAGTCCAACGGTCCATCTCTTTGTGTCGATTATCTGTCGATCTTCTGTTATTGTGTTAACTAAAGAGAGCAGAATGGATGAAGCGGAAGGTTAATTCATACATATTAGGTTAAGGTGATTTAAGCTATTTCCTCATAAGTACTACTTCAATGCTAAATTACCTTTTGCATTACAGAATTATGATCTTTTAAAGGTATGACATTCTAAATAATTTTTTGATTTCACATTAACAATGCTATGTTCATCCTCTATTGTTGTGTCCTCCATGGTAATAATTGCAATTATAACAAATAATCACGGGTTATCTATTTTTGCATCTCTATTTTTGCATCACTAGCTGTAAATGAAATCAGCTGCTTAAAAATTTCAACCATATATTCCCGCGGCAACGTGCGGGGAATTGTCTAGTTACTAAAGTTGACACTCTTCCAAACCCACTTTAGATGATAGTATTATTCATACTCCAAGAGATATAAGTGAAGCACACGAAGCATTCTATAAAACCATACTCAAAAGATTTTAGTGAAGCACGAAGAGCAATTCTATAAGTTCATACTTAAAAGATATAAGTCAAGCACATGAAGTATTCTATAAATCAATGAAGGGCTATCTCATTCTAGCATGGTTCTTAAAGGAAAAACAAAAACACAAAGGACACAAATCATGTGAACAAAACAAAAACCGAGGTATACCGATATTTGTTGAAGAAGAAAGATAGGATGCCAACCGGGGCATCCCCAAGCTTAGATGCTTGAGTATCCTTTGAAATATTTACTTGGGGTGCTTTGGGAATCCCCAAGTTTAAACTCTTGCCTCACTTTATTATTCTCATATTGGTAGCTCCTCGATCTTCGAACACTTCATCCACACAAAACTTTAACAAAAACCTTGTGAGATCCGTTAGTGTAATAAAGCAAACTACCACTTTAAGGTACTGTAATGAACTCATTATTTATTTATATTGGTGTTAAAACTACTGTATTCCAACTTATCTATGGTTCATACCCCCCAATACTATCCATAGATTCATAAAAATAAGCAAACAACACGCGAAAAACAGAATCTGTCAAAAACAGGACAGTCTGTAGTAATCTGGAAGTTTAGTAAACTTATGTAACTCCAAAAATTATGAAATAAATAGGAAAATTTGAAAAATTTGTACAGAAGATATGTGCAAAACGTTTCAGACCCATTTGACCTTCCAGTAGAAAATGTAAAATCACGCGCTACAGCCAAAGTTTCTGTTTTTGTTCTGCACATAGTAAATAAGCAATCTAATCATCCTAAAACCAAAGCTTGGCACATTATTTTTATAATAAAATGGATATACACAAGGGGATAATTATTTACAGAGAAACTTCCATGAAAAATTCTACATTGTTTCCGTGAGCATGAACACAAGTGCTCAAGGTCGACCCTCACTTCTTCAATGCATAACTTTCCAATCACTTCCCTTTTTGAAAAACTTTTTAGGCATGACAGGCAAGTAAACTTTTTTGTATTTTCATTCTTTAATTTTTTTTGTATGTTTCACCCACAACTAAATAGAAACAAAAAGGAAAAACAAAATATACTTAGGGAAGAAAGCAAACAAGCACACACGAGAATATCAACCCCACGCTATTGCTCCCCGGCAACGACGCCAGAAAAGAGCTTGATAATCCCCAAGCGCAGGGAATCGTCCTAGCAATTTCCAATGGTGGAAGTGATAAGTATGGAGTGTCGAACCCACAAGTAGCTAAAGGTAAGATCAATATTCTCTCAAGTCCTATCTTCCACTGATACGACTCTATATACACTGAATGTTTGCTTCCAACTAGAAACGAGAAATAAAACTACGTTGTGGGTATGGAGAGGATAACTTTGCATGATATCGGAGAGCTAAAATATAATAGCAGGTGTTGTTATCATAAAGTTAGAATATATTACTAAATATTATAAATAGCGAGTGTGTAATAATAATGGATCGGTGTGCGGAATTATCCTAGGCAATTGTTAAAAAGACAGGTAATCACTATTGCAATTTCATATGAGGGAGAGGCATAAGCTATCATACTTTCTCTTCTTGGATCATATGCACTTATGATTGGAACTCTGCAAGCATCCGCAGCTACTAAAGATCATTAAAGTAAAACCCAACCATAGCATTAAAGCATCAAGTCCTCTTTATTCCCATACGCCATGACCCACCTATACGTGTTTGTGTTTCAGTCACTCACGTAACACAGACAATAGGCAAACCATGAACATATTGCAGCACCCTACAGCGGGAATCCCTCACGCTTGCGCGACACGGAGGGCACTATAGGACAGCACCAAAATAAAACATACAACTCATACCAATCTAGATCATCAATCAACCCAAAGACAACGGATATATACTCAAAACATCATAGGATGGCAACACATCATCATAATATGTGGCATAAAGCACCATGTTCAAGTAGGGATTACAGCGGGGTGCGGGAGAGTGGACCGCGTAAAAGAGATGAGGATGGTGATGATGATGGTTATGTTAATGAAGACGATCACAGCGGCGATGATTCCCCTCCCGATGGCACTCCGGCGCCACCGAGAGAGAGAGAGGAGGAGATGTTCTCCCCCTTGCGCTTCCTCCTCCATGGCCTCCCCCCTAGATGGGGAGAGGTTCTCCCTCTGGTCCTTGGCCTTCATGGCGATGATGGCCCCTCCGGGATCCTCCTCCATGGCCTCCGGTGATGATGTCCCCCTCCGGCAGGGTGCCAGAGAGGACCTAGATTGATTTATCGTGGCTACAGAGGCTTGCGGCGGCGGAACTTCCGATCTAGGATAATTTCTGGAGGTTTCTGTATTTATAGGAGAGGATGGCGTCGAGAAAAAGTCAGGGGGGCCCACGGGTACTCCACGAGGCACAGGGGCGCGCCAAGGGGTGTGGGCGCGCCCCCACCCTCGTGGGGCCCCCGGGACTCCCCTCCGGTAGATTTTTCTTCCAGTATTTTTATATTTTTTAGAAAAATACTTCGTTGATTTTCAGCGCATTCCGAGAACTTTTATTTCTGCACAAAAACAACACCACGGTAGTTCTGCTGAAAATAGTGTTAGTCCGGGGTAGTTCTAATCAAATTACCAAGATCGTCTAAAACAATAGTAAACATGCCATGAATACTTCATAAATTATCGATACGTTGGAGACGTATCATTACCCCGCGAGCTCCCAGCACCGGAGCCGTCGAGCACGCACCACCACCGACACACGCCGCCGGCCGCCCCTCATCGCCAAATCTGGTCGGATACAACCATGAAGCGATAGCCGCCCGCGCCTGAAGCAGCCCTCGGCCCGCGCCGCCGGTGGGCCGAGCAGCCCCCGCCGCCTGCACCCCCCCCCCCCCCTAACCGTCCAGCCCGTCGCGCCACCGCCCCGCCTTGGGTCAGCGGGACACCCCCGATCCAGATGCGCCAGCCCGTGCCATGGACACTGGGAGAGGGGACGAGGAGGCCTCGCCGCCGCCGACGTCGGCCAGGCTTCGCCCGGCCGCGCCCATTGGCGGCGGCGAGGGAGGAGGAGGAGGTGGCGGGGGCGACGCGGGAGGGTGGGTTGGTCCTTTTACCCCCTCTTTTTCACATGAGAGGTAAGATTATATAATACATCTGAGCCGTTGATCTCATTAATTAGTGGTCTGATTAACTATTTCCTTCTTAATTACCTCACATGTAAAAAGAGGGGGTAAGAGAGAACATGTTAAAATTTGCCCACAACAATATATTGGGGGTAATCTCACACAAACAAACATAAATCAAGTCCTTGTTGTTTGGCACCTTCATTTACTGTTTGTTGAATAAAATAACATTTACTTTGTCATGAACTTTCTAAAGTCAATCTTAAATGCCGCCCACTCATTTTTTCCGTTGCATCTCATGCACGTTCTCATGTGGATAACTGTTCCATCCATAGTGTTTCTTCCTAGAATGAATGTCATTGGAGATAGCCGAAGCACGTCATCCGCAAGCACATTGGTCCTATTATTCGCTACATTGGTACAAATAATAATTGAAGTTGATATTTCGGAGATATATTGGCCTATACTTGCATCCATTCTGCATCCTTTGTCTTTGGCAACAAAACGATGTCGCCAAAGTATAGCCTTGAACGACTACGGTAGGAAATTGAAAATCCCCATAACCATAAGGTAAGCCTTAATGACATCCCATAAGTTCTGGTAGAACTAAGCGGGGAAGCCATCAGGACCCATCGATTTATTGTCCTCCATCTGGAACATTGTCCGCTCTTCACCTGTTTTTGTGAGATGGGTGTGGTGAGGGTTTCATTTCCACATGTGAGATCTGGGGTAAATTGTCTGTTCGGGACTCATCTAGAGAGACATGACACTCCTTAGGATCCCCCAAATAGATTTTTGTAATATTTGGTTGTATAGTCTTCGAGCTCCACTTGACCTTCTATCTGGCCATCAACCTGTTGACACTAAAAATGCACCTTTTCATACAGTGCCCATTATCTACCATATGGAAATGTCTCGTGTTATTGTCTCCTTGAAGGATGAATTGAGCTTTGGAACGTTGGTACTATTTGACTTGATCTTCGTGTAAGAGACTTGTCATCTGTGCATCGACTTCTAATTTCAATCTCTTGTGTATAGAAACATTTGTGACTCTGTGAATTTATTGACATTTTCAATAATTGATGATAGTCGTCGTTTTTCTTTTTCATATACCCTGCTAGTATGATTCATCCATTCAATTAGGAATCTTCGCATGGTGTGGATCCACTAGTAGAAATCTGGGCTTTGCTTCAGGCCTGGCCAGCCCATTAGTCCCGGTTCAGTACCGGGACCAATGGGGGAATTAGTCCCGGTTCATGCACCAGGGGGCCGGCCGGGCCTCGTGGGACGTTGGTCCCGGTTCGTCTGGACCCTTTTGTCCCGGTTCCAGACACGAACAGGGACCAATGGGCCTCACTCCTGGCCCACATCCATTGGTCCCGGTTCGTGGCTGGAACTGGGACAAAAGGGTGACCTTTAGTCCTGATTCTAGCCACGAACCGGGACCAATGAGGTGCCTATATATACCCCCTCGTCTGCGAGCAGAGCACTCCTCTGCTCTGTTTTTCTGGCTGGCGAGGGGACGGCTTTTGGGTGCTCTAGCTCACCTCCTATGCACATGAGGTGTTCGATGAAATGCCCGAGCCACACTAGTTAAGCTTTCTCCTCTCCAAGCTCGATCTCCAAGCTCCATTTTCCTCAAGATTTGTCTTGATTTAGCGGTCTGTCACGTCCCATCCCCGTCTTCACCGCCGTCTATAGCCTGCGCCGATCTCGTCGCCGACACCACCGTGGTGAGCCTCTTGTTCTTATATTCTTTCTAAAGGAAAAAAACTCTTACTTGTATAATTAGATAGGTACTTGTCTAAATTTTTTTATATTGCTTGTTATTATATAGTGCGATGGTTTTTGTATCCGCCCCCATCGGCCCTCGTCCTGTCTATGATTCGGATGTGGTATATATTATCTTTTATAACTATTTGGTTCATTTATTGTTTATGACAATTATGCCGACCAACGTGACATAGATTTTATTTATCTAGGAGGTATGTGAACCGGAAATTCCAACCGACCCTATTGTCGAGAGGTTAAAATTAGTTAAAGAAGAAAATAATTACTTGAAGGAAAAATAAAAAAAATTAAGGAGGAGAAGATGATATTGGAGTTGCATGTTGCGGATGTCGTCGATGATCACAAGATCAAGATGGATGCAATGCGTTTAAAGATTATTAAGATTAGAAAATATGCCATTCATACCGAGTCTTGGTATAATTATGCCGTTGGATCAATTGATACCTTGGTTGCGATTATGAGCACATTGTTGTTGCATTGAAATGTTTTACATAGTTTCAATGTATGGCTTAATTAGATGCTCTGGAGAGCTATATGTTGTTCAATGAGAACTATGTATGTACTTTGGTTTTAATGTGATGATGAACTTCTACTAATGTGATCACTTATCTATTCATGATGTTTTGTAATGGTTTTTGACACACTTAATTATATATAATGCACGCAGATGAACCGGCAATGGATGTATGGTGACAAACACACCTCCGAGTACATTGAGGGCGTGCATAATTTTCTCGGAGTGGCTGAGGCAAACAAGCAGAATGGTTTTATGTGTTGTCCATGCCCTATATGTGGGAATACAAAGTCTTACTCTGACCAGAAAATCCTTCACACCCACCTGCTTTATAAGGGTTTCATGCCACAGTATAATGTTTGGACCAAGCACGGAGAAATAGGGGTTATGATGGAAGAAAGTGAAGAAGAAGAGGACGATGACAACTATGTGCCCCCTGAATACGGTGATGCTGCAACGGGGGAAGCTGCTGAAGATCAAGAGGAACCAGACGATGTGCCCGATTATGATCTCCGCCGGGTCATTGTTGATGCAAGGAGATAGTGCGGAAGCCAAAAGGAGAAGCTGAAGTTCGGTCGCATGTTAGAGGATCACAAAAAAGGGTTGTACCCCAATTGCGAAGATGGCAACACAAAGCTCGGTGCCGTACTGGAATTGCTGCAGTGGAAGGTAGAGAATGTTGTGCCTGACAGAGGATTTGAGATGCTACTGAAAATATTGAAGAAGAAGCTTCCAAAGGACAACGAATTCCCGACAATACGTACGTAGCAAAGAAGGCCGTATGCCCTCTAGGATTGGAGGTGCAGAAGATACATGCATGCCCTAATGACTGCATCCTCTACCGCGGTGCGTACGAGGATTTGAACGCATGCCCGGTATGCGGTGCATTGCGGTATAAGATCAGACGAGATGACCCTGGTGATGTTGACGGCGAGCCCCCCAGGAAGAGGGTTCCTACCAAGGTGATGTGGTATGCTCCTATAATACCACTGTTGAAACGTCTGTTCAGAAACAAAGAGCATGCCAAGTTGATGCGATGGCACAAAGAGGACCTTAAGAAAGACGGTAAGTTGAGAGCACCCGCTGACGGGTCGCATGGGAGAAAAATTGAGAGAAAGTACCGGGCTGAGTTTGCAGGTGACCCAAGGAACGTATGGTTTGGTTTAAGCGCGGATGGCATTAATCCTTTCGGGGAGCAGATCAGCAATCACAACACCTGGCCCATGACTCTATGTATGTATAACCTTCCTCCTTGGATGTGCATGGAGCGGAAGTTCATTATGATGCTAGTTCTCATCCAAGGCCCTAAGCAACCCGGCAACGACATTGATGTGACATTAGTTGAAGAACTTTTATAGCTGTGGAATGGAAAAGGTGTACATGTGTGGGATGAGCACAAACAGGAGGAATTTGACCTGCATGCGTTGCTGTTTGTAACCATCAATGATTGGCCTGCTCTCAATAACCTTTCAGGATAGACAAACAAGGGATACCACGCATGCACACACTGTTTAGCTGACACCGAAAGCAATACCTGGACAAATGCAGGAAGAATATGTACCTGGGCCATTGTCGATTTCTTCCGAGCAACCATCAATGTCGAAAGAAAGGCAAGCATTTCAAAGGCGAGGCAGATCACCGGAAGAAGCCCGCAATGCGTACCGGCGATCACGTACTTGCTATGGTCAATGATATACACGTAATATTTGGATAGTGTCCCAGCGGACTATCTGTTCCGAATGACGCTGAGGGACGCGCACCCATGTGGAAGAAGAAACCTATATTTTGGGACCTACCCTACTGGAAAGACCTAGAGGTCCGCTCTTCAATCGACGTGATGCACGTGACGAAGAACCTTTGTGTGAACCTGTTAGGCTTCTGGGGCGTGTATGGGAAGACAAAAGATACACCGGAGGTACGGGAGGACCTGCAACGTTCGCACGAAAAATACGGCATGCCTCCAAAGCAGTATGAAGGTCCTACCAGCTACGCTCTGACCAAAGAGGAGAAGGAAATATTCTTTGAATGCCTGCTCAGTATGAAGGTCTCATCTGGCTTCTCGTCGAATATAAAGGGAATAATAAATATGCCAGAGAAAAAGTTACAGAACCTAAAGTCTCATGACTACCACGTGATTATGGCGCAACTGCTTCCAGTTGCATTGAGGGGGCTTCTACCGAAAAACGTCCAATTAGCCATTGTGAAGCTATGTGCATTCCTCAATTCAATCTCTTAGAAGGTGATCGATCCAGAAATCATACCAAGGCTAAGGAGTGATGTGGCGCAATGTCTTGTCAGTTTCGAGCTGGTGATCCCACCATCCTTCTTAAATATCATGACGCACGTCCTAGTTCATCTAGCCCCGTATTTCAATACAATATGTTCCCCTTTGAGAGGTTCACGGGAGTCCTAAAGAAATGTGTCCGTAACCGCGCAAGGCTAGAAGGAAGCATCTCTATGGGCCATCAAATAGAGAATGTCATTGGGTTTTGTGTTGACTTCATTCCTGGCCTTAAGAAGATTGGTCTCCCTCAATCGCGGTATGAGGGGAGACTGACTGGAAAAGGCACGCTAGGAGGGGACTCAATAATATGCAGGGACGGGCATTCTTGGTCTCAAGCACACTACACAGTTCTACAGAACTCTACCTTGGTGACCCTGTATGTCGATGAACACAAGAACAGTCTGCGCTCCAAACACCCGGAGCGGTGTGACGACTGGATTACATGTGAACACATCAGGACTTTTGGCAGTTGGTTGGAAACATGTCTCAGAGGTGACAACACTGTTTGTGATGAGCTATACTCGTTGTCCACGGGACCATCTTCGACTGTATTGGCTTACAAAGGATACGAGATAAATGGGAATACATTTTACACGATCGTCAAGATCAAAAGAGCACCAACCAAAACAGCGGTGTCCGCTTTGATGCAGCAACCAAGAGGGGAAAGGACACATATTATGGTTACATAGTGGACATATGGGAACTTGACTACGGACATGATTTTAAGGTCCCTTTGTTTAAGTGCAAATGGGTAAATCTGTCAGAGGCAGAGTGCTGTAGACCCACAGTACGGAATGACAACAGTGGATCTGAACAATCTTGGGTACACAGACGAACCATTCGTCCTAGCCAATGATGTGGCGCATGTTTTCTATGTGAAGGACATGTCTACCAAATCGAGAAAAAGAAAATATAAGGAAGCGAACACATCATATGATGAGCCAAAGTGCCACATAGTTCTTACAGGAAAAAGAGACTTCGTGGGAGTTGAGGGCAAGACAGACATGTCCGAAGAATATGAAAAGTTTCATGAAATTCCTCCCTTCCAAGTCAAGGCTGACCCAAGCACCCTGTTAAACGATGAAGATTATCCATGGTTACGGCGCAATAAGCAAAGGACACAAGTGAAGAAAAAGTGAAGACTATCTCTCCACAACTATTATGATGATGTCTTTGATCTAGAATATCCATGTAACATATGAGCTTTCGTCCAAAACCCTGATACTTCAAAAGAGATTGTCCGTTTTGTACACGAAGTGCATCCAGTTTTTGTCGTAACCCTCTCAACTCTTTAGCACATGCTATGTGGGTGAAATGATGATACCATGCCAACTTTCAACCTTTTCAGAGTTCATTTGTAGTGATTTTCATTTTCAGGGTCATATAGCTCAAAAAAATCAGTAAATGCATGAAAAATGACAAATGAAGTCGGAAAGGGTTGAAAATTGATGATGTGGCTTTGAATGGTGCATTTTGAACACACAAAAGGTCTGGAGTTCAAATAAGTTCAAAAAATGAAATCCCTTTGTAACAGATGAGCTTTCGTCCGAAACCCTAATACTTCGAAAGAGATTGTCCGTTTTGTACACGAAGTGCATCCAGTTTTTGCCGTAACCCTCTTAAGTTCTTAGCACATGCTATGTGGGCGAAATGATGATACCATGCCAACTTTAAACCTTTTCAGAGTTCATTTGTAGTGTTTTTCAATTTTAGGGTCATTTAGCGCAAAAAGAATGAACTAATAGCAAAAAGAATGAACTTAAAATAATCAATTAAGATATTATGTTATGATCAACTAAAACAAAACTAGAATATACTTCAATAGCAAAAATAATCAACTAAAAAGCTTTTATAAAACTCTAATAGCAAAAGGAATCAACTAAAAAGCTTTTACAAACCTCTAGTATTTTTTAAACTAAAATTATATAAAATTTATGCAACTAAAATTATCAAAGTGTTTTCTGTTCAAAACATTAATGGCAAAAGGAATTTTCATAAAGAATTTTTTTTGTTAAAAACTTTAATAGAAAACTAAAATAACAAAATATGTTCTTGATTAAAACAGACATTTAAAATAACCTAAAAATTACCAAATTTAATATAATGATAAAACACAATAATATTAAATAGCAAGAAAAAGAATCACTCAAAATCTATTTTTATAGTAAAGTTATTCACAAACTAGTAATTCACACTAATTAAAAGAATTCAAATTAAAACTATTCAAATTTGAAAATTAATGGCACTAACAAAAATTCTGTAATTTTTGTGACTTAACAGCAAAAAGAATTAAAAAATAAAGCAAAAGCCAAAAGAAAATAAATAATGCAAAAAACAAAACAAAAAACTAGAAAATAAAAATAAAAATGCCACCTACTGAGCCACCACGGCCTGAATACGACTAGAAACCCCATTGGGCCAGGATTCAGGCCCGCAGCAGGCCCACAGGCTGAGAGACAAGTTTAGGCCAGAAGGCCTGCAATAGTGAGGAGTTCGAATGGGATTGCACATCAGTGCTTATAAACAGGTCCTGGAGCTCCCCAACTAGCGAGGTGGGACTAAACTTCCCACCGCACCGCGCCAACACAAGGCCTTTGGTCCCGGTTGGTGGCACCAACCGGGACTAAAGGGCGGCATTGGTCCCGGTTCGTGCACGAATCGGGACCTTGGCCCCCTTTAATTAGTCACGGTTGGTGCCACCAACCGGGACCAAAGATCTATGTTTCCCGCCCTTTGGGCTGCTGAAAAGAGACATTTGGTCCCAGTTGATGGCACCAACCGAGACTAAAGGAGGGCATTGGTCCCGGTTTGTTTCACGAAACAGGACCAAAGCTTCGACTATATAGGAAACACTTAGCAATTTTTCACAAATTCATCACCAGTTGCACCCCCCCCCCCCGCCCGACGACGCCGAGCTCATTGATGCAGGCTGCCCCGATCGACATCGCCCGCCGCCCCTGCCGTCGCCCGTGGCTCGACATCGTCGTCTCTGTCGCCGTCGCCACCTGGACTGCCCAGACGCCGCCCGGCCCGCCCCTGCCCGCCCCGACGCCTCCTCTGTGAGCACCACGCCATGCCCTACCCCACCACCGCCGCCGCGTTGCCACCCCGCCACCGCCGCCGTTGCTTTTTTGTTATATATACTTTTTTACATATATGTTTCTTTTTATATGTATGTATGTATGTATGTATTTTTTGAACTTTTTATATGTATGGAAAAGAGAGGAAGAAGGAAGAAGGAAGAAGGGAAGAAAAAAGGAAGTAGGAAGAAGGAAAACAAGGAAGAAGGGAAGAAAAAGAAGGAGAGGAAAAAGGGCAGAAAAAAGAGAAGAAGAGGAGAAAAAATAAGAAGAGAAAGAAGGAGAAGAAGAGGAGAGGACAAAAAATAAGAAGAGGAAGAAGAAGAAAAAAGGAGGAGAAGAAGGAAAAAACGAGGGTGTCGAGGATCGCCGAGCGGCGAGGGTCGGACATGACATGAGGGGGGCGTCGGACATGTGATGAGGGGATGTCGGACATGCCATGAGGGGGGACGTCGGACATGACATGAGGGGGGACGTCGGACATGACATGAGGGGGGCGTTGGACATGACATGAGGGGGGCATCAAAAAAAATAAGAAGAGGAAGAAGAAGAAAAAAATAGAGGAGCTTCTCCTTTGTTTTCTTCTTCTCCTCTTTTTTTTCTTCTTCCTCCTCTTCTTATTTTTTATCGGGAACGAGGGTGTTGAGGGTTCGAGGGTCAAGGGTCGTCGAGGGGTCGAGGGTCGCCGAGGGTTCAAGGGTCGAGGTCGTCGAGGGGCCGAGGGTCGTCGAGGGGTTGAGGGTCGAGGATTGCCAAGGGGTCAAGAGGTTCCCTTGTGTCGAAGTATTGAAGAAATCCATGGCTTCATCATTAGCCGGAAGTAACCGGGGCATGATGGTACGAAGTTCTGCAAAGTTGTTTTGGAACGCAGTCCCGGATATGATAATTTGCCTTTTGGTACGAATTTCAGCAAAGGCCTTCCAAATAGTGATATTCAGAAGGCTCTTGCTGAACTTTGTTCCAAAAAGCGAATTATCCTATCTGGGACTCCGCTCCAAAACAACTTTGGAGAGCTTCATACCATCATGCGCCTGTTACTTTCGCCTAATGATGAAGACATGGTTTTCTTGAATCCTTTGGCACTAGTCAAACATGACATGAGGGGGTCGAGGGTCGGGAACTAGGGTAGAGGGTCGTGAATCGCTGAGCGGTCGAGGGTCGTGAACTAGTGTAGAGGGTCGAGGGTCGACGATGGGTCGAGGGTCGTCGAGGGGTCGAGGGTCCAGATTTATCAAGAATGCCCCCATTATGGATGTGCACAAGTTGATCCAATTTTTTTTCTGATCTCATATATATATTCTTCTTTATGTCAAGTTGTCTGTCAAAGTATTGAAGAAATCCATGGCTTCATCATTAGCTGGAAGTAACAGGTGTATGATGCTACGAAGCTCTTCAAAGTTATTTTGTAACGGAGTTCGTGATAGAATAATTCGCCTTTTGTTATGAATTTCAGCAAAGGCTTTCCAAATAGTGATATTCAGAAGGCTCTTGCTGAACTTTGTACCAAAGAGCAAATTATTCTATCGGGAACTCCGTTCCAATACAGCTTTGAAGAGCTTCGTACCATTATACGCCTGTCATTTCCGGCTAATGATGAAGTCATGGTTTTCTTGAATTCTTTGACACTAGACAACGTGACATATAGAAGGGTAGATGCGATCAGAAAAATATGGACCATTTTCTGCGCATCCAGAATGACGCCATTTTGTTAAATGTTGTCGATCCGGACATCGGACTATCATGAGAGAGGCGGTCCGGCCCAAACCCTAGAAGCGTTGTCGAGGCCACCCAAATTTACCAAGTTAAAAGAGCGTTGTCGTCGAGGCCACCCCAAACCCTAGAAGCATTGCCGAGGCCACCCCAAACCGTAGAAGCGTCGAGGCCACTAATATGATTCCTTGTTGTGATTAGCTAGCTAGGTCTACGTTTGGCACTAACATATCCATCTGTCATGCTTGTATATTAATTGTCATGTTGTAATATTTGCAGAAACTATGGAGCACCGAGACTTGGAAGCAGAACAGGGGTTGGGGGACATAATCCTCGGCGGAGATGATGTCATGTCATATCTCAACGACACCGATGGTCTGGAAGGAGAGGGTGAAGCAGGCTATGGTGATCGAACAATGGAGGAGGAGGGACATGATTATGATGGCTCCGGTGACCGAATGCCGGTGGAAGAAGGACACCGTGATGACGGCTCCGGTGACCGAACGGAGTCCGGCTAGGTATATATATTAATTAAGCCTGTGCTGACTAGCTAATTGATGCATTAATTGTTTTGGTATGTACACATATTAACTCTCTTCTTTCTTCTTTTCTAGCCCTCCGGATCGAGCCAAACTTCCGCAACGAGACGAGGACCGAAGAAAAGGTTGCGCCAGGATGAAAGGTTCACGATCACAGCAATCGCGCGCGATGGCCAACCGATTGAACCCATCCGGACCAAGGAAGCATTTTCTGCTCAGTGCGGGGTTCTGGTTAGGGACATGATCCCGATTAGCATCCACCAATGGTATAAGCCTAAGAACAAAGACCCTCAGGTGTCTTATGTCAACGATAGGCAGAAAGCTGATCTTTGGACCGAGCTGAAGGCAAATTTCACCCTGCCGCCAGAGGAGGATCCGGAGAAGCCAGTTATAGAGCCATTGGTCAAGGCTCATGCTCTTAAGAAGATGGAAGATCTATTCAGGAGGTGGAAGAATGAGTTGAAAACAATGTTTGTCGACAAATACAAGACTCCAGAATTCACCGACCGATTTGAGATGATAAGAGATCACTGGGACGCATTTGTGGCCCACAAGACATCGGAGATGAGTAAGAAGATGTCAGCGACAAACAAGAAAAATGCTGCAAAGAAGGAGCTTAACCATCGCACGGGGTCAGGTGGCTACCTCAAAGCCCGGCCGTTGTGGGACAAGGTTGAGAATGACCTGCTTGATAAAGGGGTCAAACCAGAGACATTGCACTGGCCAGACCGTTGAAGGACTTGGTTCTTCGGGGTTGGGGCACGTTGGACCCTGAAACAGGAAAGTGCATTTGGATGAACGACCAACTTGACATACCCGTCAAGAAGCTTCAGCAGTATATCAACGCAGCGTAGCAAGGGACGTTCGTTCCCGATAGAGAGAACGACGAGCTCACACAGGCCCTCGGCAATCCTGAGCACCCAGGACGAACACGAGGCACGACAGGTTGGGTTTCCCAGCGCAGGCCGTTACAAAACCCAGGAGAGGAAGAGGAAAGTGGAGCTGAACCAACTGCAGAACCTAAATGCAAGGGTACGAGCACTAGAGGAACAACAAGCACTAGTTAAGAGCCAGCGACCTGCCAGAGCTACCCCAAAAGCTACCCCGCCTTCTCAGTGGAGAAGCAGCGTGGCTTCCACCGAGCTCCTTCAGCAGCCTGACTTCACGGCTCCCAGCTACCCCGTGGATGCTATCACGGAGGCTCAAGATTGCCACGTTATGGCGCAATGGGGGCACCTCAAAGTCAAGGCGGCTGTCGGCTATGTTGCACCTCCTACACCCGGCGCAACTTTTCACTGCCTTCCGATTCCACAAGGCTATGCTATTGTGATGGTCGATGAAATAACGGAGGGATTTGAGGAGCTCGAGCTTGACCACCCTACCGGTGAAGGGGAGACTCAGCTGGGTCTTGCTCTGAAGACTCCATGTCTATGGCGGAAGGAGCTCATCAAGCTTCCGAACTGGACGCCTCCGCCTCCTCCTCCTCCTCCGGCGAGTCAGGGCAGCCCGCCTCCTCCTCCGCCTGCGCCGGCGCGTCCGAGCAGCCCGCCTCCTCCTCCGCCTATTCAGCAAGGGCGGAAGAGAGCCGCTGCCGCTCCGGCTGCTCCAGCGCGTCGTAGCACTCCGCCTCCTTCTCCGCCTCATAAGCAACGAAAGAAGACAGCCGCAGCCGCTCCGGCTGCTCCGGCGTCTAGCAATACAGCCAGAGGCAGGAGGCAATACAGATTCGGTCCATCTCTCAAGCCTCTAGAGAAGTTACCATACGAGATGACCGAACAGGAAAATGCGGAGATCTGTAAAGCTTATGTGAAGGATTTTTTTCCAAAGAAACCTCCACCTCCGAAAGAGAAGATAGATAAGGTGAAAGTTCAGCGCACTTTGGATGCCCTGAAGCGACCACCACCGCCTCCGCCAGATGACAACCATGTTCGCGCTCTTAAAAAGGCAGTGGAAGAAGCGCGCCAGTCGGGAACTACTTCAAGTGACAAAAGGTTACAAGAACGAAGAAGTGGGAAAAAATTCCCCAGCTCGGTAAACAGGCGAACCAATCGTGCCCCCCACTGAAGGTGTCTAGCAATATTGTCGTAAATCTGTCGGGGATGTTGCCCGGTACCAATCCTGGTGATTACCTGCCCGACGATGCACATTTTGAATCAATGGAGGTGGACGAACACAAATACCGGTACGGGAAGCCTCTCGTCAAACCTGGTCATCCTCCACTAACAACGATGATGTGAAGATTCCATAAGTGGTACATTGACACCTGCAAGTCTGGGAAGGATATTTTGACGCTGAGAGTTAAAGAGGAGCACGACCTCGTTGGAATTGATCTGTTGTCTGTTCCATTTGAGGAGTTCTTCCAGTTTTTCAATCAAAAGGCCCTCGATAAAATAATCGTCACTTGCTACTGTCTGTAAGTACTACTTCTGTAATTAAGTCTCTATATATAGCTCAGCTCTTTTGCATGTATATATAATTATCCTCACTATGCAGATTGAAGATCGTCGAATGTAGAAAAGCACAAATCTATGATATTGGGTTCATTAACACAAATCACATAGATGAATGGACGGTTAAATTTGATCGCAAAGAAGCCGAGGCCAACTTGCTAAAATCATTGCTTCAAAATCAAAACAAAGATAAAATACTCTTTCCCTACAACTTCAAGTGAGTGTTATACTGTCTTGTGCATATTCGGTTTCCCTTATTACTCGAGGTTATAATAATGTAATTGATGAGTTATGCATGCGTGCGCAACTTTCACTTTATTCTCCTAGAGATTAAGCTTGAGCAGGGACTAGTAACCGTCTTAGACTCAAGACGAAAAGATCCCAAGGAGTATGCGGCCATGACTGAAATGCTCCAGAAGTAAGTTCAATCGGTCATTATCGCACCATATCGGCAACTTTGTTCATTTCCTGATATCAAGTAATAATTATTTTCTTTTGTCTCGTAGGGTTTGGAAAGTGTTCACCGCAGAAGCTCCAGGACTGCCAGGGGAGCTGCGATTTACACACCCGAAAGTAAGTACTACTAGCTAGTTCCGCGCATCTCCCATTGATTCTAGCTAGTTTCACCAGCCATTTATAATGCTTGATTATCAGTTTGATTGACCTCTATTTCTCATAAAGTGGTTGTGGCAGGACGGCGGGAATAATTTTTGCGGATACTACGTTTGCGAGTACATCTACAACGTGACGACCTCTAAGCGGGGCTACTCTAAAGAAGATTATGAAGTGCGTAAGCAATAATATTCAAAATTTTATTTTATTACCATCATTTCTGTTGAGTTTCATTCATATATATATATATATATTGACCCCCTTCTTCAAATTAGCTTTGGCAGCTGCGGGATGAACTCCTGCCACAAGATCGCATAAAAGCAATTCAAGAAAAATTGGCGGGATTCTTTCTTGACCACGTCATAAATAAAGACGGAGAATACCATGTGGAACTTGACATCAGATGTTAGGGATTGTAATAGATCTTATATTGTATATATGTAGCCAGTAGCGTTGGATAGATATACGAAAACTTGTTGTTCGACCAATCTCTTGGAGAAAGAGATGTCGATCACTTCTCTTTGTATATGTTCATGACGATCTTGTGTATTTAATGGTTTCCTTCATTTGCTTAATACCTAGCGTGTCGAGTCCTCTCTATACGTATAGTATGTGGCGTCGACCAATCACGGAGATAAGAGAGGACACTTCTCTCTATTAGCTAGCTAACACAATATATGAAACCCCTAAATTAACCCTACAAAACCCCAAACCCCCTAAAAAAACAAAACCCCAACCCCTGAACTGCTGACGCGTGGATGCCTTTTGCTCCCGGTTGGTGCTACCAACTGGGACAAAAGGCCCTCCTGCTGACAAGCCGCACTGGCTACGTGGAGACCCATCTGTTCCGATTCGTATAAGAATCGGGACTAAAGGTATTGGGATTTAGTACCGACCCTTTAGTCCCGGTTCAGGAACCGGGACAAATGGGCCTTATCAACTGGGACCAATGGGCCTTTTTCTATTAGTGTCCTATAATAGTCTTAACCTAGTCGGCAAAGTCGTCCCATTGTAACCATCCTAATTCAAATTTGAATGAGCACGTGTGCTGCCACTATTTTGCAGAGCTCGAGTAAAGAAAGATCGAGGCATGGTCAGACAGGGACTCAATGCGCTCAAGCACGCGTACGGTTCCCAGAGGACATTTTAATACACATTCAGTATCCCCATTCGGAGCTAGACGACTAGCTAGCTGCTCCTGTGTGGGGACAAAGAAAGACAAGCAGGAAACGACCCGTCCATCATTGGTGGCAGATGAGACTGAACGTAAGGTTGATTTGGTAGATATGAAGGCTTTATCAAGAAAAAGGCAGAAGTGAGGTTTTGACCATCTGTGTTGGCTCGAAGAACATATGTATATCTATAAAACTGGCTACTTCGGATAGACGTGGCGGATGTGCCATACAGCAACCTTCTCCTGCGCGAGTCCATCTCCGCGCATCGGGCAGCGAGCCTCCACAGCGCCATGCCGCCGATCTTCGCCGCCATCAATGAGTGAGATGAAGCACCGCTCCACCACGGCATTTGGACTTGAGAAGAGGCGCACACACATTCTACTCACCACAACTAATACCATTTGATGTGACGACATATCACATTAGACTAACTACTACACGTTATGACCAGTTAATAAAGCCAACAGCAACAAGTAACATGAACGGTGTCCCCGCAAAAAAGGGAGCATAAACAGTGCCAATGATTTGAAAAGCACAGTAGCGACGATTTACAAGCTCAGGGCAGCAGCTTATCTCATTTATCAGTGCAAAAAACCACTCTTTTGGAAATATGTGCAGGAGTTAGAATTGCATAGTATCTTGACATTCTACAAAACATTTCACTCTAGCAATTATCAATTCGGTTCACCATCCACTCTGTCACACTTCCATACAAAACAGGATGTGAGTTTCACAGAACTCAAAGTAATTAAGTAGCCAGTAGTAAATGTTTTGCTCTAAGCTGCTGCTGCTATGGTCCATAGATTACATCAAAACAAAAGGCGTCATAGTCAAAGTTTTGCATTTTTTATGCAAAACGAGAGCTTGACATTCTACGTGAGCTTCTCTCTGCAGTAGGCATGGTCAGTTCAGTTCCATTGCCTCCCTGCATGAATCAGTTGATCACGACATGTTAAAGAAGTTTCGAATTCAAGGCAACACCTAGAGTTGCTCAAGAAAAAAACTAGATGAAAGATGAATCTCCTACCAGAATAATTTATCAATGTCTTCATTTTCTGGGTCCTACTCTAAAGCATGGGAGAGTGCTAGATAAGCTCCGCTATACTCCTAAAGGAAGGCAAGCGCACACACAACAGAATCAGACAACAAATATGGAAGGGGCAATGTAATTGTCAGTTTGTATCTTTCGTTGTTTCTCTCTTTCCTTTTCGTTGTCAGCACATCTTGTATCTTTCATTGTTTCTCCTTTCCTTCTCTGTAAGGTGTCATTTGTAATCTCGTGATCAGTTGATGGCTTTGTTAATTTAAAGTCAGGTTAGGCTCGAGCCTTATCTCGGGCTCGGCCTAGCCTTTACTCTAAACAAGTACAATTTACGTTGAAAAAAATTCATCGAAACATATCAACATGTGATTTATAGTTTTGTGTGAAGGTATCTATGCAAGGGCGCAACGATGAAAAAGGTTCGTAATTTGGAAGTATGCTGCATTGGATATTTTATTTTGGGAAAATGAATCTAGAAGTAAAAAAACGTACATGTTCTCCAATCCCTCCTGCTCCGATGAGGAAGCCCACAAAAATTCTATAGCAGTCACAGATGATGCACATGCACTATTGTAGTCACCAGAGGAGTTTGCAGATAACCTTTAACCACCGATGATTTCGTATTCCATTGGGTCATGAGGATAAGTGGATCATTACGTAGGCCTATTTACCATGTCGCCTAAGATGGGCAAGTGACCACTGGATTCGGCTTCCTGTCATGGTTCTACCAGCGTAGAAGTGGCCACTTCCTACCTTGCTCTGGTTCCTCGGTCTTGACGCTGTCATGGTCGCTAACAGATTATCAACGCGCAACTGAACCTAATGTTATGAAAAATGTGCCGCTGCAGCCTGTTCAACTCAGTATGAATTAGATTCTAATGTTATGAACCTCCAACACAATCGGCCTACGTTTTTGATTCCTCTCACTCCTATTGACAAGACTCTAAGCATGAATTAGATTGCTCTTTATCTTGTATTTCTGCTAGCTAAGGTCTCCTCTATGGAGCAGATAACAAGAATATTTTCTCCTTTGAATTAAGCTGGTTCGAAAAGGAGAATTTCTTATATATCATTGCAAGGGAATGGGCTAAGCCTGAGAGTGGTAATTCCAATGTTGAACGGTGGCAACACAAGATTAGACACCTTTGACAATTTTTAAGGGGTTGGGCCAGAAACGAAAGCGGGATTTATAAGCAAGAAAAAGAAAGACTAATCCAATTGATTGAAACATTGGATCTTAATGCGGAATCTAACCTGCTCAATAGGACTGAGCAGGCTACTAAGTCTAAGGCAGAACAGAAACTTCGTGCCCTTCTTAGAAGAAGAAATGAAGTGGGCCTTGCATGCTAATGTTCTCACACTAGTAGAAAAAGGCCCATTTGTCCCGGTTCATAAGACCCATCTGTCCCGATTGGGGAACCGGGACTAAAGGGTCGTTACTAATGCCCTAGGCCTTTAGTCCCGATTCTTATACAAACCGAGACAGATGGGCCTCCATGTGGCCGCTCCGGCGACAGGCAGGAGGGCCTTTGGTCCCGGTTGGTAGCACCAACCGGGGCCAATAAGCTTCCACGCGTCAGCATTTCAGCGGCTGGTTTTTTTTTTGAAAGGAGGTGGTTTAGGGGTTTTGGGGGTTAATTTAAGTTCGTATAAGTAGCTAATAGAGAGATGTGTCCTCTCTTATCTCCGTGCTACTGCTACAGCTATGCCTAAACATGACTTGGATTGAAGTGAGGCAACATGTGGTGCATGTCGAAAGTAATACTAATCCTAACTTGATCAAGTTTGGATTGTACTACTTTCGACATGCACCACATGCATGTTGCCTTCACTTCAATCCAATCCATGTTCATTTCATCCACAGCTATAAAATAACTCTTCATGCTCGCATCATGCATCATCATAATAACAAGTCCTATTAATCATCATCATACAACTTCTAATCGTTATTAATAACAAGTCATACTATCATCATCCTGATAGTCATCGAACCAACCATACTTTGTTCTTAGCACATGATCATCAGTACTAGGTAGGACCTAAATACCCTTTTTAAGGTAAAATAGCATAAAACAATATAGACCCTGACTCTCCATTATGGAGAACTGAGATCATCCTGCCTCCAATTCTTGCGCTTCGCTTCCTTTTGCTTCCAAGAACCTCCTTACGATGTCCATACATTTTTTCTATTTACTGATTAGCATGTCTCCACTTCTTTGAGAAATCCGGTATGGACAGTTGAGATTCGTAGGATGACCTGGATATATGTTCAAAACACGAAGGCTGCCATTCTGATACATCAAATGAGGCACACAATCCTCTGGGATTCTCTGTTGAAAAACATAGTAATAACTTCATAGTTAGCAATGATGTACTAGTTTTAGAAGTATGCAAAAGATGCACGGATGTCGTAATAGTAAAATATCTTACCAGGGTATCTCCATGGTAGTTACCGTAGTTCAACACATGCACTAGTGGCACGTATTGACCATAATGTTGAGGAGTTTGATTGTAGATATTGTAATTCTCAATATCAGTACAAAATCAGACCAGATGATTTTTCTCCTGATAAGTTAATTCGGAGCCATCGGTGTAGTGGGTTTTGTCTACCATGTTCTGCACATTGTTTGAACAATCAAAATGAGCTGTCAATGGAAATATGCTGTCAACTATTTTGAAATAAACAATATAAATTAGCTAATAACTATGTTTGAGAAACTCACATAGCGGTAGAACTGGAGGCGTATCAACAAGGACCAAAATGTCCATATTGTCTTGCTCGATTTCAGGATCACCAAGATCCATGGTGGCAAGCATACCCTCATCAAAACCATACATCTTGCAAAATGCTTCCCAACTTTTGTAACCAAAATGGGTTACGCTCTCAGCATTATACAGATTTACTTCAAAATCCACATCATGATGGGTCCTTAGGTGAATTTTCTTCGTTTCAAAATTTTCATGGTCTTCAAAATCCATCCTCTCTAAGACATAGCGTCTTGCATGGCATGGGATAAGCTATACTCCAATTGTAAAAGATGAAAATTACATGTTGAAATAGTTGAAGTCATGCTTAATTACGAAAAAAAACACTTGTCGCCGTTGCGTACCGTTTCAATATCGAAGGTCTCCTCGAGCTTAATGCTGAAGCGCCGATCATCATCCAGGTGAGGCCTGTCGCACAAACCTCGATCGTCATGGCACCACCCGCACTCACCTGGGAGACTTTCGTCGTCCGATGATGACATTTCCTACGTTCATAATTCAAAGATTAAACTTGTACAATTAAATATATGTACTACAAAAACAAATTAGATCATTATTATTCATCACGGGTTGATTATCAGTTTGTCCAGTCTTTTCTTGAAAACTCTTAGCTCACGTGGCGTATACATTCGACCGTTGGTGATGGTCGATCCTCCATTTGTCCCCGAGTGCATTACACCAAAATATCTAGCACGCGGGAACGAAGGAGAAGCGACCCCCACGACAACAGTCGGGATTCTTCGTCCTTTCATATATATATATATGGTGGAACTCTCCCTCACTGATTCCTCTCTGACATTTGCGACCGTCGGTGATGGTAGCTCCTCCTTTCGTTCCCGAGTGCATTACACCAAATTGTCTAGCACACGGGAACGAAGGAGAAGCTACCCCCACGACAACAGTCGGGATTCTTCGTCCTCTCACATATGGTGGAGACTCGATAGACTTAAAGTCAACCCTGAAATATCGTTTAATTATTTTCTAAAAGAGGATTTGGCTGGTCTCACCTCGATGTCGGAGGGGGTCGGTGACGGGGACGACGGCGGGGATGATGGAGGGGCCGGGGGTTCCTAGATTTCTGCGAAAACAAAAACCCTATAAGCTATCAACTAATCATATGCATATGCCTTGCATAGTGCTCTCGAATTTTAGCATTCAAAGTAGGAGTAGTTTTTCAATTTGAGCATTCAATAAGCAAAATCAAATCGCAAAATAAAGTAGTATTCAAATTAGGATGCATTCAATTATAAGCAAAACTACATCATCTCCATGCGTCTGTACATCGTCGAATATTATCACTAATACACCTCGAATACTATCATACATATATCATTGCCAGTACAGCTAGAACCGTAGCGTCCGACGGGTATCGGCGCGGGCGGTGGATACCCAAAGGGAAGGAACCATCATAGGATCATAGCTCCAGTGAGATCCCTGAAGAACCTGTCAGGTATTGTCGAACCTGCCCTCCAACGCAACCATGTAGCGACGGACGTGATGGTCCTCCTCGCTGACACGGTGACGTACCACCTCCGCGGTGTCCGGAAGCCTCAGCACCATCACTGGCCCACGCGACCGCCACCAAAAAAGGATCGGGTCAGCGACGGGCTGGCTCCTCACCAACCTACGCCCCCCGGAAGGTAGCACCTCCCAAAACCAGCCCGGCGGAGCCCAGTCCCGGACATGGCCCCTCTGATCAAGCCGGCCTCCTCCGCCGAGTCGGCATTTACGAGGATGCGGGATAGGCATCGCCGACGTCGATGCGGGAATAATTGCTTTAACTGAAAAAACAAACTAGTTCTATTAATTTCCTTACTATAAATAGAATAAAGTAGTACTTACTAAAAATAAACTAGCTAGTTTAACTAGTTCTATTATTTTTCTAACTAATTCTATTAAACACTTTCTAAGTAGTACTTACTAAAAGTTATCAGGGAGGGGGGTACGATATAAACAACGACATACCCGATAAAAAATAAGAAGAGGAAGAAGAAGAAAAAAAGAGGAGAAGAAGAAAGGAATAGAGGAGGAGATCGAAGAAAAAAAGAAAAGAGGAGAAGAAGAAGGAATAGAAGAGAAGAAGAAAAAATAGAATAATATATTATTCTATTTCTGCTTCTTCTCCTCTACATTCCTTCTTCTTCTCCTCTTTTCTTCTTCTTTTTCATCTTCTTATTTATTTCTCCTCTTCTTCCTCTCCTCTTCTTCTTATTCTTCTTCTTCTTCTCCTTCTTCCTCTTCTTATTTTCCTTTTTTCTCTCCTTCTTTTTCTTCTAAATATGAACATACATAAATGACTTTGATCATACACAATTTTCAGATTCCTACACAATATGAACATATACATAAAAATTCTATGAAAAAAAATCATAAAAATTCTATGAACAAAATTACAACAGAAAAAAATCATAAAAATTCTATGAAAAATTTGACATATTCTTTGCATATGAACATACAAACATTTTCATATTCAATAATAATATCACCCAAAAAATCTAAACTACACATCTAAATTAATACATCTAAATTAGAACAACTAAATTAACTACACATCTAACTACACATCCAAATTAATACAACTTAATTGCAAATATAAACTATAGGGAGGAGGAGGAGGCGGGCGGCGCGGCGGCAGCAGCGGCGGTCATTACAGGAAGGAGGAGGAGGGGACCGGGGCGGCGCTCACAGGGTGCGCGGCGACGGCGACGAGGAGGCAGCGTCGGCGTGGGCTCGGGGGCACGGGAGACGGCGACGGCGGCGGGGCAGCCTGGCAGCATCGAGGAGGTCAGCGTCGTCGGGCGGCAACTGGCGATGAAATCTGAAAAAATGCTAAGGGCTGGCTTATATAGGAAAGGCTTTAGTCCCGGTTCGTGGCACGAACCGGTGCCAAAGCCAATCTTCAGTCCTGGTTGGTGCCACCAACCGGGACAAAAGGCCTCTTTTCAGCAGCCCAAAGGGCGGGAAGCAGAGGCTGGTCCCGGTTGGTGGCACAAACCGGGACTAAAGGATGGGCATTGGTACCGGTTGGTGCCACGAACCGGTACCAGTGTACGCCTTTAGTACCGGTTTATGGCACCAACCGGGACTAAAGGCCTTGTGCTGCCCGCATCGCGGCACGAAAGTTTAGTCCCTCCTCGCTAGCTGAGGGAGCTCGAGAGTGGTTTATAAGCCCCATTCCCGCTGCCTTCTCGAGCTCCTCTCAAATGCAGGCTTTCAGGCCTAAACACATTGTATTTGCTTGTGGGCCTATTGGGCCTTCTACAGGCCTGAATCCTGGCCCATGGGTGGGTTTCTAGTCGTATTCAGGCCGTGGTGGCCCAGTAGGTGGCGTTTTTTTATTTTTCCCAGTTTATTTCTTTTCTTTTTTGCTTTATTTACTTTATTTTGTTTCTACTTACAACAAAATACTTACTTATTTTATATTATTTTGTTTCTAATTACTTGCTTATTTTATTTTATGATAATTCCTTTTACTTTTAATGATTTTGAACAGAAAAAAAAACTTTGATAATTTTAGTTGCATCAATTTTATATAATTTTAGTTTCAGTAATACTAGAGGTTGCTTATAATGTTTTGAACAGAAAATACGTTGATAATTTTAGTTTCATAAATTTTATTTATGTTACTAAAGTTTATTTTATTTTGTTTCTACTTATATATTTAATTAAAGTTTATTTTATTCTGTTTCTAATTACTTATTTATTTTTTATGATATTTGTTATTTTCCATGCATTTAATGATTATTTTGAGCTATAAGACCCTGAAATTGAAAAGCACTAGAAATGAACTCTGAAAAGGTTGAAAGTTGGCATGGTATCATCATTTCACCCACATAGCATGTGCAAGAAAGTAGAGAGGGTTACGGCAAAAACTGGATGCACTTCGTGTACAAAACGGACAATCTGTTTCGAAGTGTCAGGATTTCATACAGAAACTCGTCTGTTACAACATGCATTTCAAATGAACTACCAAAAGGTTGAAAGTTGGCATGGTATCATCATAATAGTTGTGGAGAGAAAGTCTTCACTTTTTTTCGCTTGTGTGCTTTGCTTATTGCGCCGTAACCATGGATAATCTTTATCGTTTATCAGGATGCTTGGGTCAGCCTTGACTTCGAAGGGAGAAATTTCATGAAACTTTTCATAATCTTCAGATATGTCTGTCTTGCCCTCCACTCCCACAATGTCCCTTTTTCCTGAAAGAACTATGTGGCGCTTTGGCTCGTCGTATGATGTATTCGCTTCCTTATCTTTTCTTTTTCTCGGTCTGGTAGACATGTCCTTCACATAGATAACATGTGCCACATCATTGGCTAGGACGAACTGTTCGTCAGTGTACCCAAGATTGTTCAGATCCACTGTTGTCATTCCGTACTGTGGGTCTACCTGTACCCCGCCTCCTGACAGATTGACCCATTTGCAATTAAACAAAGGGACATTAAAATCATGTCCGTTGTCAAGTTCCCATATGTCCATTATGTAACCATAATATGTGTCATTTCCCCTCTCGGTTGTTGCATCAAAGCGGACACCGCTGTTTTGGTTGGTGCTCTTTTGATCTTGGGCGATCGTGTAAAATGTATTCCCATTTATCTCATATCCTTTGTAAGTCAATACAGTCAAAGATGGTCCCCTAGACAACGAGTACAACTCATCACAAACAGTGGTGTCACCTCTGAGACGTGTTTCCAACCAACTGCTGAAAGTCCTAATGTGTTCACACTGCTCCGGGTGTTTCGAGCGCAGACTGTTCTTGTATTTATCGACATACGGGGTCACCAAGGTAGAGTTATGTAGAACTATGTAGTGTGCTTGAGACCAAGAATGCCCATCCCTGCATATTATTGAGTCCGCTCCTAGCGTGCCTTTTCCAGTCAGTCTCCCATCATACCACGATTTAGGGAGACCTATCTTCTTAAGGCCAGGAATGAAGTCAACACAAAACCCAATGACATCCTCTGTTTGATGGCCCATGGAGATGCTTCCTTCTAGCCTAGCACGGTTACGGACATATTTCTTTAGGACTCCCATGAACCTCTCAAAGGGGAACATATTGTGTAGAAATACGGGGCCCAGAATGACAATCTCGTCGACTAGATGAACTAGGAAGGATGGTGGGAACACCAGCTCGAAACTGACAAGACATTGCGCCACATCACTCCTTAGTCTCGGTATGATTTCTGGATCGATCACCTTCTGAGAGATTGCATTGAGGAATGCACATAGCTTCACAATGGCTAATCGGATGTTTTCCGGTAGAAGCCCCATCAGTGCAACCGGAAGCAATTACGTCATAATCACGTGGCAGTCATGAGACTTTAGGTTCTGGAACTTTTTATCTGGAATATTTATTATTCCCTTTATATTCGACGAGAAGCCAGTCGGGACCTTCATACTGAGCAGGCATTTGAAAAAGGTTTCCTTCACTTCTTTGGTAAGAGCATAGTTGGCAGGACCTTCATACTGCTTTGGAGGCATGCCGTCTTTTTCGTGCAAACGTTGCAGGTCCTCCCGTGCCTCAGGTGTATATTTGTCTTCCCATACACGCCCAAAAAGCCTAACAGGTTCACGCAAAGGTTCTTCATCATGTGCATCACGTTGATTGAAGAGCGTACCTCTAGCTCTTTCCAGTAGGCTAGGTCCCAAAATATAGATTTCTTCTTCCACATGGGTGCGTGTCCCTCAGCGTCATTCGGAACAGCTAGTCCGTCGGGACCCTTTCCAAATATTACGTGTAAATAAGAGACCATAGCAAGTACGTGATCACCGGTACACATGGCGGCTTCTTCCGGTGATCTGCCTCGCCTTTGAAATGCTTGCCTTTCTTTCAACATTGATGGTTGGTCGGGAGAAATCGATGATGGCCCAGGTACACATTCTTCCTGCATCTGTCCAGGTATATACTTTTGGTGTCAGCTAAACAGTGCGTGCATGCGTGGTATCCCTTGTTTGTCTGTCCTGAAAGGTTACTGAGAGTGGGCCAATCATTGATGGTCACGAACAGCAATGCCTTTAGGTCAAATTCTTCCCCCATGTGCTCATCCCACGCACGTACACCTGTTCCATTCCACAGCTGTAAGAGTTCTTCAACTAATGGCCTTAGGTACACATCAATGTCGTTGCCGGGTTGCATAGGGCCTTGGATGAGAAGTGGCATCATAATGAACTTCCGCTGCATGCACATCCAAGGAGAAAGGTTATACATACATAGAGTCACGGGCCAAGGGCTGTGATTGCTGCTCTGCTCCCCGAAAGGATTAATGCCATCCGCGCTTAAAGCAAACCATACGTTCCTTGGGTCACTTGCAAACTCAGCCCAGAACTTTCTCTCGATTTTGCTCCAATGCGACCCGTCAGCAGGTGCTCTCAACTTCCCGTCTTTCTTACGGTCCTCACTGTGCCACCGCATCAACTTGGCATGCTCTTTGTTTCTGAATAGTCGTTTCAGCCGTGGTATTATAGGAGCATACCACATCACCTTCGCAGGAACCCTCTTCCTGAGGGACTCGCCCTCAACATCACCAGGGTCATCTCGTCTGATCTTATATCGCAATGCACCGCATACTGGGCATGCGTTCAAATCCTTGTACGCACCGCGGTAGAGGATGCAGTCATTAGGGCATGCATGTATCTTCTCCACCTCCAATCCTAGAGGGCATACGACCTTCTTTGATGCGTATGTACTGTCGGGTAATTCGTTATCCTTTGGAAGCTTCTTCTTCGGTATTTTCAGTAGCTTCTCAAATCCTTTGTCAGGCATAGCATTCTCTGCCTTCCACTTCAGCAATTCCAGTCCGGTACCGAGCTTTGTGTTGCCATGTTCGCAATTGGGGTACAACCATTTTTTGTGATCCTCTAACATGCGATCGAACTTCAGCTTCTCTTTTCACTTTTGCAATTTTCCCTTGCATCAACAATGACCCAGCGGAGATCATCATCGGGCACATCGTCTGGTTCCTCTAGATCTTTAGCTTCCTCTTGATCTTCAGCTTCCCCCATTGCAGCATTACCGTATTCAGGGGGCACATGGTTGTCATGTCCTCCTCTTCTTCGTTGTATTTCATCATAACCCCTATTTCTCTGTGCTTCGTCCAAACATTATAGTGTGGCATGAAACCCTTATAGAGCAGGTGGGTGTGAAGGATTTTCTTGTCAGAGTAAGACCTCGTATTCCCACAATTAGGGCATGGACAACACATAAAACCATTCTGCTTGTTTGCCTCAGCCACTTCAAGAAAATTATGCACGCCCTTAATGTACTCAGAGGTGTGTCTGTCACCGTACATCCATTGCCGGTTCATCTGCGTGCATTATATATAATTATGTGTGTCAAAAGTAAGAAAATTAGACAAGTATCTATCTAAAGTAAGATTTTTTTCTTTCAGAAAGAAGATAAGAACAAGAGGCTCACCACGGTGGTGCCGGCGACGAGATCGGCACGGGCGATCGACGGCGGTGAAGACGAGGATGGGGCGTGACGGGCCGCTAAACCTAGACAAATCTCGGAAAAAATGGAGCTCGGAGATCGAGCTTCGAGAGGAGAAAGCTTAACTACTATGGCTCGGGCATTTCATCGAACACCTCATGTGCATAGGAGGTGAGCTAGAGCACCCAATGCCCTCCCCCTCGCCGGCCAGCAAAAAATAGAGCACTGTGGAGTGCTCTGCTCGCCGGCGATGGGGTATATATAGGCAACTCATCGGTCCCGGTTCGTGGCTGGAACCGGGACTAAAGGCCATCCTTCTGTCCCGGTTCCTGCCACGAACCGGGACCAATGGTTGTGGGTCAGGAGCAAGGCCCATTGGTCGCGGTTCGTCCCAAGAACCGGGACATATGGGCCCAGACGAACCGGGACCAATGCCCACGAGGCCCCGGCTGGCCCCCTGGGCTCACGAACCGGGACAAATGCGTCCATTGGTCCCGGTTCGTGGCAGAACCGGGACTAATGGGCTGGCCAGGCCCGAACGAAAGCCCCTTTTTCTACTAGTGTCAAAGTTGTCCAAGGGGATGAAAATACCCAATTTTTTCACATGATCGCAAATGGCAAACACAGGAAAAAGGAAATCATCCAGCTCGAGCAGGATGAAGGGACGGCAGTCGGTCATGAGAACCTTAAGCTATATATTTCAAATTATTATAAACAGCTCTTTGGGCCTCCTGTGGACAATGATGTGTCCCTTGAAGAGCTCGTAGTTGAGGATATTCCTCAGCTTCGGTCAGACGAAAATGAGATTTTATCTGCACCATTTCTAGAGAAAGAGGTGTTTGACGCGGTTTCGCAAATGAAACCGAATAAGGCGCCAGGACCAGATGGGTTCCCTGCCGAATTCTATAAGAAATGTTGGAATATCTTAAAGGGAGACCTTCTACCCATGTTCCAGGACCTGCACAATGGCCACCTACAACTCTTCCATCTTAACTTTGGAACAATAACGTTGTTGCCAAAGAAAGAAGGAGCGGTTTGTATTGAACAGTTTTGACCGATATGTCTTCTGAATGTGAGTTTCAAAATTTTCACGAAAGTTGGCACCAATAGATTGACACAGATTGCCCACTCGATGGTGGAACCGAGTCAAACGGCCTTCATGCCTGGGACACACATCCTGGAAGGGGTTGTTGTCTTACATGAAACTCTTCATGAAATCCACTCGAAGAAACTACTAGATGGGGTGATCTTCAAGGTGGATTTTGTGAAGGCATATGACAAGGTCAAATGGCCTTTCTTATAGCAGGCCATGAGCATGAAAGGGTTTGATGAAAAATGGAGGACGTAGGTGGATTCCTTCATCCAAAAGGGTGGTGTCGGGATTAAGGTGATTGATGATGTGGGTCATTATTTCCAAACTCGCAAAGGATTAAGACAAGGAGGTCCAATGTCTCCTATTCCTTTTAATATCGTGGCTGACATGTTGGCCGTGCTTATAGGCAGGGCGAAGGAGAATAGCCTAGTAGGTGGACTAGTTCCCCATCTGACTGATGGTGGCGTTTCCATCTTATAATATGCTGACGATGCTATCATATTCATGGAACATGATATTACAAAGGCTAGGAATATGAAACTAGTGCTTTATCTCTTCGAACAAATGTCAGGATTTAAGATTAATTTTCACAAGAGTGAACATTTGTTTGGGTGTGAAATGGGATCCTTACCTTTCTGTTATCTAGGGATCCTGATTCACCATCGTAAACTTACTAATAAAGAATGGAAATGCATCGAAGAACGATTTGACAAAACATTAAGCCGCTGGAAGGGTAAGCTTATGTCATGAAGGTCGGCTGGTGCCGATTAACTCATTACTTACTAGTATGTCGATGTTCCTATTATCTTTCTTTGAAACACCCAAAGGGGTACAGAAGATGTTAGATTTTTAACGGTCTCGATTCTTGTGGCAATCTGATGAAGTTAAATAAAAATACCGCTTGACAAGATGGGATATTATATGCAGACCCAAGGACCAGGGGGACTAGGGATCAAGAACCTGGAGGTTAAAAACAAATTCCTGCTAAGCAAATGGCTGTACAGGTTATCAGTAGAGACTCATGGTATGTGGGCACAGATTTTTGCAACAAATATTTACACTCTAAATCTCTGGCCTAGGTTACTGTAAGACCTAATGACTCGTCATTCTGGATGGGGCTAATGAGGATAAAAGATACCTTCTTTCATAGAGAAAAATTCGTTGTTGGTAGTGGTACCACAGCAAGATTTTGGGAGGATACGTGGTTAGGGGAGATGCCGCTGGACTTACAGTATCCGACCTTATATAATATTGCGCAACGTAAGGACGATTACGTGACTACAGTATTACAAGTGGTCCCGTTAAATATCCAGCTCAGGAGGTCCTTAGTTGGGGAGCGTTGGAATTCCTGGCTTCACCTTGTGCGGAGATTGATGGATTTTCAACACTCTGACCAGCCTGATTCTTTTTAGTGGAAGTTAACTGGAAGAGGGGTGTTTACGGTCAGATCTTTGTACTTGGATCTAATCAATTATGGCCCAATCCTAAGATCGATTCATATTTGGAAGATTAAGGTTCTCTTGCGAATTAAAATCTTCATGTGGTTTGTCCACAAGCAAGTGATCCTTACCAAAGATAATTTGCTTAGCGAAGATGGTAGGCAGTGCACGTTGTTGTTTTTGTGATCGAGATGAAACAATATAACACCTTTTTATTGAATGCCCTCTGGCGAAGCTTTTTTTGTGCACCATTCATATAGCCTTCAATATTACTTCTCCAGGTAGCATTGACACGTTATTTGGGATGTGGTCAACTAGAGTAGACTCGGTTACTGCGGCACGTATTCAGATAGGAATATGTGTTTTACTGTGGGCTATATGGAACTGTAGGAATGATATGATCTTTAACAGACAAAACATTTTGATCTTGCAGGTCATCTTCAGAGCTACGACATGGATCCGTACGTGGTCGTTACTCACTCATACGGACTCTAGGGAGCATTTCGCTACTGGGTGCAACCGTTGGGAGATGGTAGCGCGTAGTATCTTCAACCGGTTTGGATGGCGACCCATTAATAGGATAGATGTTTAGTCATCTCATCCTGTTTTTATGCCGGTTGTGGCTTATTTTCTTTCGGATATTTTGTTTTCTTTTGCTCTGTTTGCGAGTTGTACTGAATTGCAGACTTTGTATTTCATTGGCACCTTTTAATAGTATGGCCACGTGCATCTGTCGGATGCAGAGGCCGGGGGTGATCCTCCTAAAAAAAACATAGTAGTTGTGATCCCATGCAATACTTCTCATTTATATTGTGGTTTTGTGAATATTTACTCTACTATTTTATTGTCTTGATTTCTCTTTATGAAGATCTCAATGAAGTGTGGTGTGGTTCCGGTCGATAATGCGCCATCAAACAAACGTACAATTGGAGGTTTACCCGGTTTCAGTCTCATTCACATGGTTTGGTATATGACTCATAAAATGTGTAAGTAGTTTTTATTGTCCTGCAAGTTTTTTTTCGGGGATGCAATGTTTGAAGTTCATATGTTGTTTCGGTTGGAATAAACAAAAAAAGAGAGAAGTGCCTGCACTAATCACGTTCGCGTTGCAGAAATTGGATGGCTAGATAAGGGGTGCCATGGAGCTTGAGCTCCACCACAACTTTCCCCTTCGGGGAATCAACATGAGAGATAGCTCTGGACACGAACTTATGGGATTGTGGTTTGTAATATTTTACTTCTCTACTTATACTGTTAGAAAAGGTGAGGAGTGTCTTTGGTCGACACTGTATGATATTGCCTGCAACTACATATATGCGGCATCAAATGAGAGTACTATTGAAGCTTCATCAGGTTTCAGTCCCATTCACGTGGTTTCACACAAAACTCGTAAATTCTCCCAACATATGAACTTATGATATATCGTCAATGGTAGAAGATGGAGAAGGAATATTGCATTGAATTAACGTCATAGAACATTTTCCTTCGCATGTTACAACATCCAACGCTTACTCAAACGTTTATGATATAAGCGGTTGCGGCATTGCTTGTTTTCCCCATCTCTTCTCATATCATCCATGGAATACTATAGCTAGCTAGCTTGCAAAAATAAAAGAGAAAAGCAAAGCTAGGAGAAGATAATTCATGTCTAGACTCCTGTTCATTGGAATGAGAGGGATCAGAAATACATGCTGAATGTCGAGATACAAAAACCTGAGAAGCAAAGGTTTCTTAAGCTGGACTTGTATTACGGCACCACAGTACCACATCTATAAAAGAGGTGGTACTACATCTTGATGTTTCCCAGCCTGTTGGCATATGCGATCATAGTTTAAACAGGATTCATGTTTTTCTTATGAGTATTATTTATGGTTTTTCTTATGAGTATTAGCAAAAAAGAAGTGTTTTTTTGTTTTTCAAGCCGAGGCATGATATGTCTGTGTACTGGTAGTCTTTCTTGATAGCAAGAAAGAAAAAAAGAAGCCATTTTCATCTCCATCCTCCTCTCTTTCCAGTAAAGATGTCATCGTGCTTGATTGAATTGTAAGTACAATTACACAAAACTATAATTTTCATGGTTGATCTAACAAATTTGTACAAAATCAAAAGAAACCCCTACCTAGAAAAACTTTACAAGTAAGTTATCTTACCACAAATGAAGCGAGACAGCGTAGGAGTCATCTTTGGGTGGAATGATGTTACCGAAAATGAAGCAAAAGGACAAATTTTGCATGATATCCAGATTTTGCTAGAGAATGAAAGTATAGATGATCCAAAATATAGTATTCATAGGCTCAAACGAGCCATATATAATACTGGACGTAACATATCGATTTGAGAAAAGGCACTCATGCGCGCGCGCGCGCACACACACATTCTGCTCTAGGTGATACAGTTGTGATTTCACACGTGCTCCACACTAATACTATTTGATGCGGGCACATATCACATTAGACTAGCAATGAGGAACATATTACACATGAGAGCTAACAGCATCACGCACCATGAACAACGTCGTCGAGGTCGATCAAGCTGCACAAAGAAGATCCGGAATCCCTCAATCCCGTACCCCCTCATATCACTCCCTCCAAGGCGATCGAGGGGGGCAACACTAGCGCCTCGGCCGCGGCTCCCACCCCCGTCTCTACCACGCCGTCCCCAGAAACATGCGTTGGCTAAGCCCGGGCGCTACCGGTGATGGGGACGGCAGGGATCTAGGATGCAGCCCCGCGGTCTGGAGGGACCAGCGGTGCGAGATTGCCCTTCGGTCTTGGTCTTTCCTGGTGGTTCGTCGCTGCTCCGACGGCTTCGTAGGGAGGGCGGATCGGGAGGGGGTGTGGCCAATTGGCGGTGCTTGATCCCTGGAGCAGCAACTTCGGTCATGGCGGAGGCGGCGTCCCCTCCGCCAGGATGACGGGCCAGGTGGTGGGTCCTTGTGGCAGCGGATCTTGGGATCCCTCTCCCGGGTACGTCACAGGACACGCGTTGCGGCCGAAGCTTCCTCCTCCATCGACGGCGCTGGATGCGGGATCATGGTGGCCGTTGCCGTTGTATGGGCGACGACATCGGCTGACACGACAGTGCACTGGTACAGCGAGGTGCTATACAAACAGTTTTTACCCCCTTTCCGTGACAGAGTTTTAAACCGTCGCCTAGTGAGTGTGTGCGATAGGGGGGCCCTTCCCACACGACCCAGAAACTGTCGGGGATAGGCCCTCCGGCCACACAGGCGGGGGCAAAATAAGCTCGTTTGTGATCGGGCGAGGCATCGAAACCCAATCGTTTCCGTTTGTATGTACATCCCACACGGTGAATCTCAGAAAACATTTTCGTTTGTATGTATATCACACACAGTTTTTTATGTGGAAACGTATGTGAAAGGTGGCCTAACGCAAACAGTTCTCTGCCGGAAGCCGTGTATGATTGTTAGTTGATCCAACACGCCTACTTTCTAGAAACCGTGTGGGTTGTTTGAGTTCATCACCCACGGTGTTGTCTGAGTAACCGTCTACAATAGAAAATCCCAATAAGCAGGGTAATTAGCCTATTATTGATAATCCATGTAGTAATCAAATTAACATTTCTTATAAAACACACCAGATATTTCATATCTGTATAACGGCAACAAGGATTTCATAATCGAATTACATCAGATAGTTTCAGCACTCAATTACGTCATTACACAACAGCACCAAGTTTCACATGCAACATCGGAAACCTTTGGAAAGTAGCATCATACATGTTAAATAGACAGATGAATCTCATCTGGGAAACTGCAGAAGCAGAAGGCAAATATTGAGCCTTCAGTGATGTTGAATGTCATTGCAACCTTAGGCCAGTGGCTATGGATAATTGCCCGCTCAACCTTCGTCCTCTTCAGGAAGACTTCAATATTGTACCGTGGGTGTTGAATGAATACATTCCTCGCCTCTTGACAATGTAGGTGGTTTGAGAGGTAATCATCAGTGAACTGCTTTGAAAAGTACTGAAAACAAAGATATGCATAAATCGCTGTTATAAATTTGAAATGGTGCAAGGGGTAAAAACAAGGTAATAGAGTTAGTACCATCGTATAGTTGACTGATGTCTTCTTCATTGTGCAAACAAAGATCTTGATGTTATTCGTCACAAGTTTCTTCATCCTAACAATCTTTCTGAGTTTCTTAACTTGACTGATATTCATGGACATCTCATTTCCCCATATGCAAAATGGGTCGAACAGTAGGTCTAAGCCTCTGACAGCAAGACCTACATGTGCAAGATCAAATTGTAAGAAACCTAAATATTAGAACGATTCCTGCAACTGCACAATAATGTGCTATTAGCGAAAGGACAATGCATGAGCAAACCTTGATGGTAAACCGCGGCGTCTCTCATTGTTTCCCTGCAACACATACAAGGAAGATCTTGATCAGGTTAACTGAGAGTTGCCATACTATCAGTAGAATATGTATTGAGTACAGTCAAATTCGATTTATTTCTCACATGCATAGCAATACAAAATTGTACCTGCAGCAAATGAAAATCAAATTGCAAAATTGAACCAAACAGTTTAATGGGCAGCAGACCAAATGAACCAAAACAGATAACTGAGCACGACATTGCAGAATAGAAACATGTACTAGAAGATAGGACAGTTAACCAAACAAAGAATGCTTGATAACAGTACTAAGAAATGTAGCAATTGTTGGATCAAACTGTTAACTGAACATTACATTTCAGAGGACCAAACTGTTAACTGAACATCAGATTGCATTTAACATTACAGAGGACAAATCACTAGAAGGCACTGGCGGTGGCCTCGAGAAAATAGCACGAACTGTATTTTAAAGTAGACAATCGCGTGGCGGTGTCGACGGTAGTTTCGAAGACGAGGTGCTCCTCCAAGATCTGGCGGTCGGCACGCATGGCAGCCATAGCAACCTCGTGCGCGCATGCGGCTGCGATTTGCTTCTCCGCTGCCAGATGCTACTAACTCCACGTTATACTGTGGGCGGCGCTTAATTGGAGGACGGGGCCAGTGATTTCGGTGGAAGGTGTCACGCCGTCGGTCGAAGCGTTTGGGACGGGGAAGGAGAAGGATGGTGTGGGTGAGCAAGAAGAAGGGTCAGCGACGAGGAGGCCGGGCAGCAAGAAGAAGGGTCAGCAGCGAGGAGGCGGCGCTGCAAGAAGAAGGGTCACTGGCTAGGAGGCGGCACTACAAGAAGAAGGGTCACCGGCAAGGAGGCTGAGCTGCCAGTAAGTAGCAGTGAAGGTTTGGACTTGGAAAGCAAGGAGGAACAGTAGAAATGTGGCCTTTGGTGGGAGGGAGGGGGCGGGGAGATAGATATTTCTGCGGTGGCACAAAAATTTTGCTCGGTGCCGCGAGAAACTGGCGTGAAAGTGTGGTTCAAGCGTGAGCGGTGGACTGTAGACGACGAAGCTTCCTGGGTAAGCTAGACAAGATGGTGCGCCAAGATATTTTATATCGCATCCCACACGATTCTTGCTAGTAAACTGTTTGTGGTATACCTGATTTTTTTCATTATGTTTTGAAAGACAAAATGGTGTTACGGAGAGAAAGGATGGTGTTTGAATTGCTAAAACATTTATGTACAGTGAACATGCAACTACATGCGTGTCGTGTTTAAATTTGGAATTATTCCGGGTTTGTTTGGTATGTTTATGCATTAGTTGAGTTTCTAGGCATTTAATGTGCATAATTCAAATTTGAACTACAAGCATGCTCCAGTGCACCAGAGTTTGTTGAAAAATCACATGTGTCTTTGGATGAATTTATAGGTCGCATGCAAGAATGGGAATGAAATTCAAACATCTGGGCGTCGTGGCTCGGCCGGGAACATTGAGAAACTTGGTTTTTAAATTCCTGTAAATTCAAAACTCGTCTGAAAATCATGAAACTTGGCATGGTGTCATTTCATGGCACCAACATACTGTGGTAAAAAAATTGGCCGCATTTGGACAAGTTTTGATATAAGCTTCTAGCAAACCGGAGCATCTCTCGAGAAGACTCGTGGTTCCCGGGGGGGACGTGTCACCTTTGTGTGCGAAACGACATACGCTGCCTCCCCCCCCCCCCCCACCCCCCTTGATTTTTTACAGAGGCAACATAGAACTATATGAGTGGTGTGTTAAAATTTGGAATTATTGCGGGTTCGTTTGGCATTTTTTATACATTAATTGAATTTATGGTCATTTAATGTGCATAATTCAAATTTGAACTATAAGCACATGCTCCAATGCACCAAAGTTGGTTGAAAAATCACATGTGTGTCCTTGGGTGAATTTCTAGGTCCCATGCAAGAAATGAGAATGAATTCAAACATCTGGGCGTCGTGGCTCGACCGGAAATATTGAGGAACTTGGTTTTTTTAATTCCTGTAAATCCAAAACACGCCCGAAAATCATGAAACTTGGCATGGTGTCAAACATGGCACGAACATGCTATGGTAAATTTTTTGGCCGAATTAGGACAAGCTTTGTTATAAGCTTCTTGCAAACCGGAGCTTCTCTCAAGAAAGCTCGTGGTTCCGAGAGGGAACGTGTCACCTCCGTGTGCGAAACGACATACACTGCCTTCTCGCCTTAATTGTTTTACACAGGAAGCTTAGACCAAATAGGAGTTTCGTGCTAAATTTTAGAATTATTCCGGGTTCGTTTGGCCATTTTATACATTAATTGAATTTCTGGGCATTTAATGTGCATAATTCAAATTTGAACTACAAGCACATGCTCCAGTGCACCAAAGTTGGTTGCAAAATCACATATGTGTCCTTGGGTGAATTTCTAGGTACCATGCAAGAAATAGGAATGGAATTCAAACATCTAGGCATCGTGGCTTGGCCTGAAATATTGAGAAACTTGGTTTTTTAATTCCTGTAAATCCAAAACACGCCTGGTGTCATGACATGGCACCAACATGCCGTGGTAATTTTTTTTGGCCGAATTGGGACAAGCTTTGTTATCAACTTCTTGCAAACCGGAGCTTCTCTCAAAAAGGCTCATGGTTCCGAGAGGGAACTGTCACCTCCGTGTGCGAAACGACATACACTGCCTTCTCCCGCCTTAATTCTTTTACACATGCAGCTTAGACCAAATAGGAGTTCCGTGATAAATTTTGGAATTATTCCGGGTTCGTTTGGCCTTTTCTGTATAATAATTGAATTTCTGGGCATTTAATGTGCATAATTCAAATTTTAACTACAAGCACATGCTCCAAGCGCCAAAGTTGGTTGAAAAATCACATGTGTGTGCTTCGGTGAATATTTAGGTCCCATACAAAAAATGGGAATGGAATTCAAACATTTGAGCGTCGTGGCTCAGACGAAAATATTGAGAAACTTGGTTTTCTAATTCCTGCAAATCCAAAACACGCCTGAAAATCATGAAACTTGGCATGGTGTCAATGACATGGCACCAACATGTTGTCATAATTTTTTTGGCCAAATTGGGACAAACTTTGGTATAAGCTTCCGTGCAAACCGGAGCTTCTCTCAAGAAGGCTCGTGGTTCCGAGAGGGAACGTGTCACCTCCGTGTGTGAAACAACATACACTGCCTTGTCCCACCTTGGTTTTTTTTACACAGGCAGCTTAGACGAAATAGGAGTTTCGTGCTAAATTTTGGAATTATTCCGCGTTCGTTTGGCCCTTTTTATACATTAATTGATTTTCCAGACATTTAATGCACATAATTCAATTTTGAAGTACAAGCGCATGCTCCAGTGCACAAAAGTTAGTTGGAAAATCATTTATGTGTACTTGGGCAAATTTCTAGGTCCCATGGAAGAAGTGGGAATGGAATTCAAACGTCTGGGCGTCTTGGCTCGGCGGGAAACATCGAGAAACTTGGTTTAAAATTTCAGTAAATCCAAAACTCGCCTGAAAATCATGAAACTTGGCATGATGTCATGACATGGCACCAACATGATGTGGTAAATTTTTTTCCTATTTGTGAAGGCGCACACATTAACAATCAACAAAGTCATTTTGAAACAAGTGTTGTCACGTTACAAATCGGAAACACAAGTATTATTGAAATCGTGGGCGTTCTACTTACCATTTACGTGCCGCCAGGCGTCCTCTTTTCTTATTGGCAAGGAGGTGCCGTGCGGGGTAGCTATTTGAGTACGGGAGGCGTGCGATCAGACCCTTGCGCGTGCTCATCGGGAGGAGAGCCCTCTGACCTCTATCTGCCGCCCACCTCCCTCCCAACATCTCGATTAATGGAGCCCGAGCCCGTGTTTCATGGCGTGGCTATGTCTCACTCGAATGAGATTTTAGAGAGAAAAAAATCTAAAAAGAAAGTTTTGCCCGGATCTTGATGTAAGATCCGACGGACCTAAATAGCATCGACCGCGACTAATAGCAAGAGTGATGAATAGAAGAACGACGACAGTGGATAATAATTGTTTTATATATTTAGGAAGATAATTAAAAAGCCACATGCGGCAACACCCGAAATACACAAGGGCAAAAGAAAAAGGAAGACAATGATCTGACTCGCTGATCTCTACTTTCTTGATGCTTTGCTGCAGGCCGCGGGAAATAGTCTCCTTGGTGAGCGGCGATGAGCTCTTCCGTGTCCTCAAGACGCTGATTGAGAGAATCCACGGATTCCTCCACCAGTCTTTGGCGCTCGATGCGGAGCATGGCATTCCCGTCCATAAGTTTCTTGACGATGACGTCGGTCCTTTGCAACAAGGCAGTGGACTCCTTGTGTTGCTTCCTCATTTCGGCGGTCTTCGCCCTCAGCAGGTCGCGCTTGGTGCGGAGCTTCGCCTTGTCCTCCCCTAGTCCCCGGATGACGCTGGTAGCATTTTCAAACGAGGCATTCATCTCGTCCTGCTGCTTCATCCAGTCGGAGATCAGACCCGTCAGGTCATTGAGCAGAGCGCGCATGCGCCTGTGAGAGTCCTTGCCTGCCCGCGAGACATTTTCCCAGTCCGCCGCGGCGCGGGAGGATATCTCTGCTGCATTCGCGGTGCGGCGGGACATCTCTGCTGCTTTCACGGCATGGTCGGACCAGTCTGTTGCATCGACGGCGCGGCGAGACCTCTATGCTGCTACGACGGGACCTCTGTGCTGCTACGGCCACGCGGCGGGACATGTCGGCTGCTTTCGCGGCAAGGCAGGACATCTCTCGTGCTTCCGCTTCCATGCTCGCCTCTCCCTGGTAGTAATCTCTCGACCCAGAACTCACGCTGGCCATGGCAGACACAAGGGGACGACGATGAATGACTTGTCGTTTTTGTGGATGAGGAGTTGAGGAGGAATGTGCAATCATCTTGTAGTAGTATTTATAACCGAGTACTAATATGCTCCTAAGTGGGAAACCGTTTAGGTTTTGATAGGTGTGAACAGGTTTGCAATTAAATATAGCGTGGTAGTAATTTGGAATGTGATGGGACGCGGGCTCAAAATTTATTGTTGGTTCTATAATTTCTAAGTGCGGCACTATTCCCGACCGGCATAACGTGGGCACGCTTTATCGGCCGCGTACGTGGCGTTTGCACCATAAAGTGCACCGCAATAGGCGATGTCAGCACACGTCTTGTTCCAACAACCATGCGCGCTCATTATTACCATCACGCATGCTTTCTTTAATTAGAATGTGTGCTCGTCTAGCGCACACACGTTGATCTGTCTAACTGTTTCTGTTTGTTGTGGCTAATCGCAAACAGTTCATCTGTGTGAATTGTATGCCGTTAATCGCAGACACGTCGATCTGGTTGACTGTTTCTGTTGTGTTGTCTAATCGCAAATAGTTCATCTGTCTGAAGTGTATGCCCTCAACTGCACACACCTTCATCTGGTTGCCCGCTTTCGTTGTTCCACCTCATCACAAAAAGTTAATCTGACTGAACTGTATGTCATATATCGCACATGCCTTCATTTGGATGCCCGTTTCTATTCTTCGTCCTCATCGCAAACAGTTTATTGAACTGAACCGTATACCCCACATCACACATGCAACTAAAATCTGCACCGTGTTTGATGTATCTGCCATCACAAACGTTTTGCATCTTTTTTGACGGTTTTTACATCATCGTTTGCGATTAATGCATCACACACAGTTTCGTCGAAGGGTCTCTGATTGTGGTGCCGCATTAGTAGCATCCTGCAGTAATGGTGGGTGCTCGCTGTAGTTCCCAGAATCGGGGCGGTGGCCCCTCTTCATCTACGGCGCCACACGACCCAGATTCTGAATCGCACAATGGTGACGGCCTTTCTGAGGCTGGTGGCAGTATGGGACGTACCTTCCATCAATAGATCGGGTTCGATGCGGCCCAACAGGTGACACATGTGCCTCTTTTGGAGTTGTCGGGCAGTGCCTGTTGCCGGCAGGTGAAGCCACAGGTGGATACCGGCGGATGCTACGCACAACGTATTATAATGAGACGTCAAGTAATGCATGTTGCCGACAGGTGATGCACGTTGGCTCTGGCGTAGGTGTCATGTTTACCCTGTTGTTGTTAGATCAAAGGTGGGGCGACAGTAGGGGGAGGCAGGTGGTATGGGACTTCTTTGTCTTCCGTTGTGTTCTCCAAAGGTATCCGGCTATCGAGGCGTCAGTAGACGGATAAGGACGGATGATACAGACGGCATCAGTGACGAGTTAAGGTACTCCGGTGGAAACACAAGATATCTGATCGGACTATGTCGACGCGCGTCTGCGTTGTGTCCTTGCTGAAGATGGTGGATTGAAGCTTGGTTTTGGGGATGAGAACCCGGAGTTCAACCTTATGGTGCACTGGCCATCATCAGCGCACATGCAGCGATTCCTTCTTGAAGGCGTAGCCTAGGAGTCGTGTATTTTTCATTTCTGATGTGTCTTGTAATATAGAATTAGTGGCTATCTGGGGGAGTTATTGTCGCGAGGTATACGGCCTCAGGGTTTATTTTCCGCTTTATATCCGAGTCGAGATTGTTCAGCTACTGGATTTTACATTATTAATAAGATATGGTTGCATGCATCATTCTGATGCAGAGGTCGGGGGTTATCCTTCTTTTCGGAAAAAAATGAACAGTCTCCACAAAAACAAAGCTAGGGTTTCTGCCGCCCATCGGCGTCGCCGCAGGTCCGCCTCCTCTCCGGTGGCCCTAGGGCCATGGGAGCGCGGTGGATCTCCGCAAGGGCCGGTGGGAGGCCTCTGTTTCTAGTCGTTTCGTTTAGTTTTTCTAGGGTTTGTGTCCTGCTCAGGAAGACGAGACAACGGCGGCTCCCTGAAGATGGAATAAAGGTCTCCCCGCCTAGTCGCCGTTCCGGCGGTGCGTCTAGTACCGTTGGTGGGCGTGTGGAGGTGTGTATCCGGCGGATATATTTTGGTGGATTTACTCGGATCTCATCGTTGTTCGTCTACGTTTGCGTGTCTTCAAGTTGGATCCTTCTGATCTACGTTATTCTTCATCTGCGGCGGTTGCTGTTCTGATGCGCTAGTCCTACGGGGCCTTGGAACGACGACTTCCCGGCTGTCTACTACAATAAGTTGTGTCCGACTCCGACGATGGAGGGGGCAATGGCGGCGACGCGCCTTCGGCTCGCTTCAGTCCTTGTAGTCATCGCTAGGTTGTCTATGGATCTGGATGTAATTTCTATTATTTCTGGTATTCGTTGTACTGCCATGATTGAAGATGAATAGATTAGAAATTTTCTCGAAAAAAATGACTAGTGTTCATCGCAAAAAAGGATCACAAACAGTGCCAATCATGGTAGCAGCTTATCTCTTTTTTTGGGGGGGGGGGGGGGGACTTCCAATCTATTCATCTTAAATGATAGTAGTAAAACTAATAGAAAAAGGGCTATAGATGGGATTGACACTAATGGCGCACCAGACAAGCGGTGCGCCATTAGTATATACTAATGGCGCACCACCTTCTGATATGCCATTAGAGTTGAAACTACTAATGGCGCACCTGGCCCAAGGTGCGCCATTAGTATCAAAAAAAAATTTGAACTAGTGCGCCTGTCCAAACATACTAATGGCGCATCCAGACTCAGTGCGCCATTACTAGTTGTAACTAGTAATGGCGCACCTGTCGGAAAGTGCGCCACTAATGTTGTTTTTTTTATTATATTTTATTCCTTTTTTGCAAAACTACTAATGGCGCCTGTTCCACCGTGCGCCATTACTAGTTTAAACTAGTAATGGCGCTGTGGAACAGTGCGCCATTAGTATGTTTTTTTTTGCAAAACTACTAATGGAGCACCACCGGAAGGTGCGCCATTAGTAACCTGGATTACTAATGGCGCATTTAGAGTTGGTGCGCCATTAGTAAGTGGGCAGCAACAAGATATTTTGGACAGCCTCTCCTACCCACTCACTTTCTCCCCACTTCATTCTCTCCACCTCCTCCTTGTCTCGGGTGCCTCCTCTTTTTCACCTCATTTCCACCATAGATTCATTCAAATTAAGTGGTTAAATTACCTTGTTTTGATAGGTAAGTAAGGGGGGAAGCTATATTTATGTTATTCTCCCTACAATAATATGCACATGCACTTTTTATGGCCTAGCTAGATCTATGTATGTTCGTGGTGTTGCATATGTTTGTGGTGTTGCATATGTGTTTGTGTTTGGAGGTGTACCGGTATTTGAAATGCGATAGTTGCCAATATTTTGCCGGAATGTTGATTCATTTCCGTTTCAGCGAGAATTTTGGCATTAAGCATTCTTTTGGTCCTATTTTTAGGGAAGTCATGCCAAATTTTTTCTTGGTTCTAAAATATCGCTTTTGCTCTACCCGCAGGGCGTTATAGTCCGCACGATGACCGAAGGCATCGTGAATAGGTTTTTGAGGTCCGCGAAGGCCGAGATGCTTCAAAAGAACGAGACGAAGATAAGATGTCCGTGTCGAAGATGCAAGCTGAAGAGCCTTATTGCGGACCCGGATTCCGGCCGGGTGCGGGACCACCTGCTCTTGCGTGGTTTCATGGATGGCTATCGGTGGCAAGGTGATGAAGATGACTACGAAGTCGCCCATGGGGGCTGGGCAAGAAATGAGGAAGGGCAGCAAGACAACCACCGCAGCTCGGGCGGGCGAGAAGACGAAGAATCCCGTGAGATGATCACGACGGTGATGTTGTACAGTCATCATGTAGAAGATGCAGGACATGATGATGAGGAAGATGCGGAGCAGACGACGGGCATGATCATGAAGATGATGATGCCGGGCGGAGCGACATTTACGCTGGACCATCGATGGGCTGGGTGCAGGACCCTCATATTCAAGAGCTGCTTCTCAAGCAGGCGGATAACGCAAGAGCTGCCGCCCGAGAGAAAGCCAAGATGGATCAACTTGAGTTAGACGCGGTTACTCCATTGTATGAAGGATGCAGGCCCGAGGATACCCGCCTGAAAGTAACGCTCATGGCTCGGGAGATGAAGGTAAAACACAAAATGACCGACGCATGCTTCGACGAGAACATGTCATTCTGGCACGAACGTCTTCCCAAGGGGAACAAGTGCCCGAACAGTTTGGAGGAGGCGAAGAAAATCGTGTGTCCTCTGGATTTCCCGCACGTGAAATACCATGTGTGCATGAACAATTGCATCATTTATCGGGACGAGCACGCGGAGTCTACCATATGTCCGGTGTGCGGCGTCACTCGATACAAGAAGAGGAAGAAAGCTCCTCGAAAAGTGGTGTGGTACTTTCCGATCACTTCTCGTCTCCAGCGGTATTTCGCGGACCCTAAGGTAGCAAAGCTCCTGCGTTGGCACGCGGATAGGGAGGAGAAGAAGCGAGAAGATGACGCAAATGATCCGGTGTGGTACTTTCCGATCACTTCTCGTCTCCAGCGGTATTTCGCGGACCCTAAGGTAGCAAAGCTCCTGCGTTGGCACGCGGATAGGGAGGAGAAGAAGCGAGAAGATGACGCAAATGATCCGGAGATAGATAAAAAAGACAAGATGTTGAGTCACCCTAAGGATGCGAGCCAGTTGCAAGCGTTGTACTTCGAGGACCTAGAATTTGGGAACGATCCAAGGAACATCGTGCTGGGCGCGAGCACCGATGGAGTCAATCCGTTTGGTAGCCAGAAAAGCACACATAGCACCTGGCCTGTGTTTGTGTGGATGTACAACCTTCCCCCCTGGTTGTGCATGAAGAGGAAGTACATTCACATGAGTATGCTAATTGAAGGACCGAAACAACCAGGGAAGGACATCAATCAGATCTGGGGCTGCTGAAAGAGGAGCTTGACACGCTGTGGAATACGCCAGCCAATACGTGGGACGCCACAGAGAAAGAATATTTCCCTATGAGAGCCGCACTGCTCACGACGGTGCACGACTATCTCGGTTACAGATATCTCGTGGGGCAGGTAGTCCACGGATTTTCTAGATGCGTAAGGTGCATGGATGATACAACGTATCGCCAGCTAGATAGAGATCCCGGGTCTTCGAAAACCGTGTTCATGGGACATCGAAGGTGGCTTCGCGACGACGACCCGTGGAGGAAAAGCAAGGATCTGTTCGATGGTGAAACCGAACCCCGAAAACGCCCGTGTACGAGGAGCGGCGAGGAAATAGACAAGCTGTTGAAAAATTGGAAAGACTGCCCACTGCCGGGAAAGAAGCAAAAGGCGCCAGAGCCGAAAGAAGCGAAAGGCGCCAGAGCCGCTGGCTGAAGGTATGGAAAACGAGGTCTGTTTTCGGGACTTGCCGTCTTGGAAGATCCACCGTGTGCCTCACAGCCTTGATGTCATGCATATCACGAAGAACGTGTGCGAGAGTCTGCTTGTTACCCTGCTCAACATGCCAGAGAGGACCAAAGATGGGCCGAAAGCAAGGGCAGGCTTGAAATCAATGGGCATCAGGCAGGAGCTTCACGCTAATGATGATGATGATGATGATGATGATGATGATGATGATGATGATGATGAGGCGAAGCAGGACACAGTAAGTCGTTGCAAAGGCAAAAAGGCCAAGAAGACCGGAAATGACTACCCTCTCGCGTGCTTCACTCTGAGTGAGGAGGAGATCAAGCAGTTTTTCACCTGCCTCCTAGGAGTAAAACTTCCTTACGGTTACGCGGGGAAGATAAGGAGATACCTAGATCCAGCGTGAGCGAAGTTCATGGGATGAAGTCTCACGACCGCCACGCGTCGATGACGCAGATACTTCCAGTTGCAATCCATTGGGATCATGGACGCCGCGTCCGTCAACGCTATTTGGCCTATGCAACTTTTTCGACGTCATCTCTCGGAAGTCGATTGGCATGAGGCAACTCGAAGGCTACAGGAAGAGATCGTGGTGATACTATGCAAGCTTGAGATGTACTTCCGCCCGCATTCTTCGACGTTATGGTGCATCTGCTGGTCCATATAGTGGAGGATATCATCCAACTCGGGACGACGTTCCTTCACAGCATGATGCCGCTCGAAAGGATGAATGGTGTCATCAAAGGATACGTTCGCAACATGTCACGTCCAGAGGGAAGCATAGCCAGGGGCTTTCTGACCGAAGAGTGCATCTCCTACTGCACGAATTATCTAGGCATCGAGAACCCCGTTGGTCTGCCCGTCAACGGGCACCTCGGCAGGCTCGCTGGATGGGGTCACCGTGAGGGTCGCCGCGAAATGCATGTCGACTTAGACGGTCGACTCGCCGACTTAGAGGGTCGACTTAGAAGGTCCCGATGCTCCGTGTCAGATGGGCGAAGAGCGTCCTAAAAGAAGATCGGTATTTCACCACCAAGGTTATACCCGAAGCCAAATCCAAGACCGCGGGCGCAAACGTCACCGCGAAAAATGAGCCATGGGTACTGGCTTCCCAAGTTGACCAATGCTTCTTCATTACCGACCCGTCAAAGCCCAGTCGTGTTGTCGTGAGGAGAGGCAAAAGGAAGATCATCGGAATGGATGGAGTAGCCAATGAGCAAGACTTCGACAAGCACGGGCGACCGAGGATCGAACATGACGACGATGATGAAGTAGCAGCATACACCACAAGAAGAAGCAGGACCACCCTACCTAAAGGACGTCCGTTCCACGGAAGAACTCCATTTGCGAAAAAAGAAGGGCAAGAAGATTGTGAACAGATAGCTAGCTAAGATCGATTGTATTTAAATCGTAGCCTTCATTTCTCGATTGTATTTCATGGGCACTTTTGAACTATCATGAATATTTTTAAATTTCATGGACACTGATCTCGATCCCTCCATCTCGATCGCTATCCCACCTCGCCAGATCCGGTCCCCTCGCCGAAAGCACCCCAGTCCACCGGCCGCCACACCCCCGCACCCTCGATTCCCCTACTCAACCGCCGCCGCCGACCCCGCACCCTCCCTACTCAACCGCCGCGCCGACCCCTGCACCCCTCCCTACTCAACCGCCGACCCCCGCACCCTCCCCTACTCAACCGCCACACCCCCGACCCCCCGCACCTCCCCGCTCCACCGGCATTACTGTTTGATCATATTTTAAAAAAATATTACTGTCTTATAAAAAAATATTACTGTTATGATTTAAACAAGTTTGAACATATTTAAACACAAATAAGTATCAAACAGCATTTTAAATGCATAAAAAAAATTGTGGAGCCTAGGAATCGAACCCAGGACCTCCTGGTGTGAGAACTGGCTGCTGACCAGTCGAGCTAGTAGAGGGAACTTGATGTGGATCAGGTCAGGTGGAAGATAACCTGTTGGCTCGAGCAGAAATAAAAAAAAATACTAATGGCGCACCAGGGCGAGGTGCGCCATTAGTATGGATGTACTTATGGCGCACCGAGGGGTGGTGCGCCATTAGTATTGTGCCGCCCCCATCCATATTTCCTCCCGGCCCAAACCTATCCCTCTCTCTCCCTCGCCCTCGCCTCGATCCCCTTCCCTCTCCTCTCCCGGCCTTGCTGCCCGCCGCCTCGATGCCGCCCAGCCTTCGCCTCGGCCGCCGCCTCGGCCCCGCCGCCTCGACGCCTCGACGCCGCCCCGACGCCGCCTCGACGCCTCGACGCCGCTGCCCCGCCGCCTCGACGCCCCTATGCAGGTAGCTTTACCTGAAAAAATGGTGAATTTAATTTCCCTAAATCAGCCGGCCTCACTTCAGGCATCGAGCAACATCAACTTCCCCCCAACACAGTTACCATTTTTAACTGTACATGGTTGTTCTCTCTGAAAAACACTAGTAGGCCTTGGAAGCGGTTGTGTATAATTCAGCAGTTACATAGTTTATAGTTTCTGAATTTCTCAAATCTGGTTCTTTCTGTTTGTATTTTGACTGTTACGTATAGTTTCAGCAGTTAGCCATTGCGATTAAGGAATATACTTTGAGAAGAACAAACACGAGTTATAAAAATTGTTTCATTGCGCCGTCAATGACGGGTGAGATGGCAGCACCCATGGAGTTCATTTGGTTCAGTTTCTATAGTGCAGTTAAGAGTATTAGTGCTTACCGTTATTGAGTAAAAAAGGAAAAGACAAGCAATGTGAAAGAATCAGATTACGTGTGGTAGAGAGAAGTTCCTTCATTTTTTTTAAGTGCACTGCAGTACTTGTTCCTTTGTGCACCATAAGTAAAACTAGCTAATTTTATGAAAATGTATCATGTCACTGTCCGTGACTCTCTCTTTTAAGTCCACATTCTGTTGGTGGCTCAGTTAACTCCTAGGGTTTTAGCAGTTATGTATAAAAAACATAGAAAAGCCCGGCGGAATTAACTTTGGATTTTCTGCATTTAACTAAAAACCCATAAAGAGTACAGTTCATTATTGAATAAAATGAAATGGCAGTTTATTTAGAAATTTGGAGCAGTTGTTCTATGGTTTTTTTAGCACAAAAAGTCTGATTATATAAGCAAAAACAATTGTTAGCTTTTAGATGTTGTGGTGGTTCACTTGGGGGTATGTGTAGCAGTTAGCAAAAACAGAGGACTAAAGTGCTCTGTTTTGGCAAACCAGTGCATGCATGCCTTTTTTCTTCTTCATTTTTTTTTCACTGACGACGAATGCTGGCAACTCGACAGCAGCTAGCTAGCAGGTGTTCCTTTACAAGCATAGTAGAGCATAGTATGGATTCTAATGTTCAACTCTGACTAAACAGGTTCTGCAAACGGTCTTTTACTGCACTTGACTGAAGAAGTAGGTGTCTGCTATATCCTGCACTTGAGGTGAGTTGTTTCTCAGGTTTACATTGCAATGGGCACTCTTCTTGTAAACACAAATTCAGATTTATATACTATATGCTGGCATGACTGTTTTTATTAGGCAGGAGACGGTGCAGTAGTTGATGTATCTTGGGTTGATTATAAAGTTGCTTGGGTTTAATATTACCCAGCATGATGATGTATCAATGTAGTGTTAGCATATGATCCAAGTGCTAATACTGCTAGTAAATAGCTAATACAGTTAATGAAGAAGAAGAAAAAACTGCTAGTACAGTTAATGAAGAAGAAGAAAAACTGCTACTACTGCTAGTAAATAGCATCAGACTGAATGTCTTTTATATATGGCCAATACAAATTGATGGACAATACTGTTATTGAAGAAGAAGAAAAACTGCTAGTAATGCTAGTAAATAGCATCGGACTGAATGTCTTTTATATATGGTACTGCTAGTAAATAGCTTCTTCTATATACTAATTTGCATCAAAGTGTAGAACAAAGCATCAGACTGAATAACTAACAGTGGGTAATTAACCTAACTATTCATCAATGTAGCGTTAGCATATGATCCATGTTGTGATGGAGGCCTTTTTTGCCTTGTCCACCCGAGAGGCCCTTGAGTTTGCTGGAATGTCGATTAACTTCCGTTCCAGCAAATTCGGGTACTCCATATGTCCTATTTTCAGCAAAGGTCATGCTGAAATTTTCCGTGAATTTTAGCATGACTTTGCTAAAAATAGGACATATGGGGTACTTGTGACTAATGCATGGGCCGGGTACTTGTGACTAATGATGAAAGCTTAGGCTTTTAGGGTGCCTCGGCATCGAAAAACCCTCAATGATAAAAGCTTAGCTTTTAGGATGCCTCGATGTCGAAAAACCCTAAATGATGAGACCATGATCTTGTTCCTTGACAATAACCAACTTTTGACCAAACTTTGTTCCTATTTAGAGAGAAACATGGCCAACAACGATGAGGCCGGGGTTCGGCGGCAAGGCATTCGGGAGCTGTCCCAGGAGATGGAGGAACAACCTCACTTGTATGAGGACGCCGCCTTCCCCATCGATCCACGAGACCACCGATGGTACCGCCGAGGATGACCCCACCGATGCCACCACCGATGGTGCCGCCGAGGATGCCACCATCGATGATGGCGGCGCATTTACGGATGGCAGCCAACCGAAGAGGCAACGGAAGGACTGGCGCCCGACGTGCTCCGCACCCTCAAGAAGGAAGTTCTTGAAGTGGACTCCGACAGGAATCCAACGGCGCCCGAACGAATAGTCAAGGGGTACTCGCTTCAGCTCGGGTGCATTCTCCGGAGCACCGTCTCGATCAACACCGAGAACCTGAGGCATCCTGACCGAGGGAATTTGCGCAACCTCCTCTTCACGAAGCTGCCGCGAACGATACAAGTTCCCGCTGAATTTGAAAACACAAGCCTCAAAAGGAATAAAGTGAACAATGCTGCCCTCACGAAGATGAGCAAGGCCATGTCTACTTGGAAAAGCAATGTGAAGAGAATGATCGAGAAAGGTGAGAGTTATGAGAAGATCAAGGAGAAAAATCCTTCGATCACCGAAGATGACTACAACGACTTCAAGATCAATTGCTCGAGCACCGCAAACTCCCAATCAAGTCGGTGGGGGAAAGAAATGCGGGAGCTGAACTTAGGGGAACACACACTCGGTCCCAGCGGTTACAGAGTGGCGGAGCCTATATGGGACAAGGAGGAGGCGAACCGTGCTGAGCAAGGCCTACCGCCTCTTCGATAAATCTGGTGACAAGCAGACCAGGAACTTTGTCAGGGCCCGGTACAAGAAGGACCCGAAAACAAAGGAGCTTACCACGGATCCGAAGACCAGGGTGCTTGAGCTTGTTCTGGTAAGGAATACACCCCCGCGTAATTAGCTCCATATGGTTGCATTCTAATTAATGAAGCCAAATTTCTAAATGGTTCACATTCCTTCCGCAGCGCATCGAAAGCAGTAGCGCTGGGTCGACTAAGAGCAACCCTTGGGACACCACTCTAAATAGGGCGTTGAATGTAATGAAGAACAAGGATAAGCTCGATGGCCGGCGTCGGCTGGTCGTGTGGCGGCAAAGGCTTGTCGACAAAATGGTCGTCATACTATAACAATGGTGGGCGAAAGGAGAAAAATACCAGCTCGAAAAGCCGGTAGCGCGAGGTTCAAGAACTCAAAGGCACAGGTGGCGGATTCGGAGATTGTCCAAGAGCAAGTGCAACAACAACTCGGGCGACGATCATCGCCATTGTGCCTACCTTGATCGAGGGGTTGAGTGCGTGGATTGCGGGCGACCAGGGCCGCCCGATTCCTAGCTTCACGGCCAGCAACTTTCGCAGAATGCGATGGCGGGGCCATTGGTATCCCGGCGGAGGCGGCATTGGTGTCTCCGACGCCGCACGGGAGCTTAATGCACTGGGTGTACGCCGGCGGCACCTCTGCAGCAAGCGGCCCCTCCGTCAGCGCATGCCCGCCGTTGGCGGTGCCTCGACATTAGCCGAGCTCGACGCCATCATCACGGTAACTAATTAAGCCTCTCTCACCGAGGACTTCATCTCCTTGCCTTTGATCGGGCATCCCCGACGCCCTACATGTTTTCGCAGGGCGCCGCCGACGCTCTGTGCACTCTCACGCACTTCGTGAACAACGAGTTGGTCGATGTCGCCAAGGGCAAAATCGTTCAACCGGGCAACCCTTGTTCCACGGTACCGAGATGCCACCCAACTTGTTTAGGGTTCAACTGGTTCGGTGCTGCCAGGCTGCGACGAGTTGTTACCTCCGATTCGACCCGTCGGGGCCGACGATGATGACGTGATGACCCTCGGCGCTGCTGAGCTGGCCCCTGCTTTGGCCGAAGAGCCAGATTCGTTTGGGGCGGGGACACCACCCCAAAGACAACACCGCCCGATCGTGCGGCGCCAAGTCGGCCCCATGGCAAGACCGCCGCAACAGTGCGGACATCCCTATGCCCGCTGGATCCAAACATGCATATGGCACGGGATCGAGCAGCGGACGACGGACGATACATTTGGCAACGTCGATCGATTACTTTGCCAATCATGGGTACGATGGCGACTTCATGGGGCCTCCTTCTCAAGAACCCAACCCAACAAAAGACGTGCGCGATCTAGCTGGTACCACGGAGAAGCCAAGTTGCAACAGGCGTCGTCTGCTGTTCAGCTCTCAGGAGACGCCTCCAGCTGCCGACTTCACCGAGCCTCAGATAGGCGAGGTGCGAAATATTATCAGCCCCAACACACTCAAGAAGGCGGTCTGTGAGCAGAACTCGGTCCCATTACAGGAGAAGAAGAAGGCACACAAAAGAAAGACTAACAAGGGTGCGAGCCAGCCGGCACCGAGTACGATACGTGCTTAGGACGGGCCACCTTCACCTAAGGATATCTCGAGGAGGGTGCATGTGGCGGGTAGGGCGATGCTACCGACAAATATGCTCAATGCGGCAACCGTGCTATGCGGAGTCTGCATGACAGTGTTCTTTCTTTGGAGAAGCGGCGTCTCGTAGAGAAGGATGTGGCATACCCGGTTTTCGCGGCCAAGGTGCCAGAGGGCAAGGGCTTTGTGGATAACTCCATCGGGCGTACGATCGTCCTGCGGTTTGATGACATCCATGCTATATTGAACCTTCATCCGCTTCACTACACCTTCGTTCGGCTATTTTCGCTGAGTATGGAGATGCGGATCATTCGCAACAAGACCCCGGACATCGTGATAGTCGACCCCTTCTACATGCGTGCCAAGATCTTGGGCAGCGCTGGGGACCGGCAAGTCGCGAGTTCTTACCTCGAAGGCGTCATTCTGGCAAACCAAGATACGGATAACTTCCTCGTGCCTTACTGTCCCGAGTAAGTCCTCCCTCAACCGCCCGTAACATATGAATTCTTAGATTTCGATCGTTTTCTTTTAACATTCCGTGTTTTCTGCGGTGACACACATTGCACGCTCATCCTCCTAAGCCCCAAATATTCCATGGCCACGTATTTCGACCCGGACCGTCGATCGAACATAGACTACACAAATGTCAAGAAGGTTCTTGATGATGTTCTCCCCAATCTGGAGGCACCTTCACCAGGCCTATTCGTAAGTACGGCAAGCACGTGTTCTCCCACAATATGACGTTCTGCTGCGTCAAGCAGCCGCCTGGCGGTCAGAAGGGTGCCTACTACGCCATCCATCACATGCGGGCGATCGTACGGGACCATCATCAACTTCTGCTACCGAGTAAACTCAAAGATCGTGTTGGCAATCCAGGACGCGGACATCAGACAAGAATTCTTTCGCATCCAGTCGGAGTTTGCGGAAATCATCCATCAAGATGTCGCCAGTACCTCGGGGCAGTTCTACCTCAGAAATCAACCGTCCAATAGTGACATCGACACAATGCTACAAATGCAGGCTGACAACGCCCATTATTTCATGACTCCCACGATAGACGGCGGCTTCATCCACGCTCCGGTCCCTTGAGTCGAGTCGAAAGCAGTGATGCTATGTCTAGTTCTGAAACATCGATTGGCTCATGTTGTAATTAAACTTTAATGAACGTGTAGTATGTCTCTTTGGTTTCGAGAGTCGTTCAACTTAGATGTAATCGATGCTATTAATGTCTTGCTTTTCTCTTCCGATCGTTCTGTTGCATACTTATATATTGCTTATGTATTGTCTGTGAATTGGTACTAACGTTTCGTTTGGCTAGTGCATAGCGATGCCGTCGTATGTCGTGTACAAGGGTAAGGTTCCCGGAATCTCTGACGACCGGGAGGAGTGTCGGAGACAGGTTCACCGATTCAGCGGTAACAGTTACAAAGGGTACACCACTAGGGCGAGGCGAATCTAGATACGCCCGCTATCTAGCGCGAGAGGGGAGGGAGCGTTGGAGGAACCGGATGAAGACGAGTTTTATCGTGATGATGCTCATCTTGATGACCGCAGCTCTCTTCTATGTGATGGTAGTTTAGATGATCGATATCGACTTGTAATGTGAAGACAAACTCGCTACTCGCGGTCTCGAGACTTGTAATATAATGTTCTATCTTTGTTCGGTCTTTTCAATTCGGAGACTAATATGATGAATTGTATTAGGAGACTAATATGATGAATTGTATTCAGAGACTAATCTTCTATTGTATTCGATGAATCTGTTGTTGATGTGTGCTGTCTATATTTTGTCCAATTATACATTTTGTAACCTGTGCAAAAAACAGAAAATTAAAAAAAAACCTAATATTCATACTAATGCGCATTACATCACAGTGCGCCATTAGTATGCCAAAGGATACTAATGGCGCATCATTAAACAGTGCGCCATTAGTATGCCGAAGTTACTAATGGCGCATCTTGTTGTTGTGCGCCATTAGTATGCCAAAGCACCTGGTATACATGGCCCCACAGGAACATACTAATGGCGCATCGTTGTATATACTAATGGCGCATCTGAGGTCCGCCATTACTATACCAGATACTAATGGCGCACCAGTGGTGCGCCATTAGTAAAATATACTAATGGCTTGGCACTAATGGCGCACCACTAATGCGCCATTAATGGCCAAATTAGGTGCGCCATTAGTAGGCCTTTTCCTAGTAGTGTATAATGAACCCTAGAATTAAAAAAAATTGCATCCAGATCCGTAGACCACGTAGCGACGACTACAAGCAATGAAGCGAGCCGAAGGCGCGCCGCTGTCATCGCCCTTCCATCGCTGGAGTCGGACAAACCTTGTTGTAGTAGACAGTCGTGAAGTCGTCGTGCTGAGGCCCCATGAAACCAACGCACCAGAACATCACCCGCCACGGATGAAGAGTGTAGATCAAAAGGATCCAACCTGAAGACACATAAAGAAAGACGAACGACGAACAGATTCGAGCAAATCCACCAAAGACAGACCCGCTGGAGACACACCTCCGCACGCCCACCGATGACTTTAAGACGCATTAGCGAAACGGAGCTAGACGAGGAGACCTTTATTCCATTTTCAGGTAGCCGCCGCCGTCTCGCCTTCCTGAGCAGGACACAAACCCTAAAAAAATCCGAAAAAAGATATTTAAATGGAGCCCTCCTAGCATCAAGGGCCGAGATCCATTCCGCCTCCATGGCCCTAAGGCCACAGGAGACAGGACGGACCGGCGCCGGCAGCTTATCTCTTTTTATCGGTGCAAAAAATCACTCTTCCGCAATACAATACGTACAGGCATTGGCTATGCAAAGTATCATCATCTTCTGCCAAAAAATCCACTCTGAAATAACCAATTCAATTCACCATCCACTGCTGCCACGCTTCCATACAGAGCAGCACGTGAGTTTCATAAAATTCAAAATAAGTAGTAACATGCTTTGCTCACAGCGGTGCACCTTCATGAAAATTAGAGCTGCACCTTACCAATAGTGCGCCTTTGCCCACTTCGGGGGAATTATCTTGAATTCAGTTGCATCATCATAAGCCCTTTGTTCATCACCCATGCAAATCCAACAGAGGCTCCTGTTTGATAACCACTTAGGATCGAAGTTACCCATCTTCAGTGCCTACAACCGACAAAACAATGCAAAATAGCTGTTGAAAATGCTGCCCAGTTTATAGACTTTGGACCCGGGAACAAAATTGCCAAGAACAAAATAGCTGTTGAAAATGCTGTAAACTGATGTTAATGATAAACCAACCAAATCAATTCTAGTGATAAATTAACTAAATCGTAATGGAGGAACACACTTTTCATGGCTATAAACGTATACCTCCAATAATATACAGAAAAATAGACCAACAATGAACTTGTGTGTGGAGCACTGATGCATTTAGATAATTTTGCTTCTTAAATGCTTCATCCGCTTCGAGTTTCGGCACAGTTATCCTCTTTTTCACAAAACTACCATCCGGAGAAATTCATAAGGACTTAAATCTGATGCGTGGAGGAGAAACAGCACTCTACCAAGATATCAAGGTGAAGTGAACTAATACAAGAAACCATTTTAGTTAATTCATGATTTTGCAATCCCCCCACTTGCAATACTGATAGGAAATTAAGTAAGAGAGCTATTTAAATAAAATGAATCGGTCCACCTGTTATTTTGAAACAAAATCCGACTTAATGGCCTAGCGCGTTTAACAGGCAAAATTTTATCAACTTTTTGCAGGTTATTTACAGGGCCATTGCTTGGATCCGTACGTGGTCGTTACTCACTCGTGCGGACTCCATGCAGCTTTTGGCTATTGGGTGCAACCGACGGAAGACGGTAACACGGGTTATCTACAACCGGTTTGGATAGTGATTCACTAATATGATAGGTGTTTAATCATCTAGGCCTATTTTTCGCCGGTTATGGCTTTTTTGTTCTATTATTTTTATTCTTGTGCTCCTTCTGTGAGCCTTTGCTAAACCCAAGACTTTGTTTTTGAACGTTTGAACGTTGCATCAATAAAATGGATGCATGCATCACTCTCATGGAGAGGCCGGGGGCATTCCTACTTTCCAGAAAAAAATAGCCTAGCGCGCTGGAGGCTAAAGGCCTCACAAGCGGTTGTTTTTCACTCCGCCCCCCCCCCCCCCCATTTTTCATTTTTTATTTTTTTCTTTTGTTTATACTTCCAAATATTCTAAATAAATATATTACAAAATACTTTACATAATGCTTTGTAAACATGTCAATCATTCATGTGAAAATTTTAAAATATGTATAGAAAAAATGTTCCGATGCCTAAATTTTTTACAATGCGCATGGAAAAATTAAACATAAAAAAGTATAAGTTATATAATTTTACATAAAAATATAAGTATACATGCAAAATTAGATATAAGAAAATGTTAATCATGCCTTAGGAAAGTGTTAAACGTGTACAATTTTTTCCTGATGTGTACAATATAATGTGTATGAGAAAACTAGACATACAGAAATGTTTTAAAGACGTGTTAATAATTTTATTTGGAAAATTTTAAATGTGTATATATAAAATGTTCCTGGTGCATCAAAGAAATGAATATGGAAAAAGTAGACATCAAACATGTGTTTTAGAAAATGTTAATCATGTATTTCCAGCATATTAAACGTGTATATATAAAATGTTACCGATATAAACAAAATATGTACAATGTCTATGGAAAGGTAAATAAAAAATATTTACTCCTATGATTTACAAAACATTAATCACGTATTTCTGATATGTTAAATGTCTGTATAAATTTTTTTTCCCAATGTATATAAAAAAATGTACAATATGTATGAAAAAATTAGACATAAAAGTGTTAATCATGACTTTGGAAAATATTCATGAATATATTTTTTTTCTTAATTTATACAAAAAATGTACAAGGAAAATGAAGAAAACCAGTAAACCTGAAAAAAAAGAAACAATGAAAATTAAGAAAAGGAAAAGAAAACCAAAAAAAGAAAACCAAAAAAGATAAAAATGAAAAAAAAATCTATCAAAACCATGAAAGAAACAAGAAAAATGAAGAAAAATAAAAACAAAAACAGAAAAACGGAGAAAATCAATGAAGAAAAAATGTTAGAAAAGAAAAAGAAAAAACCGGACCAAATCAGTACGTGGAACCAGCTAGCGAGCCACCTGCGCTACTGGGCCGGCTCTATATGTGTGCCTCTTCAGGCGAGACGGCTGCTATGCTGGCTACAAGCAAGGTATAGCAGATTCTCGAAAAAAAACAAGGTATAGCATTCACGTTTGGGATCGTCATTTTCTAATTTTTATATCATTCGTAGATGATTAGTGATGGTCCAAGAGCCTGTCACCGATGGGTCATTAGGCCTGTGACTGTTAGGCGTTTTCGTAGTTGTCTAGCGTGCTGCTGGAGCGATCATGGCTTCAATCGGTCAGTTCCTTAGGCGCCAAATAGTAGCTTAACTGTGTGTAATGCACACTTCCCAGGTCGAGGGGGACGGCCCTTCTAAGATTCCAGCACAGTTTTGGGAAGCTTCCAGAGGCTTCCGGTCTGTTTTCTCATGTGGTTTATTCTCTACCTTTTTGGCCGGTTGTCTTTGTTTTTCTATTTTTGTTTTATCATTTTCTTTTAAATTCATAAAATATTTCAAATACAAGACTTTTGAACAAATTCATGGAATTTTGCAAAATTTTGAACTATTTTTAAAAACCGTGAATAGTTTTTGTATTCATGAAGTTTTCTCTATTTCTTATAAATTTTAAAATTCATGAAATTTTATAAATTCATTTTTTTTCAATTTCATTAATAATTTAAAAATCCACGGACGTACTCAAATTCATAAAGATGTTCGATTTCATGAATTTTTTCTAATTCATGAACAAAATATTAAATTTGTGAACCTTTGCAAACGGGCAAACATTGTTTTCTATACATGATCTTTTTTCAAATCAACAACTTTTTCAAATTTGTGAAGTTTTCCGAAATCATGATTTTTAAAAATAATATTATTTTCAATTAGCGGAAATTTTTTTAATTCCTAAAAAGATATTTACGAAATATTTTTTCTATTCATAAACTTATGAAACTCCTGGTTTTTTTAGTTTAGTTTGTGGAATTCATGATAATACCCAAGCCTCTATCTCTAACCAAGTTTCTTTCACCACGTTGATCTACTTGGTTGAAAGTGACCCATGGTGAATTTTGGATGTGGCACGTGCCCTTTTTTTGGTATGTAGATATGTACAAATGTCTTGTGTATTCAGTAATTTGATTCAAATTTTTTGAACAGGTGTGGCTATTGGGTAGTTGAGTATGGGTGTTGTCGGCTGGAGGTATTTTCTTATTGGGTTGGGATCTGTGCTTAGTTTGCCGAGGCGGTTGGTTGCATGGGACGTGCATGTGGGCCTGTCTGTGTCGTTTATTTTTGGGATCACCCGAATGTGTCCCCGTGGTATTGCGTGCGTGGTTCTGATATGTACACGAGGCGACGGGCAGAGCTCCGCGCGGTGACGCGAACCAGCGGCTGGACGAGGTCGTACAATGCCGCGACCTTGCACGCGTGTGGCTGAAAGGCCATGCGCCAGGGTTCCTCTGCCATGCTGCTACTATCTTCCTCTCCCAGGCACGTATAATGAAAGTTCATCGTTCATCGCCTTTCTTCGATTCCTGTGATATTTCCTTTTCTGTGCATTCGGGTCGTGTCTTATAGAGAATTGGAGATCTCTTGTTTCTTTCTCCTTTCATTAGGTACTACATCTCCTGATTTTTATTAGCTAATTCATTTTATTTGCCTGGTCAGATTTCCATTTGCAGACCCGCAAAAAAAAGGATTTCCATTTGCAGACTCTTGCATTAACTACAGGTCATGTAATTCAGACAAGATTCTTATGCTACTAATTTTGTATATTTATATGTTTATTTTTTTGTTTTTATATAAAATATATTATCATTGACACATTGAAATGTATACAGTTCAAGTATATTAAGCATAATGAATGAATGATGCGGAAAAGCAACCAGTTTTAATTGAAATAAAAAGTAGTATTCTAACTAAAATTTGTATAAGGATTGATTGTTAGTATGATATTATTTTCAAATATCTGGTTATGTGTTCCCTTCTATGAAGGATTTTAAAAGTGATTCTTCACTGTCATGTTTCAGAAATTGTATATCAGATTATGTATTTTCATCGGGACAGGAGATAATGAATAATGTTATTCTATTCAATCTTGTGTTCATTGTATGGCATTTCGTATTTTAATATCTGAGGTCTTGAAGTTGTGCACGAAGAAGGAAGAAATGTAGCCAACAGATATTATGAGAAGATTCTAATTTTTTACTCGGTGTTGTCGCAGTTTAGCGGCAGATCTGATGCCGAGGTGCCACTACTCTCGGATGTTTGATTGTTCAAAACATATTCACATTAGGTTTTATGTTTTATGTTGTTCCCTGTTTGTAGCAATTTCTTCAGAATTTTAATAATTTTGTTATTCAGTTTAATTCATGCCGTGGCAGTTGCATGCATGTCAATGATTGAGTTCTCTATTTCTCACTAGGATTGTTTCTTGTGGTTATTTTTTTCCAGCCTAAAACTGGTCAATGAGGCGTTGACACATGTAGTTAGTGGGGATCTGACTGGGTACGATCTTAGGTGTGCCCAATAATTTTGCATGGGATTTGGGACATACCGTTTGTTGAGTTGTCTCTTTGTGCATGTTGGGCCAGATTTTATTTGTATGCACATAGTAAAGTTTGTACTGCCATGTTCTAGCCATGTTAAAATACTTACTATGTCAACATGATGATGCGGGGTGTTGGTGTTAAGTTGTAATTTTTAGTATCCAATATTTTTTGGAGCAGACTACCTTTATAAAGAGCTTACATTTTTTTCATGCATGTTCTTCAAAGGCTTCCAGATCTGCCAGCCATATTTTGGAGCGCAACACCTTAGTTTGTGACTTTAGCTTCATCACACTCTCACACCAACTAGGCGACTTTGTCACGAAGCAGGCTACATACACAGGTCGGTTAACTAAAACTTTTGACGCAACCAAATAACTTGGAATATGGTTTCCTCACTACACCATCACGATCACGATTGCCATGTACTCTCACAACTACCATGCACTTGAAGTCACAAAGGAAAGTCTAATATCACACAAGAGAATGCAGGCGCAAAACAATGGCAATTCAACATGGCCCGTCAGTAAATAAATGCCCAACATAATGATTTCACAAGGAAGACTAGAGTTCTGGCAAAAATTCATACTGATTTCACAAGGAAGACTAGAGTTCTGGCAAAAATATGTGACAGAGAAATAATTTCATTATGCATGTATCTTCACCGCACACATGCTAATTATCCAATCATTGTTTTTGCGGGTAAATGATCCAATCAATACATACACATGCTCCAAACCATCTTGCATGCAACAAATTGCAAATGCCCTTAGAACTTCATTACATGCACCAATCCCGTAGCGGTGTCAACCAGAATGATGCAGACCAAACATGAAAGTAGAATTGTGTAGGTTATGAATAAATACGGTGTTTAGTGTTATTTGAATAGTGTCAGCGTGTATTTCCTGTTGTCTAAGATGCACCATACATGGTGACAATAAATGTATCACTTCCAGTTTGCTTCTAAGCATTACATTCTTTTTTGAGAGTACATATTTATTCATATAGGACTGTTCCTTTAATTCAAAAATTAACTATATATAACAAAGACATCATCTATAAACACCATGTACCGACAGGGCGCGGCGTGCCGCCGCGCGGGTATGGCTAGTATTTCTGAATGCACGAATTTTTTTATTCTAGAAAACGAACTTCAGGTTTTTTTAAACCGCAAATAACAGCAGCTAAAAGCCCGGAAAAAAATGCGTGTGCAAGCATACGACGAGACTAGCTGGCCTCGTGCCAGCACACTACTGAGCCTCGGCCCGCTCATGGGTAGTGTGCGCCATAGTTATTTGTTGGCGCCTTAAGCGCCAATTAGGACCTCTCTTCAATCTAAGTCACATCACGTGTATAGGGCGCCAATTTTATGGATTAAGAGTTGAGGGTTCAATCCAGGAAATCTCTAGAAAATTAGGGTTCAAAGAAGCTTCGTTCGAATAAGTCCTGCAAGCAAGTCAATGAAAAATTTGAGCATTAGTTTGGTCAACAGATTATGAGTAACAAGAAACATATCATTTGATTCACATTCAGGATTTAATATTAAGTAATGTAGTCAACCGTCAAACTTTTGCATTTTTTGTCTGCAAAATAAATAATAAGCCAACCATGTTTTACTAAAAACATTATTGATTTTTATGAGAAATACTTCCATTTAACTTTAATAACTACATATTTGCCATAATATGTTGTTCATAACACTCACACTATACGTAGTAGTTTTCCTCGAGAGCTGCCAAAACAGAGACGCGTCCATTTGGTTGAACAAGTAACCCCACCGTCACGGTTTAGAAGGCGCGCTTGGAAATTCTCTGGGACCTAAGTGGTTATCTATTGGTTGTGAGATGGGTTAAAAAATAGCATTCACACTATGCATGCATATAGAAATAGTATATCTGAGTACCAATTAGCTACTAGAAATAAATGCAATGCGCCCTAAACCTTGTCTATTGTGGAAACACATGCAAATTTAACCGTGCCTTCTAAACTGTGACAGAGGGAGTATGTGCGGATCACTAAATCAGATATGACAAATATTAATGGTAGTAATGCTACACATGTGGAGGAATACAAGCTTTTACACCCAGGTGAATTTTGATAGGAGATTAAAGGGAAGGAGGGGCCCACCCTCGTGAAACTCAGGGGGAGATGTTAGTTATTAGCTTGAAAAGATCCTAGTTAGCGTGTAAACAACTGTAAACCTTCGTATGCCACTCCGCTGGCTTTTACACGCATTATTAATTGTATCAATGGTCGTGTGAAAATGCACCAGTAACCCTGATCATCCTCGTGTGAAGAGATTCATGAGTAGCGTCCAGCATCGCTCGTAAGACTTGTGTGCAATGATTGCCACTCCGCTGGGTCGTCTCTGCCGTTTGTTACGCCAACTGGGCTACCGTCTTCAGAATCAACGCATCTTGGAAGCTCGCATAGTCTCTACCTATGCTTCTTGCCCTATCTTGCCCAAGCTCGTGTGCCGATGGACGTGATGCGCCCCCATTCTATTGATTTTTGATTCCTCACATTCCCATCAGAAAGGTTTGATGCTTTGCCAACTTCCTCCAAGTTACCCTTTCTTATCGATTTCTGTAGAGCTATTTCCATCAAAGAATGTGGGAAGTGAAAACTACAACCCTGGCAGTGGCTTGATCCCTTTTATTGCCAACGCCCAGTCCTCCTTTATTGCACCACCAAAGTGCTCTATTCCACCCACCGGGTTGTATTATTGTGAGATCATTTTGCTTTTATTTTTCAGTATTTTCTAGTACATGTCCTTTTTCTGATTAACATGACTTGTACTTTTAAGACAAGAAATTTGGAACGGAGGTAATAATAAAGTAGATTAATAACGGCACACATGATGAATGGCCAGATTATTTCGGTTTTTAGTTTTTACCATATCTATCTTTTTTCTAGCAAGCTCGCCGTCTACTTCCATCAATACATAAACATAGATGAATGAATTGCAAAAAAACCACCACATTAATGCATAGGTTTGCAGAAAATACCGATTTACGAATTTGAGACAGAAACCATTGATTTTTGGCATAATCTTTTGCAGAAAACACTGATTGGTCTCTTTGGGCATTTTAACCACGATTATGACATGTGGGTCCCGCAAAAGCTGATGTGGCATAACTATTGGTCCCTTGTATTTTTGCATAGGCACGTCGCCGCACCGGAGCAAATGCCCAAAGAATGGAATTGAATCAGATAATGATTAATCAAGCATGATAATTAATTAATGATATTGAAACAAGAATTAAAGAAATGGTAGCTAGCTAGTACTACTTAATTACTTACCTTTGGTCGATGCCAAAACAACTTTTATTTCCATTCGACTGGATTTACCGCGATGAACTTTGCCCATGCCCTGCCCGCCAGCAAAGAAAATTAATAAAAGGGTTATTAAATAGTTCATATCAGAAAATGACGAACTAATAATAGGCCGAGATATATATAGTTAATAATGATTGAAATTACCTGTTGACTATCCCCTTCACGATTGTGAAGTCACTTTCTTCTTTAGTTAGCGAGTCCAGTAATTCAACTTTTCCTTCCTCAACTTTAATGTCTATCAAGACCCAGTGCCAACTGCATGCGCACACATTTGCATGTCTTAAATAAGCGGGCATGTGCATAAAATTAATCAACTACCGTAAACCGTATACACTTAATTATTAACATCTAGCTAGCTAGTAAGCAAAAACAGAATTTGTAGTACAAGACAGTGTGACTCACGGGAAGTTGTAAGGAAGTAGTATATCTTCATTGCTATTGAGGCGCTTCAAGAACTCTACCATGCTTTCCTCTACACCTGCTTGATAAAATGGATACTTCCATATGTCCTCATTAATGGTATTTGGGTCAACGAACCCAATGCCATAGTGCCCAGATTTTTTCCTTTCATACATCTTCATCCTGCATATAATACCACAGAAAAGAATATAGTGAGGATAATTACATGTAATGATTGATCAAAATTATCACTACATAATTAGCTTGAGACTTAAATTACAAAAAGAAATCACTTACAGACAATAGCAACTGACGATAGACTTGTCGAGTGCGTCTTGATTGAATAACTGATATAGTTCTGAATACTCAATGGACAGAGCTTTCTCATGGTAATAATGGTCCTTCTTGACATTCACCATGAGGGACACTCGATTGGAAATCTTGGTCATGTTCAAGTACAATAGATGCACTACATACAATCACGGTGGGAGGTCCTTGACCTTGAATGGATGGACCAAAGGTTGGCCCCAGGCATATTTCCATTTTATTTCCGGTTCTTTAAGCGGAGACATGGGCTCGATTTCGAGGAGTTGTCCAACAGAGATCTTGAGCATTTCAGCCTGCATTATATGCTCCTCCGTTATTACCACATCGCCCTGCTGGGGAACGCTAACGGTTTGTTCACAATAATATTTGGCGCGCATACTCTTCTCATGTGTTGTTGCCACACCAAGCGGGGGGATCGCTCGCTTCCTTCTTTAGCCGTTCTCGATGTAGTTTCCTGATTTGGCGCTCATAGTCCGAGTCAACAGGCTTGGGAGCTGGTTCTCTAGCCATACGAATGAAGTGGTCAACTACTTTCTCAGGCACTTTCTCCTTTGGTGGCGGTGCCGGTTTCGGTCCAAAATGGGCGTCCACTTGGGCCTGCACTATGGCTGTGTTTTGCTCCTCGGTCATGTCGTAAGGCCTCTGAGGAAGAGGAGCGAGGCTTGGACCATATTTATATCGCTTGTCTCCACCTGTACTTCCTGAACTACCTCGACTCGTACCGCTACGCACCAAAGCTACGGCATGTCTCTTCTGCGATTGCTGAGACGGCGGAGACGGCTGACGTGGAGTTGGACCAGGAGAAGTGGCCTGACGATGTGCCGGACTTGAAGCAGGAGGTGTGGCCTGACACGGTGCCGGACTTGAAACCGGCGGAGGAGGTGGCGGACTTCGAGGAGGAGTCGTCTCACGCGTTCGTGGACTTGGAGGAGCGGGAGTTTGCTGACTCGGTGGTGGACTTCGAGGAGTCGGCAGACGACGCGGTGTCGGTGGACTTCGAAAGATGATGCAATCCTTTCTCCATAGGATGATACGATGTATGGCCTCTCCCAGTGTGCGCTCGTCTTCACCTCCAGGAATGTCAAGCGTTAGCCCCGAATATGGGTCCACCACTTCATCAACCATGACACGAGCATAGCCCTCTGTAATCGGGATGCAATGGTAGGTTGCTCCAGGGGTCACTAGAAAAGAAACGCCGTCCGCCACCTTCATGGATATGTTCTTCATTTTGGAGTGTAGCTCACAGTTAGTGTTCTCTATGATGTCATCCACAGGGTATGTATCCAGCAGTATGTCGCCCGGGGCAGAACCAACGCTGCTTCTCGGCATGGATGGGACGGTGCTATCCAATGCTGGACGATCATCCGCTTCTTTGCTGCCGCCTTTGAGACCCCCTTTCCTGGCTAAGTGAGTCGATCTACTGCTGCTGCTGCTGGAATTTGAGTGCCAGGTCCGCGTGCCTTGCTTCTAGGCCTTGAAGGCGTTCTGCGTCCTGCTTCCTCTGCTCCTCCTCCAGCTTCCTCTTCTTCTCTTCCTCCATCTTCTTTCTTGCACGGGACCTGTAGTCGTCATTCTAGTCCGAAAATCCCTCATACCAGGGAATAACGCACATGCCTCGTGTTCTTCCCGGGTGTTCAGGATTTCCCTGTATGCGTAAGCTCGTCGTTCTCTCTCTGTTGGGCGTGAACACCCCGCCGAGCTTCTTCTATTAAGCGTCAATTATCTTTTGTTCGGCTCCTTTTAGACTTGCCTTCTTTGAAACCAGGCATGTCTTCTGGTCCAACGCCCCCACCCCCATGTGCATAGAACCAAGTTACGCACTGGGGCCAGCTCAGTAATCGGAGTGACCCTGCAGCCTCCATCTCTTGCTCAGACTTATCCCACTTAGGCAATCCCACCAGCGTAGCCACCTGGACCCAGCCTATGGAACTGCGTCTTTCTTATGCATTTGCCTTGTTTTTCATCGACCGTTCCTTAGATAATTCTGAATCCTTGAAGGTCACGAAATCGTCCCAGTGTTCTCTTTGCTTCTCCAGTGTTCCCTTGAAATCTGGAGTCTTCCTTTCATTAGCGAGGTAGTTGGCCCATACAGTTTTCTCGTGGGTGTTGAATGCAATTGCCATCTTCTTAAGAGCAGCGGCCTTGACTTTCTCCACATCTGCTTTAGTGAAATGATCTGTTAGGGTGAAATGTTCCATCAGAGATTTCACCAAGTCTTTTTTGGCTCTGTCATCGACCCAAGTAACACCTGGACGTTTAGTCTTTGGCTCTTTCCATTCTTGAATGGAGATCTGGAGCTTGTCCTTCACAAGAACTCCGCACTGACGAGTCCACTTGTTCGCAACGTTCTTAGGCGTGAGGGGTTCGCCACTAAGTTTGATGGATTCGATGTGGTACTTTAAACCATCCTTCAACAATCTACCCAGGCCTCGCTTTGTCTTGCTGTCTGTAGAAGCAGATTTGCTCGATCCGGAGGGCTGAAAGAAGAAAGATCGAGTCGTTAATATATCTTCAATAAAAAAACATGTGATGATCACCAGGATGCATGCTTATATAAATATATACCTCGCCGGAAGTCTTTGTTATTTGAAGATCAGCATTGTCTGTGTCATCACTAACATTGTCTGTGTCATCATAATCATAGTTCATGACTTCATGAGCTCGGTCGTCAAGATCGAATATCTTTTCATCACCCTCTCCGGTATTGTTCAGATATTGGGAGCCGTCATCTTCATTCAGATCATCTAGCCTATGAGGGCTGCTTATGATGTCGAATAATCCCTCTTCTCTCTCTCTCTGCCGGTATTGTCCGCCATAACTTCTACTTTACTAATTAATACAGAATAAATATAAAACAATTTAGTATTCAAATTACAATGCATGGATGCAATTAATCAATAAGGAAAAACTGAATCTCGAATACATCGTCTCGAATATATAATCTCGAATACATCATCGTCTTAATATATATAATCTTGAATACATCGTCTCGAATATTATATATCGAATACATCACTGGCTAGGTACCTAATAAAGATCGAGTACTACAGAAGAATCTAGGGCGCCACTCGCGGTTCCGGGGCGCGGGCGGTGCACACCGAAGAGAAGGAACCATCACAGATCATATCTCCGGTCATCTGCCCAAAGAACCCGCCAAGTAGTGGAGAACCTGGCGTCGTCCATAGAAGCCATGTAGCGATGGGCGTGCTCATCTTCCTCCCTGACACGGCGACGCACCACCTCCGGCGGGGCCGCTGCCTCTGCACCGAATGTGGCCCACGCGAACGCCACCAAAGAAGATCAGGGTCGATGACGGGACCCGAGGTCGGGTTCCTCACCAAGCGGCGCGCCCCTCCAGGTAGCACCTCCTAGTGCCAGCCCGACGGAGCCCAGTCCCGGACATGCATGGGTCCTCTGAAGCAGGACGTCGTCGCGAACGGGTCGAGGCGAGCATGCGGGCCGGGCATATCGTCGAGAACAAATACTATATGCCCGCAAAAAGTAACTTCTTTTAAATGATTGGATTGTGATAACTAAAATTCTATATATATGCAAATTCTAACAATTTGACATTAATCTAATTCATCTAACTAAAACTAATTCTAAAATTTTCTGATTATATAACTAACATTTCTATAACAATTCTAATATTTATATAACTAGAAAACAGAAAACATTTATAACATTTCTATATAACTAACATTTCTAATATTCATATAACTAAAAAACAGAATAATTTCTAACATTTCTATAACTAAAAAACAGAAAATTTTATAACAAACAAACTAATAATGTGTGTGTGTGTGTGTGTAGTGTGTGTGTGTGTAGTGTGTGTGTGTGTGTGTGGGCATGGCGGCCGGGGCGAGCTCACCGGCGAGGCGACGAAGGGGCGGCAACGACGGGGCGACGGGACGGGGCGGCGACGACGATGGCGGGCGGCGGGCGATTTAGACGGCGCGGCGACGACGGGCGGGCGGGCGGTGACGGGACGACGGGCGGCGACGAGGGGCGGACGGCCGGGTCGACGACGAGGGGCGGGGGCGGCGACGTCGACGGGGACGGGGACGGCGTCGATCTGGGCCGGGCGGCGCGACGGAGGGAGGAAACAGAGGGAAACTGAATTTTTTTAAGTGTTGTATATATAGGATGGACCTTTAGTACCGGTTGGAGCCACCAACCGGTACTAAAGGTCTGTTTTGGCCAGGCCAAGCGGCGGGAAGCGCACCCCCTTTAGTACCGGGTGGTGGCTCCAACCGGTACTAAAGGGGGGGCCTTTAGTACCGGTTCCAGCCATCAACCGGTACTAAAGGGGTGCGCTGGCTCCGAGCGATGCGCAAGTTTAGTCCCACCTCGCTGCCGAGGGGCTACCTCACCTGGTTTATAAGCCCGGTCACGGTAGCTCTCTCGAGCTCCTCTCCTAAGCAGGCCTACTGGGCCTACCTGTCCTCTTCTGCCCTATGTGCCTACTGGGCCTTTGCGGGCCTGCATCCTGGCCCAACTAAAGGTTGTGTTCCAAGTCGTATGCAGGCCGCTTTGGCCCAGTAGGCGTGCTTTTTTATTTTCTTAATTGTTTCGCTTTATTTATTTTTGTTTTATTTATTTTTTAGTTGTTTTTTGCTGTATTTAGAGTTTCTTTGTGAATATTTTTGCTTTAGGTACAAAAAATTACAAACTTTCTATTAGTGCCGGTAGTTTTCAATTTTGAATAGTTTAAATTTTGAATTATTTGAAATTTGTGTGAATCACTAGTTTGTGAATAACTTAACTTTGAAAAAAGTTTTTTCAGTGATTCTTTTTTCTTATGTTTAATATTAGTGTGTTTTATCATTATATTCAATTTGGTAATGCTTAGGTTATTTAAAAAATGAAATGCCTTTGTAACATTTCAGTTTTCGTCGGAAACCCTGATACTTCGAAAAAGATTGTCCATTTTGTACACGAAGTGTATCCAGTTTTTGCAGTCTAGACAACTTGTTAGCCTGACATACTAGATCTCATATTAAATTAGAGAGAAACAATGATTGCAATTGATGTTTCGTGGGAAGATGGCGAGTTTTGTGTTTTTCTTCAACTTACGGCCCCTTGAATTTCATCTTGTCTTGATGTTTGGATTTATTTATGTGCCTCTTTAGCTGGTGATATCGCGTTGTTGTTGTTGTGTGTGGTAGTCCTTCGCATAAGGTGAAGCTGAAGAGGAGGAGCATGGCCCTCCTTTCACACCGCCACTCAAGTCGCGGTGGCTTATGTTGCACTGAGCAACAGAGTGAATGTGCGGGTGGAAAGAAAGGAGGATTAGCTCAAAGTGAAGGATGAGTACAACAATTATAGGGTAATATTTGTAATATGCACATCTCTTTTCCTGTGGATATTGCATGCAAAATTTTCTGGGTATGACATCACGAACTGAAATAATAAAAATTTAGATCTAAAACCTTGACTACTTTTAGTATGATGCTTTTAATAAATCTTGTATCTCTTCGTGTTATGCACATTTATATGTCATATTGCCCTCTATACTCTTGTACAGTTATTCCCCTGCTTTGTTAAGTTGTTCCCTTCTCCGGTTCTATTAACAAGCACCTGGTGAATTTCGTAGATGTTGGTCTTTTAGAGAAACCTCATAATATGCCATCATATTCTGCCATATTCAATATAAGTTGTATGGCATGAGCATCATGAATAATTCTCAGATCGTGCGCTTTCCAACATCATCTTTTGTTGTGAACCTTTGTTGTTGTCTCGTTTGTGATTCCTGAAAACTTGTTAGGCAAGAGCTAAAAAATGCTTCTATTCCGTTTTGCTGTTGTTTCTTCACCTGGTTTACCGATACGGTGCACAAGAGTCTTGCTGATGTTATGCAAGATGAGGTATCAAAATTTGTGTCACATGTTTGGCCTTGTTACCAAAGTAGATGTTGCTCCGCTTATTTAAGTTCTATCTTTGATGATCGGCTGGATGCTAGATCCCTGGTCAAATTTGCAAGAATGAGGGGAATTTCAAGACCATGCTACTATCAATAACAATATAGACAACTTCTTACACCTGACTTACTGGATCTCCTATTAAATTGGAGGGAAACAAATATTCCAATTTATGTTTAGCCGGAAGATGGAAAAATTTATATTTTTCTTCAACTTACGACCCCTTATATTCGATCTTGTCTTGATGTTTGGATTTTTTATGTTTCCGCTTCCGTTGGTGATATGACTCCGTCTTTGTGTATGTTGCAGTCCAGCGCATAAGCTGAAGCTGAAGCGTAGGAGAGCACAACCCTCCTTTCACACCGTCACTGGGATCTGGGCGGCTGCTGTTGCAGCGAGCAACAGAGTGAATGTGAAAGGAGGATAAGCTCAAATTGAAGAATGAGTACAACTGTTATAGGGTAATCTTCACATCTTTTTTCCTTTAGATTTTGCGTGCAAAATTTACTGGGTGTTGTTGTGATGGAAGCCATTGATTGGAGCAACTTCTCAATTGTTCCCAAAATATTTCTTCCCATGATGGTTAACATGCCCATCCTGTAATTTTATTAGTAGTTCTGAGTTACAGGATATCAAATTGGGGAGTTAGGTACCTTGTCCTGTTTGTGAGTTAGGAGTATGGTTAGTCCCGTTTTTAAGTTTGGAGTATGAAATAGCTCCATTAAACAATATATAAATTTTGGTTCTTATTGTTCGAAAATGTTCTTGACTACGAATGGCATAGAAATATAGGACGAGGATATTTATATGTTTCTTGATGATTCACCTAGGCCTGTCAAGTAGCACTATTATTTAGCAAGCATTGTAATGTTGATTCATTTTTGTGTTTCTATCATTATTGGGCTGTTGAACATATTGTCTGATAAATTGTAGAATTATTACCAGGAACTATAACAACTCATCTACCTTTTGCTTAGAATGCCAATGAAGTTTTTGCACTATTGAATAGGCCTTGCTTGGACGTAGAACATATACATGGCTCTATTAAGTAGAAACCTTGAGGAGTTGTTTTGATGATTCTGTTAGACAAACTAGGTTTGGAACAATGCTCGATACCCTAAGTGGGTACGGCTGTCATGTATATATAGGAGAGAACGTACAGGTACATGTATTGTGTTACAACACGTATATCTACAATATACCTAGTCTAACACCCTCCCTCAATTTTAACTATGTCCTGAAACACTCAGAAGGTTAAGATTGCGTCGACATCCTTCAAAAGAAGGTAAGGGCAAGGGTTCAGTGAAAATGTCAGCAAGCTGATCCTTAGAAGAAACAAACTTGATCTGAAGTAGCTTCTATGCAACACGTTCTCTCACAAAATGATAGTCAACTTCGATGTGTTTCGTTCGAGCATGAAATACCGGATTGGATGAAAGATATGTTGCACCGATGTTATCACACCAAAGAACAGGCGACTGGGTTTGAGAGACCTTCAACTCTCGAAGCAATGACTGCACCCATATGATCTCAGCTGTGGCATTAGCAACTGCTTTGTACTCAGCTTCAGTGCTACTCCGAGACACGGTAGCTTGCTTGCGAGCTTGCCAGGCGATCAAGTTAGGACCAAGGAACACAGCATGTCCCCCCGTGGATCGCCTATCATCGGGACTACCAGCCCAATCAACATCACAGAAGGCTGAGATCAAATGAGAAGCCGCAGGATGTAGATGTAGACCATATGAAACAGTGTGTCGAACATAACGCAGAATGCGCTTAACCGCCGTCCAATGAGGATCACGCGGTGCATGAAGGTACTGACACACACGGTTAACTGCAAATGATATATCCGGTCGAGTGACGAGCAAGTATTGCAGTCCACCAACGATCCTGCGATACTCAGTGGCATCCTCGGAGGAGAGCAAGTCCCCATCAAAAGCTGACAATTTGTGCATGGAGGACATAGGAGTCGTAGCGGTTTTGCACTGCATCATACCCGCACGTCGCAACAGATCCTGAGAGTACTTCTGCTGAGTGAGAGTCAAGCCACTGTCAGAATGAAGAACCTCCAGGCCCAAAAAATAGTGCAGTCTCCCAAGATCCTTAACAGCAAAAACAGCCCCTAGAGAAACCACAAGCCGATCTGCAGCAGTGACTGACGAACTGACAAGTATGATGTCATCAACATAGACCAGAATGTATATAGTCACCTCTGGTCGCTGAAGAATGAACAAAGACGTGTCTGCTGTAGACGGTAGAAACCCAGGTGCACGAAGAGCAGCGCCAAGACGTGCATGCCACGCACGAGGAGCCTGCTTCAGACCATAGAGAGCCTTGTCGAGGCGACACAGATGACGTGGCTGAGCAGGGTCAACAAAGCCTGGTGGCTGACGCATATATACCTCTTCTTCCAGAACTCCATGAAGAAAGGCATTCTGGACATCGAGCTGACGAAGCGACCATCCTGAGTAACAGCCAACGACAGAAGAACATGAATAGTCGTGGGTTTGATAACAGGACTAAACGTATCTTCATAATCAAGGCCATACCTTTGTTTAAACCCCTTGGCAACCAATCTTTCCTTGTACCTCTCAATGGATCCGTCAGCATGTTTCTTCACCTTGAACACCCATTTAGAGTCAATAACATTGACACCAGAGGAAGGTGGAACCAGACGCCAGGTATTATTCTTTCAAAGAGCATGGATCTCCTGTTCCATAGCAGCGCGCCAGTGTGGAATGCCAAGCGCTACCTGAAAATGGCGCGGTTCCGCCGTAGGATCAGTCTCAGCACGAGCAACACAGGCCGCAAGCCATGCGACGGTACCATCCGTGCGCTTGAGAGGCTTGAAGATGCCACTCTTGCTGCATGTATGAGGTTGTAGTGTGTCAGGCGGCGGAGATGTCGGAGAAGCCACCGCAGCAGAAGAGCCAACATCAAGGAGCGGCGTGGAAGACACACCAGCGGGCGAGCCCACGGACTCTGCCGAGGGGGAGTCCACAGGCGCTACTGGTCCTGGGGTGGCCGACGAAGACAGGCCAGACGAGGGCAGCAGCACTGCAGTAGCAGCCGGACTAGGCGAGGCAGCCCGGCTATGCAAGGCTGCCGCAACACCTGCGCCATGTGCATGGGACATGCACGGGCGAGCAGCTGGGCTAGACGAAGCTGCAGCCAGCTCACCCGATGCATGTGCATGGGACATGCACGTCCGGGTAGCCAGGCTTGGCGAGGCTGCCACAGCCTCACCCGATGCATGTGCATGGGACGCACACGTACGGGCAGCCGGCTCACTAGATGCATGTGCATGGGACGCACACGTACGGGCAGCCGGCTCACTGGATGCATGTGCATGGGGCATGCACGTACGATCGACGTCGAGCTCCTGGTCGGGCGACCCAGCCGGTGTAATGGCTGCAGTTGGTGCAGCGGCAACCGCATCATCGTGAAGAAGCTCAAGACGAGCGCCCCGTCCAGTTCCTGCACCGTGGTTAGGCAACAATAGAGGAGAATATGCAGCATCTACAAATTGATCAGGCAAAACTGGAAAGGAGTGCAGCTCAGGAGCGGTAGTATCAGTGGATGGTGAGAGCGTGGAAAAGGGGAAAACAGTCTCGTCGAACACAACATCACGTGAAATGTAAACATGATTTGTTGGAATGTGAAGACACTTGTAACCTTTGTGAAGAGGACTGTACCCAAGAAACACACACTTCTTAGATCGAAACTCGAGTTTGTGCTTATTGTACGGACGGAGATGCGGCCAAAACGCACAACCGAACACTTTGAGGAAGGAGTAATCTGGAGTTTCATGAAACAACACTTCTAGAGGAGACTTCATGTGAAGGAGTCGTGTGGGAATCCTGTTTATCAAAAAACAAGCAGTAACAAAAGCATCGCTCCGTAACCGAAACGGGACAGAGGCATGTGCCAGAAGTGTTAGACCAGTTTCAACTATGTGACGGTGCTTGCGCTCAGCTGCACCATTTTGCTGATGTGTATGAGGACAAGACACATGGTGTGAGATGCCAAGCTTCTGAAAGAAGGTGTTAAGATTACGGTATTCACCCCCCCAATCAGACTGAACATCAATAACTTTGTGCTTAAGCAACCGCTCAACATGTGCTTGAAATTGCATAAAGACATGAAATACATCAGATTTGCGCTTAATAAGATAAATCCAAGTAAAGCGACTGAAAGCATCGACGAAACTGACATAATAGTTGTGACCACTCACAGAAGTTTGGGCATAGCCCCATACATCTGAAAACACAAGTTCGAGAGGAGCCTTGACAACACGACTCGATACAGAAAAAAGGCAACTGATGACTCTTGCCTTGTTGACAAGCATCCCACACTAGAAACTCCTTATTACTTGACTCAACAGGAAGATGATGATGATGAAGGACATGGCGCACAATGGGAGTGGCCAGATGACCAAGGCGAGAATGCCACTGTGAAGACGACACCCGAACACCACTGAAAACTTGAGATACTCGTGGAGATACTCGTGGCACATCAAGCGCATATAAGCCGTCGCGAGCTCGACCACTGAGTAGAACGTCCCTCGTGTCCCGGTCCTTAACAAAAAAATAGAAAGGGTGAAACTCAACAAACACATTGTTGTCAAGAGTTAATTTAGGGACCGAGAGTAAACTACGTGTGACTGAAGGAACATGAAGGACATCAAGAAGATGCAAGGTTTTAGTGGTACGCGAAAGAAGAGATGCCTGACCAACATGTGAGATGGGCATACCTGATCCATTGGCAGTGCGGACCTGATCATGACCGGTGTAGGGCTGGCGAGTGGTCAACTTGTCAAGCTGGCTCGTCAAATGGTCTGTGGCGCCTGTGTCCATGTACCAGGCAGGGTCCACGGAATATGAAGGAGTGAACCCAGGCTCTTGCGTAGCGAGAGCGGCCTGCTTCTCGTTACCCTTCCCATTGTTCCCAATGCCAAGGAAATCACGTTTGAAGCGACGATGGCAGCGAGATGCCAAGTGCCCCTCAATGCCATAGAGCTGACACTCAACGCCACCACCACATGCCTCGCAGTGGAGGCGTTTGCGGCCAGCCAGTTGAGGAGCTGGAACGGGCGGACGGGGCTGGTTGCCCGTGGACGGCGACGGTTTCTGCTTGGCACCACGGGCACCCCCGCGGTGAGCGGCGTTCGCAGAAGTGCCCTCCGTGTAGACTTCGACGGAGCGGCGAGCAGCGAGCCTCTGTTCTGTGTTGAGGAGGGGCGCGTAGAGGTCACGAGGCGGCATCGGCGTGTCACGTCCATTGATGTTTTCAACAAGAGAATCATAGTCCTCATCAAGCCCATTGAGAATGAACGAAGTAAACTCCTCACCACGAAGAGGCTTCCCAATAGATGAAAGTGTATCAGCCAAACTTTTGACCTTGTTGAAGAAGGCCGTGACGGTGAGATCATTTTTCTTGACCTCACCCAGCTGGTTACGAATGGCAGAAGAACGTGCCAGCGACTGCGAGGAGAAGCTGGAGTCGAGTGTGGCGCATGCATCCCTCGACGTCGAAGCAAAGACCACCATGCCGGCAACGGAGGGAGTGAGCGAGGACTGAATGGCACCCAGAATAGCTTGATCCTGAGCGATCCACCGACGATGAGTAGGGTTGGACACCATGACGGAGCCACCAGCGGCCGAGGGCACCGGAATCATGGCCGGGGGACACGGGAGCGTACCGCCAACATACCCCTCAAGGTAATGACTACGCATCAGCGGCAACACCTGGGCGCGCCACAGGAGATAGTTATCAACAGAGAGCTTCACCGTCACCAGATGAGCGAAGTGGAACGGCCCTGATTCAGCCACCGGTGTGGGGAGCTGCGAGTCATACGTCGGGGGAGCACTGTACGGAGTCAGCGCATCGGCCGACGGAGGCGCACGGTAGTGTTGGTGATGACTGTAGGGCGCCGTCGGAGGTACGCCGTAGGGCTGCAGCGATGCGACGTACGGCACAGGAGCAGTATAGGGCGCGCCATACGGCGCCTCGTAGGGCACCGCGGAGGACGAGGGATACGGCGCCTGCGGGACGTATGGCGATGGCAACGGCGTGACGTACGGCGCTGGATATGCACCGCCGTAGGGCACCTGGGGACCTGAGGCCGGCGGTGCAGCATGCGACTGGATCCCACCATAGGGCATCTGCGCCGGCACACCATAATGCAACGGCGCGACGTACGCATCGCGGGGCGGCTGGGAAGGCAGCGATGGATCTTGATGCGGCTGGGAAGCTAGCGATGGATCTTGATGCGGCTGGGATGCATCACGGGCAGAACCGTAGGGAACCTGGACTTGCCCCGCGGGATTGTAGGAGTTCAGCGCATCACGGGAGAACGACGCATCGCGGGCGATGGAAGGATGGATCGCGGGCGATGGAAGGATGGATCGCGGGCGATGCAGGCGCTGGCGGGCGCGATCACGCTGCAGCCGGACGGGCCCAGGCGAGCGGAGTAGACGCCATGAACGGCGAGTCCGTCGCCAGGTTTGACAGAGGCGGCTGAGCGGCGGAGGCCGACGCAGCGGCGGCAGAGGAGGCGGAAGCACGGCGCGGATCGAACGCGTCGTCTGATACCATGTTAGACAAACTAGGTTTGGAACAATGCTCGATACCGTAAATGGGTACAGCTGTCATGTATATATAGGAGAGAACGTACAGGTACATGTATTGTGTTACAACACGTATATCTACAATATACCTAGTCTAACAGATTTAATAGGATGTTGACTTGTCGAGGTCTGCATTAATCTGGGATTATTTGTTTTCCATTTTATTTGCCATGTATTTATCCTACATGGAAACAGAAGCTCCACTTGCAGTTTTCTTTTTCTCTCTTGGAAGAATTTCTTGTTATAGTTCCAATCGGTATATTGACACCAGCTGCTTGTTTGATCCTTGTGATGATTAGATGCTCGTGACCAGGAGCCGGTGATGGCTCCGCCTAGGTGACAAACAGAAGGCTTTGAAAGATGCAGCCAGGATCCTAGAGTGGGTGGAGGGCAGTCTCTCATGATGATAGAGGTGCATTCTTTTTTTGCAAACCACATCATTCCTTGCATTCTCCTACTGCTTTCTGTGCTCTGTTGTCGACGTGAAACATGTGTCCATTTAAGGAGAAACAGATTAACTTGTCCATGGCAATCGGTCTGCTACAAATAGAAGTGGACATTGGATGCGGACCTTAAGGTACATTCTTTCGACGCGTTATGCTGCCGAAATTTCTGCTGAAAATTCCCACAACTTGTCAAGATTTTGGACTTGTTTGTAAAGAAAACGAAAAATTTAGGGTGTTGACTGCAAAATGTTGGACTTGTTTGTAAGAAAACGAAAAATTTAGGGTGTTGACTGAAATAAAAACAAATTGTTCGGATCACAACAAAGTAAATGATGAAATAAAAAGAATCAGTGTCTAGCTTTCAATCAGTCGACTCTGAAAGCACCTGGTTGAGCAAATTTTCAAATAAGAAAATTTGTTGAACTTTTGATATTTATGGAAAAGGAAAACATTTTTTGAATTTGTGAACAAAATTTGCTAACAGAACTTTTTTGAACTTATGAACCTGTGTTTAAAGTTTAACATTTTTAAATATCACAATTTTTTTTTGAATTTTGACCAAAAACTAAAAGACAGAATCAATTTTTGACATCCCATGTAATTTTTGTAATTTCAAACAATTTTGAAAATCTAAAAACAAAAATGGATACAAGAAACCAGAAGAGAAAGGAAATAAAAAGGAAAAAAGAAAAAGAAAAAGTAAAAAGAATCAGATAACTAAAAAAAGGAAAAGAAAAAATGAAAAACGAAAAATAGAAAAACTAATAAAAAACCAAAAAACACATAAAAGAAACAGCAGAAAGAAATAAAAGAGAAAAAACAGACCTGGACCGGTTGAGAATCTTCTAGAAGGTTCTCAACACCGGGATCAGTGAAACGCGCAAACGGGCTAGCCCATTTAATCGCTCACCTTGCCATGGCTTTGTGTTTGCACGACAACTTGACGCAAAGAGCGTCGTATATGGTTTTCCCGTACTGCCCTCCTCCCTGGTCGAGCGTACTTGCCAAAGGGCCGGCCATATAAGCTGACAGTGTTTGCCTTTACTCTTAATTTTTAGATGGTTGCTACCAGTTTTAGCAAGCGTCTGGATGCATTCGTGCTGTTTTTCAGGAGTTTTTTCTGCATTTTTGGCTGGTTTTCTTTCTTCTTTCTTTTGCTTTTACTTTTTCATTCATAAACTTTTTGAAAATCAATATTTTTTGCTCAAATTTTCGTGGTATTTTTAAAAATTTGTGTTCTTTTGCAAGTTTCTTCGTGCTGTTTTTTTAATATCGCAAAAAATTTAGTATTCAAGAAATTTTTTCAATTTCTTGATATTTTCAAATTGATGAAATTTTATAACTTCGTGACTTTTTCTAAATTTGATGAAAATTTTAAAATCCACGGATGTATTAAAATTCTTGAACTTTTTTCGAATTCACAAACTTTTTTTGAGTTGATGCACTTTCTTTTTGTTTTTTCAAATGCTTGAATTAGGTTGAACCTTTTCCTAATCACTGATTTTTATCCAAATGGGAAGTTTTTTTTGCATTCATTAACTTTTTTCATATCAAATTTTTCCCTAATTTATGAAATTTAAAAAAAATTAAACACCATTTTGAATTTATGTGCATTTTTTGAAAATGCACAATTATTTTTTACTACGTAATATTTATTCAATTCATTAACTTATTTAACTCCTCATTTTTAAGTTCACTTTTTTCGAATTCATGATACACGAAATTTTATTCTAGAAAACCAGAATGTGATTTTTTTTAAACTATAAACAACAGCAACTAAAAAGCCCGAAGAGAAAATGATTGTGCAAGCATTCGTACGTGACCAGTTGGCCTCGTGCCATCACACAACTGGGGCTCGGCCCACTCGTGGGTAGTGCTATAGCGACTTTTTGGCGCTTTAAGCGCCAATAAGGGTCTCTCTTTAATCTGCGCCACATCACGAGTATAGGATGCCAATTTATGGATTAGGAGCTGAGAGTTCAGACTGTAGACCAGGCAATCTCTAGAAGTTTAGTGTTTAAACAAGCTTTGCTCTACTTTTAAATACTCCATTCATTGAGCATTAGTTTGGTCAACAAATTATGAGTTATACATGTAACAAGAAACATATCATTTGCATGGCAGGAAAGAAACATACCATTTGATTCACATTCAGGAGCAGTTTTCAGTGCCTTTGATTTAGTTTCGTTAAGCTTTTCTCTGTTCGGAGGCAAAGTATTTGAAGTCATTGCTTACAAGTGTCCGTGTTAAGAATGGCCAAGGGCCATGTAATAAACCAGAACATGATTTTCCCTTTAGAAAGGGGGAAAAGACTGTGAGGTCCGCATCGGTTAATGCAGTTGCCTTAAACAAGAACATGAGTTGGCTTATTTCTACATGAGCCCGACATTGTAACTCTTCTGCTGATCAGAGGTTAACGGTGCACAAAGAGTGGAATAAATTCTCCTTCTTTTAGAAAAATGAGCTCACCACAACAAAATTTGTCCGGTGTACATACAGAAATCTTCAATCTATCTATGGTTATGTATTAAAAGCAAACTACGAGCTTGCTGGAAAAAAGATAGAGATGCTAGAAACCGAAAACGGAAATAATCTGTCCATACATCATGTGTGCCGTTATTAATCTACTTTACTATTACCTCCGTCCCAAATTACTTGTCTTAAAAGTACAAAGTCATGTTAATCAGAAAAAAGACATGTGCTAGAAAATTCTAAGAAAAGAAAAATGATCTCACAATAATACAACCCGGTGGGTGGAATAGTGCTCTTTGGTGGTGCAATAAAGGAGGAGTGAGTGTTGGCAATAAAAGGGACCATGCCACTGCGACTATCGTTGTACTAGTTTTCACTTCCCACATTCTTTGGTGGAAATAACTCTACAGAAATCGATAAGAAAGGGTAACTAGAAGGAAGTTGGCAAAGTGTGAAACCTTTCTGATGGGAATGTGAGGAATCAAAAAGCAATAGAATGGAGGCGCATTACATCCTTGGGCAGACGAGCTTGCGCAAGATAGCGCCACAAACACAGGAAGTGTGTGTGACCTTCCAAGATGGGTGGATTCTGAGTTTCTAACCACGGTAGCCAAGTTGGCGCAACGAATGGCAGAGCCGAACATGCGGAGTCAATCTCATTTATAGATTAGGAGTTGATGGTTCAAACTTCAGACCCGGCAATCTCTAGAAGTTTAGTGTTTAAACAAGCTTTGCTCTATTTTTAAATACTCCCTTCCTTGAGTGTTAGTTTGGTCAACAGATTATGAGTTATATGTAACAAGAAACATATCATTTGATTCACATTCATGAGCAGTTTTCGGTGCCTTTGATTTAGTTTCGTTAAGCTTTCTCTGTTCGGAGGCAATTTGAAGTCATTGCTTACAAGCGTCTGTGTTAAGAACCGCCAAGGGCCATGTAATAAACCAGAACATGATTTCCTTTTTAGAAATGGGGAAAATACTATGACGTCTGCATCGATTGATGTAGTTGCCTTAAACCAGAACATGAGTTGGCTTATTTGTACATGAGTTTAGCTCATGCCGACCATGTTGTATGGCTGGACGACTTTCTATGACATTGTAACTCATCTGCTGATCGGAGGTTAACGGTGCACAAAAACTTGAATAAATTATCCTTTTTTTTAGAAAATGAGCTCACCACAACAAAACTTGTACGGTGTACATACAGAAATCTTCAATATATCTATGTTTATGTATTGAAAGCACACGACGAGCTTGCTGGAAAAAAGATAAAGATGCTAGAAACTGAAAAACGGAAATAATCTAGCCATTCATCATGTGTGTCTTTATTAATCTACTCTATTATTACCTCCGTCCCAAATTACTTGTCTTAAAAGTACAAGTCATGTTAATCAGGAAAAGGGCATGTGCTAGAAAATTCTGAGAAAAGCAGAATGATCTCACAATAATACAACCTGGTGGGTGGAATAGTGCACTTTGGTGGTGCAATAAAGGAGGAGTAGGCGTTGGCGATAAAAGGGACCATGCCACTGTGAGTATAGTTGTACTAGTTTTCACTTCCCACATTCTTTGATGGAAATAACTCTACAAAACTCGATAAGAAAGGGTAACTAGAAGGAAGTTGGCAAAGCGTGAAACCTTCCTGATTGGAATGTGAGAAATCAAAAAACAATAGAATGGAGGCGCATCACATCCATGGGCAGACGGGCTTGCGCAAGATAGCGCGACAAACACAGGAAGAGTGTGTGACCTTCTAAGATGGGTGGATTCTCAGTTTCTGACCATGGTAGCTAGGTTGGTGCAATGAATGGCAGAGACGAACTGGTGGAGTGGAAAGCATTGGATGTCACCCATGAATCTCTTGTCTCGAAGAAGATTGAGGTTACTGCAGAAATGCGTGGGGGGCACGAGAGTGCGGGGGCAATTACCTACCAAGTCATGTTGCCCGCTTAACGCCACAAATCCTCGTCCGAGGTTACTGGTGTATTTTACATGAGTATTGATATTTGTCATATATGATTTAGTGATCCGCGCATACTTGTTCTGCCAAAGGGATGCTTCTCTGTTTTAGAAGATCTCACAATAATACAATGGACTGGGCGTTGGCGATAAAAGGGACCACACCACTGCGAGTATCGTTGTACTAGTTTTCACTTCCCACATTCTTTTATGGAAATAGCTCCACGGAAATCGACAAAAAAGGGTAACTCAAAGGAAGGTTGCAAAGCGTGGAACCTTTCCAATGGGAATGTGAGGAATTAAAAATCAGTAGAATGGAGGCGCATCACGTCCATCGGCAGAAGAGCTTGCGCAAGATAGGGCAAGAAGCACAGGAAGAAACTGTGTGAGCTTCCAAGATGCATGGATTCTAACAACGACAACCGGGTTGGCGTAATGAATGGGCAGAGACGACCCAGCGGAGCTTCAAGCATTGCACATACGTCTTACGAGCGATGCTGGACGCTGCTCATGAATCTCTTGATGTGAGGAAGATCGAGGTTATTGGTGCATTTTCACACGATCATTGATATTTTCCATATCTGATTCATTGATCCGCGTATACTTGTTCTATCAAATGGATGCATCTCTGTTTTGGCAGCTCTCCCGGAAAACTACTACGCACTAGTAAGTGGCTAGTGCTTTGCACGTTGATGGAGTGCACATAGATGGTTCATATTGGCATTTCGTAAAGTATGAACATGCATGCATGTAGCAGTTGATTAAGTAGATTGTTTTATGTATTTGACATACCTATTACACGACATCATGTCAGCTTCAGTGCCTTAAAGGCACCTGCCTTTTGGTCACTGACATGTGAGCCAGCCATCTGTTGGGCCCACATGTCATAGACTCAAAGGCAGGTACCTTAAGGCACCGAAGCATTGTCCCTTCACCACCTATTACTACACGACGTAATGTTTTTTTCTTTTGATATTTTTTCTTTGAGACAACCTTTTCAGATTTTTTTGACTTGGAACAAGAAATTCCAATACGACCCACCCACCTAGTCGGAGCAGAGGTAATCCACGACCCATGAACACTCTGCTTGCTGAGACTACGCTGCGCCTCATGCACCTCATCCGGTCAATATACGTGTGTCCCTCGAACTCTCCCATATCTTCTCTCCCTAGTCCCTACTCGCCCCTTGTCTCCAGATTCTTCACACAACTTCTTCTCATATCCTCTACAACATTCTCAATCAACTAATACCGCCAGCATTCTTACCATTGCCGATGTCACTTAGGTGCGCTCAACGACTATGGATTCCCGGGCCTCCCAGGCAGCACTGCAACACTCGCTATTGCCGTTCGCAATTTCTCCATCCTCTTGTCGGCCACCGTGGCTTTGGTTGATGCTGAGGTCTTGAGCGTGTTCTCATGGAACGAAATTAAGCCAGCTCTGGGTAAGGCTTACTTAAAAGAAATGTTCTGGGTAACGCTTTAGGGAATATGGGAGACGCGCGCGTGTGCCAATGGGCGGGGGAGGCGAGGCTGCTGAGGAGGAGAAATGGAACCTGGATGGCGAGCGCGATGGGAGACAGAGCAAACGTGTCCTTCAGCCGTTGGATGAAGAAATCGACGGCCCATGCTGTAGGGATTTGCCATATCCTCGTCATTGGATGTATAGATCGGATGGCTCAAATTCAAACTTATTCCCACACTATATAGTGATATAGATATAGATTATATAGTGTGAGTGTGATGGACAACATATTGTGGAATATTTATTTATTAAAATTTAAATGGAAGTATTCTCATAAAAAATATTTTTCGTAAAACATGGTTAGCTTATTACTCCCTCCGTAAAGAAATATAAGAGCGTTTAGATCACTAAAGTAGTGATCTAAACGCTCTTATATTTCTTTACGAAGGGAGTATTTATTTGCAGACAAAAATGCAAAAGTTGGGCGGCTGACTACATATACTTTGTGGGATGTCCCATATTTGGAACGGAGGTGTGATCTATTATTTTTTTACTGTAATACTAAATACAGACTTTCTAGAAAATTTCTGTATGAGTCTAAAAGATGAGAGACTTCTAGGTTGGTGGCTGCTCACAGTATGGTCTTTTTTACTCTCCCCTTTTCCCTCCTGTTGCATATAGTGCACTGATGACATGTCTTTGATGTTGCTGTTTGCATTTTTTCTGATGTCAGAATGCACATTTCTTGCTAATGTTGCTGCTTGTATTTCTTGCATATAGTGTACTGATGACAACATGCGCACTCTGCTGGAACACTATATCTTTGATCAGGCTATATTGACGCGCGCATGTGTCATTTCTTTGCCGAAGATGGTGGCTTGAAGCTTGGCTTTGGGTATGAAATCCCAAATCGATCTAGAGTTGGACTTGTCATCATTGGTGCATGTGCCGCGATTCCTTCTTGAAGGCCTCTCCTGGGAGTTGCGTACTTCTTTATTTGTTTCAGTAATTTACCATATGGTTAGTGGTAGTCTATGGCAAGGTATGCGGCCTCGTGTTTTTCTTTTTGGTGTCAAGTTTGTTTGCTACTGGATTTTGGGTAATAAATAATTTATGGCCGTGCGCATCGCCTGATGTAGAGGCCGGGGTTATCTTCCCAAAAACATAATTTATAGAAATATTCTTGCCATCCTTTTGAGTGCCACCTTTTCTTTCACCAACAAAACAATGTTTTTAATTTTAAACGCATGGATTCAATTTCTGTTTTTCTATATTGCTTACATGGATCATTTGGATCTATCAAGAGGGCGAACTGTATTCTGTGGAATTAACTACTCGGTGCCCAGAATCTGCCATGTTTCTAAGGATGATTTTCAGTTTGCGGCTACTGCTGACGTGCATCGTCAACATTTCAAGTTTTTCACATTTGGGATACTTCATGTATGTTGTTTTCTCCACCTTCTTCACTCTGTAGTTTGTGTTTGCATTGCAGTATACAACGTTTTAACAGTGTTTGATCTTTTTTCCATTCTTATTCTTGTGAGTATTATGCAGTTCCGTGATAGAACACCAGGCACTGATAATCCAGTAGCTGAGACAGATGTAGCAGAATATGGTCTTCACATACTCTCGAAGGATCAAATCTTATCAGGGCAATGGGAAGTGATAGAAGTACACTAGGAGAAAATAGATGAATGTGTAAAAGAAGCTCAACCTGAAATCCTTGGGTTTGCTGAAGCAAGCATTGACCATTCCCCTTCTAAAAGAACTGATATTGGATCAAATCAAGGTAATGCTGAACAAACGAGTACAGACTATTTTCACATTTCAAGGAGCTCGTGATGATACCACACGATTATCAGGAACTAAATTGCTAGCTGTGGTAGGGGAAGTTCTCGCCATTGTAGCAATATTGCAAAGGCGGCTGTGAGCCTGCGACACCCTCTTCATCTGAGAAATCCAGTTATATATATTGTCAACTTACATGCACATATGTGTCAAACCTTGAATTACATATATTACAGTGCTAAAGAATACGTTTTTTCTGAGTCAGATAATCATCCAACACCTCCCGAAGCTGATTATGTGGCAATATTCAGGAGTTATCTGTCTGGAGCACAAATGGAGAGAGCAAACAAGCTGATTAAGCGTAATTGGACAGGACCTATTAGGTGTAGTTTCTGTGATCGGGATGAGACGATTAAGCATTTATTCTTTAATTGCCCGATGCCAAAGTTCTTTGGCGGACGGTCCATATTGCTTTTAATATTACTCCCCCGACTTCGGTCAATGCATTATTTGGGACATGGCTTAATGGGTTGAGCCTGACTTAGCAAGACATATTCGGGTTGGAGTTTGCGCTTTGTTATGAACTATCTGGAATTGCAGAAATGATTTGATTTTTAACAGATCATCACGGTTTCATTTCTTGCAGGTTATTTTCCGAGCTACGGCACTGCTTCGTTCGTGGTCGCTACTCACTCCGATGGAGGCCAGGGAGCATTTGGTTACTGGATCTATCCGTTGGGAGATGGTAGCTCGGGATATCTTCAACCGGTTTGGATGGCGGTCATGTAATAGGATAGGCAATTAATTTCCCTATGTATTTTTAGCCAGCCGGTTGTGGCACCTTTTCCTGGCTAGTTTGTGTCTAGCAGTTTGTCGCTCTGTGTGAACTGCACTTATCTTTTTCTTTTTTTCTTTCGCTGGAGACTGTGGAACCTTGTTGGCACTTTTTGTTATTTGGTTAATAAGATGGCCGTATGCATCTTTCTGATGCAGAGGCCGGGGAGCCCCCCTTTTCGAAAAAGAAAAAAAAACAAGCTTATCCAGAAAATTATATCCGAAACTACGGTATATATCTGGAACCGAACCGATCCTAGCCCCCGCGTTGCCTGCCTTGGGCAAAAACAGTAATGCTACACGTGCAGGATAATACAGGCTTTTACAGGTTGACTTGAAAATAATGTGACGTGGAGCCAAAGCAGGCCCCACCCCTGAAAATCGGGAGGAAGGGGGGGGGGGGGGGCAGTGTTTAGTTTGTTGGAAGGTCCTCGTACGGGCCTGTAGGTGCCCGTACGTTTAGCATTTTTGGGGCAAAAAGGGGGGCCGGGCTGTTGTTGGCCGTCTTATTCGCGCGCCCATCTCTAGTGACGCGAGACGAGCTCTCTGGCACCCCTCTGACCCTCTCCCTTCGTGGATCAGATGGGCCGAGGCTGGAGTTGACCCTCCCTGGCACAACGCTCGACGAGGCATCCTGCTCAATCCGTCTCGGACGCAGGCGGGTTGGGTTCCTCCATGCCACCGCGTGGTGGCCGAAGCTAGGTGGGCTACGGCTTTGCTGTCCTCTAGGAGTTGGCCGCTCGGCACCAAAGACCTTGGCAACCTTCTGGTTGGCCGGATTTGGCCCTAACTACTACTGGCTCGGTCTGGGACTCGGTGCGCTTCATCGATGACTGGCATGGAGGTCTTTCCCGGGGACGGCTGCTCGTGAGGTCTGGGGTTGTTCGCTTCTTTTCTTGTTGGTGGTCGCATCTGATGAGATCGACGAACATCTTTGTCGGGTGGTTGATTTGGAAGGTTTTCTTTTTCATATCTACTCCCTCTGTTCCGAATTACTTGTCTTAGATTTGTCTAGATACGGATGTATCTAGTACTAAAATGAGTCTAGATACATCCGTATCTAGACAAATCCAAGACAAGTAATTCGGAACGGAGGGAGTAACAACGGCGACCAAAATCTCCAGATTTGTTTGCTGGTGCCGGCGGCTCAAACTGGTAATGTTGCGGGATGTAGCCGAAAGGCTTCATTCTGGGTTTTGACGGTTCTCATCCTGACTAATTTGCCTTTGAGGGTACAATCTAATAGACAACGAATTGATGCAAATTGTATGGTTGTGGAACGATGACAGTGAGATTTTTAGCCCACTGAATGTAGTTGTTGGTATCGCGAAAAAGTGACGGCGCAACACATGATTGACTTCATTGCGGTGGTGCTTCTTGGGTACTCGGTCTTGAGTTTCAAGGTGGAAAATTAGGTCTAACCTGAGTTGGTTAAACCTGACAATGACAATGTTTTTTTTTTGAACTGTTACCTTGTTGAAGGCATTGCTCAGATATGCTCGGATTTGTTTTTCAGGGTGAAAACCTAGAATCTGACCTTCGATGCTTGGATCCAGTGACAGATGGCGCTTGAGCGTTGTTGCCTTTCTGAAGGCATTGTTGTTGAAGAACTTCGTTCTACTTGTGTTCTGAAGATATGGTTAGGGCAGATATGGTTGTTGCTATAGTTTGTAGATCGTGGTTTTGATCACTTCAGGGTTTTCTTTTCCGAAAAAGGCTTTCGCCCCGCTTTGTATATAAAGCACTAAACCACAAGGACCATGATACAAACTCACGCCACCACCGCACATGACACACACACCCAAGGCAAGATACAAGGGTGCCGGGCACCGCCACACCACCCCAACGACTACCAAGCCACTACAAATGCGCGAGGACGAACTGCTTGGAGCCACCAGAGACCTCCTCCTCCGAGGGGAGGTGACACGGGAACGACGGAACCAGGACTCCAAGATGGTGCCTCCAAGAAGGGAACGACCACGATAGCCGCCACCATCCGATCCCAAAGATCGGTGAGGGAGTCCTGGATTAGGGGGTGTCCGGATAGCCGGACTACCATCATCAGCCGAACTATCATTTGCCGGACTATCATCATCGACCGGACTCCAAGACTATGAAGATACAAGAGTGAAGACTTTCCCCCGTGTCCGGATGGGACTTTCCTTGGCGTGGAAGGCAAGCTTGGCGATACGGATATGTAGATCTCCTACCATTGTAACCGACTCTGTGTAACCCTAGCCCTCTCCGTGTCTATATAAACCGGATGGCTTTAGTCCGTAGGACAACAATCACAACAACCCTTACAATCATACCATAGGCTAGCTTCTAGGGTTTAGCCTCCTTGATCTCGTGGTAGATCCACTCTTGTAAACATCCACAATATCAATATCAATCAAGCGGGACGTAGGGTTTTACCTCCATCAAGAGGGCCCGAACACAGGTAAACATCGTGTCCCTTGTCTCCTGTTACCATCGGCCTAGACGCATACGATTCGGGACCCCCTACCCGAGATCCGCCGGTTTGACACCGACATTGGTGCTTTCATTGAGAGTTCCTGTGTCGTCACCGATAGGCTTGATGGCCTCTTCAATCAACAACGACGCAGTCCTGGGTGAGACCTTTCTCCCCAGACAGATCTTCGTATTCGGCGGCTTCGCACTGCGGGCCAACTCCCTTGGCCATCTGGAGCAGATCGAAAGCTACGCCCCTGGCCGTCAGGTCAGGTTTGGAAGCTTAAACTTCACGACCGATATCTGCGGGGACTTGATCCTCGATGGATCTGAGCCACAGCCGAGCGTGCCGCGCTGTCACGATGGGCATGACCTAACTCTGCCGCCGGACAGCACCTTGGAGGCTGCACCCGGATCCGCTCCGACTCATAGTCCGGAGCCGATCGCTCGAATCGAGGACGGATGGCTGGACACCGCCTCGGGAGCCGCAATTTCTACGGCGATGGAGCCGAACACTTACCTTGTCCCACATAAAGCCCATGACTCCGAGGTGCCGGACTCCCTGCCGGACTCCGAACCTCCTGCGCCCGCCCGGTCGAATCCGATTGGGCGCCGATCATGGAATTCACCGCTGCGGACATCTTTCAGCACTCGCCCTTCGGCGATATCATAAATTCATTGAAGCATCTCTCACTATCCGGAGAGCCCTGGCCGAACTACAGCCAGGACGGTTGGGACGCGGATGACGAAGAAATTCAGATCCCACCCACCACCCACTTCGTAGCCACCGTCGACGATTTAACCGACATACTCGACTACGACTCCGAAGACATCGACGGTATGGACGACGATGCCGGAGACTACCAAGAACCAGTGCCTACAGGACTGGAAGACCACCTCGTCATACGACATATACATGGTGGACACCCCAAAGATGGGGACGGCGAAGAACAAGCGGAGGCCGATTCCTTAAAGAAACAGCCCAAGCGCCGACTCAGCGGCGCCGCTCTAAATCCCGCCACGGCAAGAATGGAGATTCCACCACAGGAGATAATAACACCCTAGAAAGTGCCGAAGACAACTCCCTCCAAAGACGATCCAAACAGTAGGAGGAGGCAGGCAAGCCCTCGGGAGAGGGCGGCATTTAAGAGGTCGAGGATGACAATTACTTACCTCCCTCCGGAGACGAGGCAAGCCTCGGCGACGACGAATTCGTCGTGCCTGAGGATCCCGTCGAACAAGAGTGTTTTAGACGCAGGCTAATGGCCACGACAAACAGCCTAAAGAAAAAGCAACAACAGCTTCAAGCTGATCAAGACCTACTGGCCGACAGATGGACCGAGGTCCTCGCGGCCGAAGAGTATGAACTCGAACGCCCCTCCAAAAGTTACCCAAAACGCAAGTTGCTCCCCCGATTAGAGGAGGCAGCATCACCAGCGCACTGTCTGGCAGACCGACCACCTCGTGGTCGCGATAGAGAGGCGTGCAAGCCCTCCACCAAAAACGTACACCGGCATCGCTCTAAAAGCAGGAAGCCACGGGGGAACGCACCGGACTTGCGAGATATATTGGAGGACAAGGCAAGACAATCCAGATCTATCTATGGATCACGTGGACGCCCCACGACCCACGACGAATACCGTCGCACCGGATACAACTACTCCGGCCGGGCCGAACACAGCAGACAACGCTCTCTCGAGCTACGTCGCGATATTGCTCAATACAGAGGCGCCGCACACCCACTATGCTTCACTGACGAAGTAATGGATCATCAATCCCTGAAGGGTTCAAACCCGTTAATATCGAATCCTACGATGGCACAACAGACCCCGCGGTCTGGATTGAGGATTATCTCCTCCATATACACATGGCCCATGGCGGCAATCTTCACGCCATCAAATATCTCCCGCTCAAGCTTAAAGGACCGGCTCGGTATTGGCTTAACAGCCTGCCCGCAGAGTCAATTGGATCTTTGGGAAGACACGGAAGCCGCATTCCTCGACAACTTCCGAGAACGCGTATGTGCGACCACGGACGCAGATGACCTAAGCCACATAATCCAGCAGCCGCATTTAATCGGCCAGGAAATTCTGGACACGGTTCTTAACAAAGAAAAATCAAATTGTCGATTGTCCGGATGCAGAGGCACTCGCTGCCTTCAAACATAACATCCGCGACGAGTGGCTGGCCCGGCACCTAGGACAGGAGAAGCCGAAATCCATGGCAGCCCTCACATCCCTCATGACCCGCTTCTGAGCGAGAGAGGATAGCTGGCTCGCTCGCAGCAACAACCTCAGCAAAAATGCTGGCAGTCCGGATACCAAGGACCGCAATGGCAGGTTGCGTCGAAACAAAAACAAACGCCGCATTAACGGCGACAACAATGAGGGTACGGCAGTTAACGCCGGATTCTGAGGCTCAAAACCCGGTCAACGGAAGAATCCATTCAAAAGAACCACTCCGGGCCCGTCCAATTTGGACCGAATACTCGACCGCTCTTGTCAAATACATGGAACCCCCGAAAAGCCAGCTAACCATACCAACAGAGATTGTTGTGTATTCAAGCAGGCAGGCAAATTAATCGCCGAAAACAGTGACAAGGGGCTACACAGCGATGACGAGGAAGAGACCTGGCCGTCGAACAACAGAGGACAAAAGGGTTTCCCCCCTCAAGTTCGGATGGTAAACATGATATACGCAAGGCATATTCCCCAGAGGGAGCGAAAGCGTGCACTAAGGGACGTATACGCGATGGAGCCAGTCGCCCCAAAATTCAACCCATGGTCCTCTTGCCCGATCACTTTCGATCGAAGAGACCATCCGACCAATATCCGCCATGGCGGATTCGCCGCATTGGTTTTAGACCCAATCGTTGATGGATTTCACCTCACGAGAGTCCTGATGGACGGCGGCAGTAGCCTGAACCTGCTTTATCAGGATACAGTGCGCAAGATGGGCATAGACCCTTCAAGGATTAAACCTACAACGACGACCTTCAAAGGCGTCATACCAGGTGTCGAGGCCAATTGTACAGGCTCAGTTACACTGGAAGTGGTCTTCGGACCCCCGGATAATTTCCGAAGCGAGGAGTTAATCTTCGACATAGTCTCGTTCCGCAGCGGCTATCATGCTCTGCTCGGACGAACCGCGTTTGCAAAATTCAACGCGGCGCCGCATTATGCATACCTTAAGCTCAAGATGCCAGACCCTCGTGGAGTCATCACGGTCAATGGAAACACGGAACGCTCCCTCCGAACGGAGGAACATACAGCGGCTCTCGCGGCAGAAGTACAGAGCAGCCTTTTAAGGCAATTCTCGAGTCCGGCCGTTAAACGACCGGACACGACCAAACGCGCCCAGAGCAACATCAACCAAGACCACCTGGCACGTTCCATGCACGCGTAGCAATACGGCCCCAACCCCAGCCCTCGCAAAATTGCAAGACAAACTCTCGGCGTATATAATTACGCCCTGGAGATTCCATGGGCATAGGGGGAAGGGCACAACCATAACAGACACAGAGTGCGGTTCGACCACACCAGGGGCTCCCAAGTGTGTCGCTCTTTTTCTTTTATTTTTCTCTTTTTTATACAGAACTCAGTCCGGCGGCGAACCTGCCGAACTCATGATGCAACAGCCAGGGAAGGACAAAGGCCGCGACGAACAATCAGGTGGTCTCCATCACGAGCATTAAAATTTGTTAAAATACAACATTCCGCGGCCTACCCCTGGAGGGAGACGCCTTTAATTCGTCCAATCCCTTGCTTTCCGCACTATTGGTATCATTCCGCACTGATAGCATATCTTCTCGAATAAAATGCAGCACTTTTTGCCTATAATTGCATTACTTTATATATATATATATGTTCATTTACGACATGTTGCACCCGTGCGTCTTGGTACGGCCAAATACACCAGGGGCTTATGTCCTCCGCTTTATGGTGTGATAAAGTCCGCACACTTTCACAAGTGCGGCACCCCGAACTTATAGCATTATATGAATCAGCTCTGAATCCTGCCTTGGGTCAATAGTTGGGTTTGCCCGGCTCCCATGTTCGGCACCTTACGTTCCGTTCTATCGGCTAAGGTAGCACCGAGAACCATTGCGATTGCGCCCGGTTGAGCAGGTTAACGCCTCGATGGAGAAAGCTAAAACTGACCGCACGATAAGGCGAGAGACTGGTCGCTGTTCGAGAGGTCCTTTCGGGTCCTTAAAGACCTCGCCGCTTCGAGCGAAGTTCCGGATTATGTCCGAAGAAGGCGTGGATAGCGCCCCAATTCGGTCTTCCGAATACTAGGGGCTTCGCCAAAATTTAAAATTATAGAATTCTATGGCTAAGTGAGAGTGTTCAAGCACTATAAGTCCGGTTGCCTTGTTCGTTGTGTTGAGCGCCTCCTAGATGGACCCAAAAATGGGAACAAGAGTGCTCAAGTTTATCCCGAACACCCCAGCACTCGTGGCATGGGGGCCGAAGCCGACGACTTGCCATCTCTCAGATTTAATAAACGGCCGCATAGAAGGTAATATTTTAAATTAAACAAACGTTGCTTAGCGCATATGAACAAAGTTTTCAGCGCACAGGATAACACATTGCGAATTCACTCAAAAATTACATCCTTGGGGCACTCATCCGCAATCTTGCGGGCACCCTTCAGGACAGCCTTATAGTAAAGTTCGGGCGTACGATGCTCCTTGCCCGCTGGTGGCACGTCAGTGATTAGCTTCTCCGCATCCAGCTTGCCCCAATGCACCTTTGCGCGAGCAAGGGCCCGACGAGCACCTTCAATACAGGCGGAGCGCTTGATAACCTCCACCCAGGGGCACGCATCCACCAGCCATCGCACGAGGCCGGTAGCTCCTGAGCATGGCCTCTCCGAGCCACAGCCGGACTATGAGGCCCTTCATGGCCTGCTCGGCCACCTTATGCAGTTCGACCAGCTGCTTCACCTGGTCGCTAGGGGCACGGATGGCCGGCCTCAAAGATCTTGAGACCGTAAGACCTTCTCCGTTGAGCTCCCTCCTCGGCTCGGTAGAATGCGGCGGCATCGAGACACGCTGCGAGGCAGATCTGCAACGCCTCGAGAGCTCGAATCCGGTAAGTAACACGTAATTTACATTCACATACTTGCTTTGCATGAAAAATGCCTTACCCGCCGCTATCTTCTTCATCAATTCAACCTCCTGAAGGGACTTATGGGCCTCGACCTTGGCGGTTTTGGCACTTTCGAGAGCCGAGGCAAGCTCGGACTCTCGAGTCTTTGAGTCACGCTCCAAACTCTCATGCTTTTCCATGAGAGCCTGGAGCTCTTGCTGAACCACCGCCAACGCGCCTCCTGCTTCTCTCTCGCCCCGTTCCGTGGCCGCATTATGCGTTCGGCCACGGACACGGCCTCCTTCAGGCCGCCACCTCGTTTGTGGCCCCCGCAGCACTCCATGTTATCCTTGTTATTTTTATCGCAACCTAAATCCTTTTACATGAAGGTACAAATTCAAAGTGGTGTTACTCACCTTCTTTGTCCTGGAGCTGCTTCTGGCGCGGCCGAGCTCTTGCTCGGACCGCTCGTGCTCTGCTTCAACGCACCGACCTCCATGCATAAGTGCGGCAGAGGTCAGCAGCGCAGCCTGCAACCCATATTGACATAATTTTTTAGCAACCCTGCATATATCTTTTTTAAGATCCTCAGTCCGGCTTTTCTTTTCCGAACACCGAACCGAGCATCAGGGGCTACTGTCTATGCGGTATTACATTGCATATTTTTAACTTATTACCTCAAAGCCTGATAGAAGGCTATTGCAGGCTTCGGTCAGCCCGCCTTTGGCGAGCTGCACCTTCTGAATCATTGCACTCATAATAGTGCGGTGTTCTTCCTCGATGGAAGCGCTCTGCAGCGCCTCCAACAAATTGCCCGGCGCCTCCGGTTGGACGGAAGCCGCCGGCGTCACGGTCTTGCCCTTCGATCGAAGGGGCCGCCTGCCGGACTCCGGAACCACTGCGGGTTCTGTTTTGGAGTCCGGCGCAAAGTCCGGGAGGACGCCTTGTGGCGCCTCCGGAGCCTCCCCCCGACGGGTCCCTTCTGGGGATCCCACCTCGGCGTCTTCGGCGTCGCGAGGGGTGGAGGCAGTCGGGATGGAGTCTACATCCGACGAAGCCAACGACCGCTTCGATGAAGCGGGAGATCATCACCGGCGGACTACAGGCGGTATGCGGCATTAGAATGACACTATGTGACACGTAAAAAGAAATTATAAATCATTCAGAATCCGGATACTTACGATCTCACGGAGGCCTGGCCCTTGAAGGCCATTCTTCCTCGCCAACATCGATGTTGGCAGAGCTGTCCGGGAATAGTCCTTCCCTCTTGGACCCTCCGGCCTCCCCTGCTGGGGAAGCCTTCCTCTTCCTCTCTCCTCCTCCTAGAGAGTCCTCTTCCTCCTCCTCATTTTGGGCGAGAGTCAGCCCCGAGTCATCGGACATTTGAAAACGGGAGCTCTTTCGAGTACCCGTGGCCTCCTTCTTGGCCTTCTTCTCTGGCACCACGTGCGGTGCCGGAACCAGCAGCCTCGCTAGACGAGCGTCTACTAGATTTTCTGGCATAGGAGCCGGACAGGTAATCTGCTCCGCCTTCTTCATCCAGTCCTGTCAAAGGAAAGGGGGAAATTAAAACCCGCATAGAGTCAAACTATGAAAAACGAGTATCCCGTAAAGGGGTAGAATCACTTACCTCGTCAGCCTGGCGCTGCGAGTGAAATCCACGATCTTCAGTCGCGGATGCGGGGGCTTCAGCGCCCTTGAACAGCACCTTCCAGGCGCCTTCGTACGTTGTGTCGAAGAGCTGGTTCAGCGCCTGGTGCTGTTCCGGATCAAACTCCCACAGTTTGAATGGCCGCTCTTGGCATGGGAGTATCCGGCGGACGAGCATGACTTGGACCACGTTAACCAGGCTAAGCTTTTTCACCAGCTTCTTGATACAAGCTTGGAGTCCCGTCAGCTCCGTCGAACTGCCCCACAGCAAGCCCTTCTCTTCCAGGAGGTGAGCTGCGTGGGGATACCAGATCTAAACTCGGGGGCCGCCGCCCATTTAAGGTCACGCGGCTCGGTGATATAGAACCACCCCGATTGCCACCCCTTGACGGATTCCACGAAGGCCACTTCAAACCAAAGGACGTTGGGCATCTTGCCCAACATGGCGCCTCCGCACTCCGCTTGAATGCCCTTCACTACCTTGACTTGACATTGAAGGTCTTGAGCCACAAGCGAAGTGGGGCTGGATGCAGAGGAAGGCCTCGCACACGCACGATAAACGCCGAGATGTTGAGGATGAAGTTGGCGCCAGATCATGGAAATCCAGGCCGTAGTAGAACATGAGCCCCGGACAAAGGGGTGAAGTGGAAAGCCCAGTCCAGCGGAGGAAGTGGGAAAGAAAGACAACCCTCTCATGGGGCACAGGGGGGGTGAGCTGCCCTCGTCGGGCAGCCGGTCTGTGATGTCGCCGGAAAGGTATCCAGCGCCACAGAAGTTTGGCGATTTGCTCCTCCTTAACGGTGGAGGCCAACCATTTACCTCCCGCTCCGGACATGGTCGGAGAAGGTTGAGACGAGATGCGCGAACTTGGGCGCTGGAGCTCGAAAAGTCTTGGAGATGGATAAGCAAAGGAGGAAGAAGGCGTAGGTGAGAAGGTGAATCCTTATCCCTTATATGGGCGGGCGAAGTCTTACGCGTCCCCCACCAGCCTGGTAAAACTCGCTTATCTTCCAAGCGTCACCATCAATGACGCGGTTGGGTTACCCACGCCCGTATTGATGAGAATCCCGGATTAAGGGGAAACACGATCTCTGCTTCGACAAGACGTGCCAAGGAAACCGCTTCGCTAAATGCTACCGAGGTGGTAAAGTAAAAACAATTCGAGTAATGGCTTGGTAGTGGTGTGACGTCATGCCACGGAAAAACGTCGCCAGATTGAACTTGTGTATATATTATTACTCTCTCTACGATGGAATGTGGAATTTATTTTGCGAGCGGACACTATCCTGGTGTTCACAATCTTCTATCATTTGGAGGAGGAACCCGCCTTGCAATGCCAAGAAATATACACGCCGGACTTATCGTCATTGAAGCCTGGTTCAGGGGCTCTTGAGGAGTCTGGATTAGGGGGTGTCCGGATAGCGGACTACCATCATCACCGAACTATCATTTGCGGACGATCATCATCGAATCGGACTCCAAGACTATGAAGATACAAGAGTGAAGACTTTCCCCCGTGTCCGGATGGGACTTTCCTTGGCGTGGAAGGCAAGCTTGGCGATACGGATATGTAGATCTCCTACCATTGTAACCGACTCTGTGTAACCCTAGCCCTCTCCGGTGTCTATATAAACCGGATGGCTTTAGTCCGTAGGACAACAATCACAACAACCCTTACAATCATACCATAGGCTAGCTTCTAGGGTTTAGCCTCCTTGATCTCGTGGTAGATCCACTCTTGTAAACATCCACAATATCAATATCAATCAAGCGGGGCGTGAGGTTTTACCTCCATCAAGAGGGCCCGAACCTGGGTAAACATCGTGTCCCTTGTCTCCTGTTACCATCCGCCTAGACGCACAGTTCGGGACCCCCTACCCGAGATCCGCCGGTTTTGACACCGACAATCGGGTTTTCACCCGGACCAACTCGAAGGAGAAAGGCCACTGCGACGGAGCCTACAAGAAGTATACGGTGTCCACGGACGCCGCCACCGTCGGCCAATACAAGATTGGGCAAGTAATGAACCCCAGCACGCCCACCCCTCCGAAGCAACCTAGCTCCGTCAACCACCAGCGACCACCCACCTGCGTAGCCGCGGCCGCCGCCCTGCATCCAGACACCCCCAAGACCGACCAAAGTGATCAGCTTGGGCCAAAGGGCGCACCCGACCGAAGAAACTGCGGCATACATCCCGCCTCGAACAACGCCGGAGTTGCATCAGCCCACACATGGCCGGGGAACGGGGGAGGAGGGGGAGCGGACGCATCCGGGCCGGCATACCCCTGTGCCAGCGACGGGTGGCCCGGGCTCGGCGGCGCCTCCCGTCCCTCCAGCCTGCCTCCCCACCGGACAACTCGGTGTCGCCCCACCTCGGCGGCGACCGCAGCTCCACGCGAGGCCACCAACATACACCCGCCCGCCGACAAGGAGAGATCCCAAGGGCAGCCACCAATCGCGAAGGAAGCTCACCGAGGAGCCCATTTGCGCGGCCCACGTCGTCCAGCCGCCAAAGCTTCGGATCCTGGCCAGCCCGCCCACCAGCCAACCGCTGCCGCGTCGCACCACCACCCGCCGAGGCCATGGCAGGGGCAGAGACTAGCAGCCGCGCCGCCCTCGGCCCGCACCGCCAGGTCCCAGATCCGGCCTCGACCCGCGCCGAAGGACCCAGATCTGGCGACCAAGGCACGCCCACCACCGCCGCGCCGGTCATGCCGCCGCCACGAAGCCGCCGCCAGCAGGCTTCGCCCGCCACGCCACGCCGCGCCAGATCCCAGCGGCCGCCTCGACCAAGGCCAAGGCCCCGCCGAGAGAGATAGCAGCCCGCCACGCGCTTACCAGCTTCGCCGCCGCGCCTCTCTGGCGGCGAGGGAGAGGAGGGAGGAGAAGGAAAGCCCGCCCGGCGCTTAGGGTTTTCTCCGAGACGCACGCTGGCGTCAGGGAGCGAGAGGCGGGGTTTTCTTTTCCCCGCGCGGGGGAGGGTTAGAACACCACCCTCATCTGCATGTGGGCCAAATTATGTATTAAAGGGTGGTGTGATGTTTAACTTTCCAAATGTACGACTTTGATGTGGCACCTGTCTCGCAGACCGGACAGTCCGGTAGGAAGGTTCAGGACTTAGGGTGCCGGACCCCACCGTCAGTCCGGCAGAAGGGAATCTTGTGAACGCATACGCTAAAACTTGGTCTGGCATGTCAACATTACCTACCTAACATGAACCAAGAGGAATTCACCAAGGTCTAATTCCGTAAGCCTTTACGTTGGTTCTCATCTTAAGTTCTACATGTGGCAGGCCATCGCAACTTCAGGGGGAAGGAAGTATGCCAACCCCCCTGGCTTACGGCCAACACTCCATTTATAAGAGACACTCAGCTTACAGTAGACACTCGTCGTACGCGTAAAACGGGGTGCAGGCCTGGCAAGCAGCTTACAGCGGGCCCTCAGCGTACCCATACAGCATGATGCCAGCCACACGCACGGTTTAGTCACACAAACTCGGGCTACACGTACCGGGGCACTCGACCTACGCTGCACACTCGTCTTACTTAGGTGCCACGTGGCACCACCGTTACCATCGTCCAGCCATCATACCTCGTTTTTTTGTCGAGAACCACAGTTTTATTCTGGGCTTATATATAAACCGAGTACGACACGCGGCTTACAAGGCATGTCTCGGTCCAAACGAAGCCAGGGTCATAAGCTGAGTGCAAGTCTCCTGTAGTGCACAGAGTTTGGATACTACTTATTTCTAATTTTTAATCTTTTTCTAATAATAAAGCGGCTATTGCTTCTGTCCGCTCACCGTTACGGCATTTTTGCAAAAAAAAAAAAACATGTGTTTTTAAGTAACTGGATCCGCACTCCATAAATATACATACCGTACGTAGACCAACGATATCTCCTGCAAAGAAAAGGACAACGATGTCAACCTTACCTCCACAAACGTGTTTCTTATTTTCTCTTTGAATCTATAGAACCTCGGAAAAAAATACCTATGATGGCACCGCCTCCGCACGATTGCCCTCACTGGAAGGTGTGTGTTGCCGACATCGACATTTTCCCTTGCTCCTCGATGTTTTGCCTCTTCGGGATGAACCCGACAGATCGATAAATCATAGTGATACACAAAGAGGCAAAAGGCGGAGAAGAACTTCGACGTTTGACATGACACAAATGAAAGCATTTCTTGCAATGCACCCATACCAACACACGGGTCCTTGTTCTTCGTTGTCGGGTGGCCGTCTCAATGCTAAGTATTGGCGTTGGTGCGGAAATGGCGGTGTTCCTAACATGATATCCATGGGCATTTGGTGGGGGGGGAACCAGGTTGTAGAGGAGCCTCCGGAAAGATGAAGACGTGACTTGAGTTCTGAGCGAGCACAATTCGGATGTGTGTGCGTCTCTCTGCCGTGGCCGGGCTCAATTCGGATGTTGTTGGGTCGTGCTGACGGATATTTCAGTGCACATGTCAATTATCTCTTCCCTTGCAACGCACGGGCATATGTGATAGTAACAAATTAATAGGAAAAATAAAGAGAGACATACGTATTGTAACAGTATATACGTAGGACGCATGGAAGTGAAAAACGTAATTTCTTTTATGAGACAAAGAAACAACAACCGGCTACCCTAGAGAATAACTCTAGGGTAGATTATTTTTATTTATTTATATAATATATATAGCACACGTTACAAGCTTGACATAGCACGTTTACCAATGGTATTGATGGCCTGGTGGCAGACATATATAGTACTCGTACCAGATAAATAGGGTTCCCTGTTTTATTGCTGCAACGCACGCACTAGCAGCCTTCACCAAGTACTCCTTTCAGCGGGAGTAACCTGATCGAGGATATGGACGGATCATGCAGGAAGCACATAGACGCCAATGGCGTCAATATAATTCCCGGTGCGTCCCAAGAAGCCAGTGATCTTGGCGTTAATCAGCGGGACATCAAAAGAATATGCACCGGTGGCATTGCCGTATTCAAAAACCTGACCCGTGTTAGTAACAAATTTGAGAGACCTTAGAGCTTCATCGTAAGTTCCTGAAATTTCCTTCAGATATTCTGAGTCTCCAAGGACAAACTGCACAAAATAAAAATCACGCATTTCGGTAATTCATAATTAGGACTTTGTACAGTGAAGAAGAGTACTTTTATATATGACCTACATATCCTCTCAAAAAAAAATATAACCTACATATATTAATAATTTTTTCTATGGTTTAGCTGATTAACACGCACCTCATGTGTCTTCCCACCAGAGCCTCCCCATTCCTCAACGTGCAGATTCCCATTGGTATCCACGCAAGTAAACCCGATAGCGTCGACGTAATCTCCGCTACGAACTTTCACATGGGTTAGTGCGTGAGGAGTGTATTTGATGTCGCAAGGCTTGCCTCCGGCTCCACCCCATTGCCCAATCTTGACAGGCATGCTCTGCACGATCACAAACGAAATAACTAGAAGAATGGCATGTATCTATGGATTTGTGAACTGAAATTAAGAACCGCTGTTTGTGCGTGGGTGCATTGCATACCATCTTGAGGCTAGCTGAACACAAATGAAGCACCGGTAGTTGTGGTAGTATGCTATATGGAATATGAGGAAGTTCGCTGGCCTCCTTGAATAGCCGAGCACCCCTATATATAGTCAAGCGCATGGAAAAAATCCACTCCATAGCCTGCTTAAGCGTCGCATGCTACTGTACCTAGCTACGTTCCAAGTATATCGAAAATGACGGGATAATGCATGTGTGAATGCCAATGACGGGACAATGTGTGAATGCCAATGACCACAGACGCCTAACTCCGTAATGAAAGAATTAGTTAGCAAGATCACTCCCTAGCCTACTTGAGCGTTGCATACTATCTACTCCCTCCGTTCGGAATTACTTGTCTCGAAAATGAATGTATCTAGAACTAAAATACGTCTAGATACATCCATTTCTGCGACAAGTAATTCCGAACGGAGGGAGTACCTACCAAGTATATCGAAAATGACTGGAGCCGATTTTCTACTCCCGCGTTTAACTACACCCTGGATGAACAGTAAATTTGAAAAAAAAATTAAATATTGAACAATATTTTAAAAATCTAAAAATTCGGGACATCAAACACAACAATTCACTACTGCAGTACAATACCTAAGCGTGGACATGCTACGAGCATAGACTTGATGACATTAAACCCATTAAGCGTCGGAAGAAGGGCAGCCAACCAGCTATGCCACATGGTGCAAGTTGGTTGGTGCTTTTGAAATATATTTTTTAGATGGAGGTGCGGATTTTTTTTTGAAAAGTCTTTTTATCTTTTTTAGATGGAGGTGAGGGCCTCACATATTTTTTTAAAATGGAGGGTTACCCATTAAGCGTTGGGAGAAGGACAGCCAACCAGCTATGCCACGTGGCGCAAGTTGGTTGGCCGCGGTGAGAAATCTTTTGGAATATATTTTTTAGATGGAGGTGAGGAGATTTTTTTTGAAATGTTTGCGCTTGTAATTTTGTTTTACTTCTTTCTCTAGTTGGAGGCGAGGATTTTTTTTCTGAGATGTTCTTATAGAAGGAGGCCAGGATTTTTTTCTGAGATGTTCTTTTAGATGGAGGCTAGGATCCCGTGTACTTTTTTCTAATGAAAATATGCACACAACTTCCTCTCAATCAGCGCCACAGGGTGACGTCCCCACCACTAGTTAAGAAATGCACATCACACTATTTTACTACTACCACAAAGGGAAACGAGGGAGTTTGTTGGCCTCCATGAATAGCCGAGCACCCCTATATATATTTTCTACTCCAGGGTGTACCTACACACAGGATGAACAGTAAATTCTAAAAAATAAATAGAAACGATATGAAAGAAAGTCAATTTTTGTACATCAAACACAACAAATTAACTACTGCAATATAGCTGTATAGTACCAACGGACTTGATGAAATTAAGAAATGCACATCGCACTATTTTACTACGACAAAAAGGTCATCGTGGACAGATCAAAATCATTATTATGCACAGATTTCTGCGGAGTATGTGATTATTGCTATGTGATGACACATGTCATCATAGACAGATTTCGAACCATCTATGATGATTTTTACCACAATAGACATCATCCCGGATCAGGATCACATGCAGGTATTTGACGGCGCCACTGCTGATTAGATATATGTCAGTGATGGGCACAAAAACATAACCATCGATGGTTTCTTCACCACGTGGCCGGAGGTCGTGCACCCTAGACGTCATCAGTGACGTGCCAGATAGGCTCCCATTACTGTGACTTTCAGTGATGGGTAGTGTGCCGGCCGTCAAGTAGGGACTGACACATTTGTGATAGGTAAAAGTTTGACACATCACTGACGGCTTCCAATGAGGGGCAGTTTCCTTGCTCGACGCTGGTGAGTACTTTAGGAGGTCCATCTAAAGAAGTTCTGGCCCATCACCTGCAACTTCCAATGACCTGTAAATTTCTGGTCTTTTACTGGTGAGTGAAATGAGGAGGCATGTATTTGTAGTTTTGTACCAAAAGAGTTCTTGATCAGTGACAACCCCAAATCTTCAGGACCTAGTAAACCCCAAATCTTCATCAAGCTTCATCAAGTTTAATAGAGCCTCGGCAAATCTTCATTAGATATTTGTAGTATAGTAAAAATTACAACCCCAAATCTTCATCAAGTTTACTAGAACCTCGCCTCTCCAATCGATCTATTTGTAGCTATAATACATTAAGCTTCATCATCATCGATGACACTTGTCGTTAGATCCTTGGACCTGACATTCTATCTTGACCATGTAACCGTGGAGGAGCTGAACTTTTTCTTTGAGAGAGTGGAGTTGAACTTATATATAGGACACACTGACACAAATATACTCCTAGCTATGGTCAACCCGGACGACAGGTAATCCGAGAGCTTCATTGTTTAGAGCATGTTGTACAAGAAGTTCCCATTATAAGCCCGATTATAGGTGGTTGATCACCATGAGACGGGGAAGTGCCTCATCAATTGTAGTCAAGCCACCTACCTCTAGCAAGACCCTGGGAACTGACTGTAATCATCTAGGAGGCACATGCCCTCAATGAGTAACAAGCACAAACATAGTCACTAGCGCCAAACCCTTGATGGGATCTTTAACCAAACTCTCAAGGAACCATAGATCTTTGTTGCCTTTGGGAAGTAGTAGGGAAAATATCGTGTGACAATCCTTCCTTAGGAGGCCTTTCCTTGCCTGTGGACCGGGTGGATCAACCACCAGAGGCCTTGGTCATCTCACTGGATTAAATGATGGTAGGATGTCGAGTGCCACCATACATGATTGGGAAAAACAAGTACACCTGGACCATCCTTGCAGCCAAAAATTTCAGTGTGTCTACTAAGGAAACAGACCATCCGCTCGGTTACATAGAGGCCCTATCTGGGTGCATGGGTGTCATATGAGGTAATGCAAGTCCCTAATTGAATATTTAGCTAAATTTCGTCCATGCTTTCCACATCGCCTCAAGCTTTCTGCATGGTTGCATCACACTAGGATACTTGAGTGGTTGCGGTGGGCATGCTAAGGTAATTGGGGAGGGCTGGTGTCCTTTCCTCGCAAGGAGTGGAAGGGTGGCATCAAGAGAGCTCTCACCGATGCCCAAATCCGAAGATGGGAGAGATAGTGACCTTTTTGGATTTCTCTCTGTGGACCTTTAGCATGCCGCCGTCCAAGTTCTACATACAAGTTCTTTCTTTCAACTAGATTGAGTCGGTGAGCTTGGAACCGGAAACCATCTCCGACCTTGCCATCTTCATGCACCTGTATAAGGCATGGTTTGGTATTGCCGGTGATCTAGATCTGTGTCGGGACTTCTTCTTCTTGGAGGCATGCTTGGATGCGGCGAATTCAGTCATGGGGCCGTAACATTCCTCCTTCGAGACGATACATCAAGCGAGATGCTGTATTGTCAGGTTTGGGAACCTCATTCCCGCCGACTACCTCTACGGGGTGGGGGGGGGGGCATATCAGGGGACAAGCACCCAAGATGGTGGAGCACTAGAGGGGGCCTCCTGACTCCATGACGCATCTTCCCTCTTGTTCGCAAATGAAAACATCACTGTGTTGCCGGAGGAACTCTCATCAGGAGCGCGATTAGCTAGACATGCCGATGAGGTGTCTTGTAGACCGAAAACCCCATAGACCTAGCAGGCATCCCGTCAGTGAGCGTGGAGGCTATGGTCTGCCCTAGGTTGGCCTAACCATCCCTAGAGCCCTGAGGTATGATGTCATGCTAATGAAGAACAAGATTGGACGACGAGAGAAAAACAAGGGAGAGGGAAAATAGTAGATGAAAATTAGTGAATTGATTATATCGGTTGTATTGTTTTCAATCATCCGTAACCTCTCATATATAAGTGAGGTGGCTAGAATTTCCTAACACGAAAGGTCTTGAAATTCCATTCAAGAACTGAAAATCTTTCCTAATTCAAACAGGTGCCCCGAAGCCGAGGGGTGGAGTGGAGCCTCCGAGCCTCCTCGGAGCTCCGTCCGGACGACTTCCGAGTGAGGTATACATGTTTTTGGATAGACATGGAGGGCTCCCGAAGCCTATGAGCTGGCTCCAAGCTGTTGTTTGCTACTTTCTAGACAAGTTCGGAGGGAGGCCAAAGCCCCCGACCCTAGACTGAGTTGTTTATGGAAACTTTTGTTTTTTTATCTTGTTTTGGCTCTAGAGGTCACATACCACCTCATAGTGAGATGATCCGCAAAATTAAAGTTTTTCCACACAACATTTTATTACTTTTCCATTTGAATTGAGGACCGTTTTGTGCAATTCAAAAGCTGGTCTCAACAAATTCCCTTTGTTCTTTTGGCAAAGCTTGCATGCCAAAATATTACCTGTCCAATCTTTGCTCTAAGGATGCTGTCAAAACTCCGTCGACCATTTTCATGTGCTTAGGGAGATAAGTATATTTTGCTCATTGCTTGTTTAAACTTCTTTCCACGCTCTTGGGTGGAACTTCTTCAAATATCTGCCGCTTAGAGCTCGATGTGGCAAAGTCCCTTGCATGGATTCCACCAAGTACGAATATTTGGGGACTAGTCCTACAATCTTGAAAAGACATTCCCAACTTGGAGAACATTGCCCTAATTGGTTATCCTTTGAACCAATTGATGGAATTATCTTCCACACTGGATTAGCAACCTATGTTTTTTCTGGTTTGACCATTTTTGTTGTACGATCTTGCTACCCAAGACTTTTCTCTCTTTTGATTTCAAAGCAACAAAAATTTATATGTGACTTCAACAAGATTTTATCCATTACAAAGTCAAAATTCACTGTCAGTAAATCATTTTGTTTGGGTAATCGAAAGGAACTCACAAATACCCCTTCTGGTAAAACAACTTCTTATCCGTACACAAGCTCATATGGGGTTACTTTGGTAGCAAAATGTTTTGATATTCTATGTGCCCACAAAGCATCGGATATAACGTTATGCCATCTCATAGGATTACCTTCATTCTTCTTCTTGATGAGCTTGATTAATATTTTATTCTTGTTCCAGCTTTTACACTGGCTTGAGCGTAACATTGAGAGGAATTGAGCAACTTTATTTCTAGGCTTAAGAAGATTCTTCCATTTGTCTTGCAATAAATCCTGAACCTTGATTTGTGGTTGAAGTTTGAGAAATACATAATCTATGAATACTGTGCTCAGTTATGAACCGAACTACCTCCACATGGGTCATATTCTTGAGAGGTACCACATTTGACTATTTGGTAAAGGATCAATAGCTACCAACACGAACAGATGCCCCTTTGAAGTAGAAAGATGACTCTGACCAATGAAATTTTATCCCCAACCTCTAGATGGCCACACGTTGATGATAGGATGTAGCATAGCGGTACCAGCTAATTGAATATCACAAAACTTTTGAAAATTATCATACCATTTATAATACCTGAAGCATTTATGAATCTCAACCAATGACATCCAGCACATCGCAATAACCACTTCTTCTTGTGTACAGACGGATGAGTGCCCAAATACCTTCTTGTGTCTTCCCAATAGCAATTCTTGCTTGATGCTCATCCAAGCACTTTGAAATAATATTGTCAAACATCGACGATAACGTTCATCATCTATTAATTTATATTTGAAATTCATCCACCGAACGATCATGTTGATACTCTTGCTAGGGTCTTGCAAATTATCAACAATGGGCTTCCTACAGGAAGTAGATTTTTCATTAGTGGCAGAAGTGACGGGCTCCAGTTTGGCCTTACTTATGTTGATGAGACTAAGCATCGGCTCTTGAGATATGTGAAGCATACCATGATCAACATGGTAGTTGGATGCTTGTTGCACCAACTCATTTGCAATCCAATTTCTTGTCTAGATATCAGTGCAATATTGAAGCAATCCAAGGTAGAAGTTATATCTAAACATTTATAAACATTAAGTGATTCGTCAAAACATTAAGTGATTCATCGAAGCATTCATAAACCTTGGAAATGTACTTCACTAATAGCAACAAATCACTGAAAGCCTTAATATGTATAGAAACTACATCAATTAAGAGATCCAATCTGAATAAAAAGCTTCATATTTTGCTTGATTACTTGTTCAAAAATGTTTCCAAGCAGCATGAGGCTTCAAAAACAGCGCCGAAAGGAGAGATATAAAAAGCCAACACCTTGTCCATGGCCTGAACCATCAAAATATAATCTCCATTGCTTTAGAGAGATAAGATTAAGTTCAACAACAAAATCAACAATAATTTTGCTTTTCATATATTTCAAGTATTCGCAAGTGAAATCAAATTTAATCAAAGCATAATCCCAGTTCCCAATTCGATCACTAATAATTGGTCTATGAAACATATATTTAATGACATTCATTTGACAAGCAGCTATGCAATTTCTAGATAATAAATAATGGCTCAAGTTAATATAGGCATCTATCTCTCTATTACTATACTAATTAGAGACTCCCTTTAAATTCCCAGGTTAATTAGAAAATAAAATAATATGCAAGCCATTGTTCTAGTGGGACGAAATTATAAAGATTTGGATTAAGAAAATAATTTGTGTCAAATACTACTCTTTGGGTCTAAGTAATTAGTCCGCATGTGACAAAAACAATCACCCTAATCCATAAACCAAGACGAGAAGCTCCAAAATAAATTCTTGAGACGAGAAAATACAAGAGAATGGTAGATCTTTCGAATCGATTGATAATCACCCACAATGCACTAGTGCTGGCCACCGCTGGAAATGCCAATGTCACGACAGCAAAACAGATTGACACTACACACTGTCAGAACTACCGATACTGTTGTTGATGACATGGCATTCCATCTAAAACTTGGATGCCCTACATCCCGCATGACATATAGTGCTGATGGTCACCGCACGCCACCAAGTTCTTCTGTCGTGAGCTCCGCTAGTCATAGGATGGTGGTGATGCTCCAGCTATCGAGTACTATTGCGTGTATGCACTGCTCCCTACATTTTTCAAGCCACTTGTATTTGCATGCTGTCGTTGCTTTTGTTTTGTGTGATCTAGCCACCAATCAAATAAATAGAGAAATCTTAATTGGAGAGAAAGCTACGTCCACGAGCAGCTCATGGCAGTTGATCGCATAGATTGCATCAACGAGAATTTAATCTTTAGAGAATAGGGAATACTGGCAATTGGAAGAGAGACACAGTCAAACAGAGAAAGGCAAGTAAGGAAAATGTGTGGGCTTCGTCCAGAATTACATGTTGCAAAGGTAAACCCTAATTATTCATTAGTTGAAAGTAGATAGATGGACCAGAGAGATTCGTGCTAAGTAAATTAATTTTAAAAATGGGATTGAACTATGTGCAATCACAATTAATCTAATAAAAAAGTCATGGGATTCGTAGTAAGGTTTCTAACAAATACCAATTTGCTTAGATTCTGGTTTACGGTTGGCAGGATACCACCGAAAACTTGATGCTGACATTGAAGTTTTCATTGAGACCCTATTAATATTTTGCCCATTTTCCAATAATTTTGAGGAAGAATAACATTATTTTTAAAGCATAGAAGTTGTAGATATTTTCCTGTAGATATCATGTGTGGTATAATTTGTGTGCTTAAGTGTGTATGAGTTGGTTGAAAATTCAATTCGATTCTGGGGCTCATCTGCACCCTATGAGTAATAAATTCGCAAAAAAAAATCAAAAAATCTGAAATTTTTACGCATAAAGTTAAGATAATCGTCTAGATGCGAGCCAAATTTCAAGGTGTTTAGACATATGAGAAGCTCGTGGTAGAAAAAAACCCGGTCTACACAGCGCACTTTTTGAAAGTTTCTTTGATAGTTTTTTCATGGAGTAGTATATATTTGTGTGACAATCCTCAATAATATGTTTAATGCAGTTTGGCTCACATGTTTGGACAGTTCAGTATGCGGTTGTTCCTTCTGATGCAGATTTAAGTCACGTGCGTTAATGATTATCCAGATGATTTGGCCTCACAACACAATACCAAAACGTCATGGCCGTGGCGGCCACAAAGTACATGACACTGACGTGCAAAGCCATGTTCAAGCTGAGCTGATGGGCATGTCAAACTACAAGCCGCGTCGCAATATTGCCATGCATACAATCTGGCTCATTCCACTAAAATAGGAAAATTAGGACACGTGCCATATTGTCAAAAAATTTCACTTTGACATTGTCTCGCCGACACCACCGTGTCTGTCACGAAAAGTCACCGTCTACATCACCTCCATATGAGATCTATATACTTGAATGTTCATTCACTGAAAGAAGATGTTCCCTCAACTATGAGGTGCATGTGGTAACTTCATCAATCTCAAGGTACTGTGTGGGCTCAGTATCTCGTTGGTGCGCAAAGCGATAGAGTGTGTGTGTACGCGTTCATAGGGGTGAGGTATGTAGTTATTTGGGTATTTTGCATCCATAACTTTTGTGACTATAGCTTGCAATAATTTATTTTACAAAGTAAAATCACATATGCTCATATGCACGCACATACGCTCACCCCATGAACGCACGCACGCACGGACACCCTAATCCTATGAGCACCTTCGAGATACTAAACCGGCACAATGTCTTGATATAGATGAAGTCACCACATGTACCTCTCATTGAATAAACATCGCTGAGAAGACTGAAATAAATACGGGAAAAGGGGAGCATCAATGCCAAGTGTATGACTTAAACTATGGTAGGTTGATTCCATCACAAGAAACTTCACCGTCTAAACTACTCCCAGTTCGTGTAGCCTGCATTAATTGACTTATTTGCTAGTTTCTCCGAAGAGGCTGTACACAGCAGGGACAAGTTCTTCATGGCGTACATGCTGAAGCGAGGAGGCAAAAATACACATTGTGCCTTCTCATGTGTTTTTAGTAGTATGTAACTTCGATCACAACATTTTGTATAAAACACACAAACAAAAGACAACTGAAAAGTTATACATGAATATATTTCATGGCACGAATGTAATGAAACAATTTCATGCATGAAATCAGTCTCAATATTTATTACATCCGTTGTGAAAGAGTGTTGCGACATTAGACATCCTTAAAAATATTCCACTTTAGAGCTGGAGAAACGGGAGGAGATAGGATGGATTTGGGGTATCCAGCTGCTACAGATGGATGGTCGTGGTGCTGCAGTCCATGTCCATCCTGCTGTTCTTTGGCTTTATTATTGGTGTGACCCCTCAATCCTTTGCGTGCGATGCTTTCTTAACAGCGCTAAGGAGATAAGATTTGGAGCCGCGTGGTCAATTCTCGTCGCTGGAAAAAAAAATAGCACGTTATAAAGCCGCACTGCTAATACCCAAATCCAGCTGCTACAGATGGATGGTGGTGGTGCTGCCGTGCTGCGGTCCATGTGCATGAGCGGGCGAGTGATAATTGGTCCAGCAGTCCATGCTGCTGTTCTTTGGCTTTCCTATATTGGTAGCGCCAAGGAGATAAGATTTGAAGCCGCGTGGTCAATCCTCGTTATTGAATACTAGTCAACAAACTCGTGCAGACGGGCTAGCATGTTTTCCCTATTTAAATGTGTTGCGTACTTAGAGTGATATTTATATTCATTAATGTTAAACATTTTTGTTAGCTATAGGGGAAATGATTAGCTCTAATAGATAGAGTCCATTTGTGTTTTCAATGCATACACTTTCGAATCTTCAATTGTGTGTGACATTCTTGTTTTGTCATGCCCAAGAACCTCAGACTTACATAAAAGATGCAAGATCTAACAATTTTCAGAAGACGACGTGTGTATTTGTGGACTATATTGTTGGAAATGCTAAACTCTTTGAATGCATGATGGATTTCTTTTCACGGAAAAGTTTCGTCTTCCTTTTGCTATTGGAGATATGTCATCCACAACATTTGAAACTATTTTTAGATTTAATTTTATGATTGAATTATTCACTACTATTTTATAAAACATTAAAGCAACATTTGTTTTGCCAAGAGTACATGCAGACATTTGATTCTGGTTGGCGATAATGAGCAGATCCATCCATGCCCATATTCTATCAGGAAATATGTGACATTGAAGCCATATATGTTATGTCAAAAGATATTTATGCACTTCTTTCTTAAATTTATCTGTTTATGCAACAGATCGATATATCATGGACTTTTATTTATTTTTCTAATGATCATATTTCTAGAAATTTCTATTTCTGGTAAAGTAGGGATTGCAACTATTTTTGTTTGCAAAAACATTTATGCATATAGGTATATGGAATTGATAATAGTCTCTGTGTGTGTATCTCACATTTTTTTAATGATAGATAGCAATAAGGCTTACGTTTATAACCCTGTGTGAGCATATTGGTATGGAATTTCAGTATCTGAACATATTTAATATTTATTTCTCCTAGTTGTAAACTAAAATATAGTACTACTCCTAAAAAATAGTATAAAACACAGGCAAAGTAATATCTACTTCGCCCTCATCCGGAGGCATTGATGTAGGCAGCATGTACATGTAGACCAATATGCAGCTCGCATTGGAGTAATTGAAATGTCTCCTGGCAGCGACATGTGCCCCCTCAGGCACTTCACCTGGTCGGGCACAACGTGGTCATGAACGCCACAAATTGCAGACTGCCGTGCAGTTTTCTTTTAGCAACAGATCTGCATGCCTAGTTAGTATTTTTGCTTCGTACAGATCAGTTGTTAGCATATCTAAATTTTCACACTTGTTTTCCCCTCTGAGAATCCAAAAAATATCCACATGTCTGCTTCTAGAATAAGAAATTAGAACTACAAAAGTGTATTATATTTTGGTACAGAGAAAGTATTAAATAAGATACTCAAACTTAGTCTACAAATTTAGATGAGAAGTATTAAAATCGCCATAACAGATTGCTAACGACACAAAAAAGTTAATTAAAAACTAAAATCTTGAGGCACACGTATTTATGTCAAACCACAATTATTGAGGCATATGTCAATTGTAGGCTCAAACAGAAATTAGGTACATCATGTCATGCATATTGCCAAAAGAAAATGATGCTTACCGTCCGTCCAACATTATGTCCATCCTAGGAATACGTGGTTTGCTGGGGAGTATATTGGGAACCAAAGCCTGCTCACATCTTATGTGGGTCGTTGCTATAGATCAAATATGTGCACATGGGAGCGTCGGAAGGTCGGCTTCTGAAGGGCCGCGTGTAGGCGCAAGAACAGGAGAACTTCTCCTCCAGTAATGCAGCCAATCAATTGGAGCAAAAACATGTTGATTGAGGAAGCCGACGGCGTGGCGTACTACAGAAGAAGAAGAAGACTGTTTCCATTATTTCTATTTTCTATTAGGGAAGTAGATGGAAAGAGAGGAGTCCATGCATCTCACGCTGGTGTTTGTTTCTATTTTTTTATTAGGAAAGTAGATGGAGAGAAAGGAGTCCATGCATCTCACGCTGGTGGAAGCGGGGTGCATTATCTCACGGCTGCCAATTGATTATTTGTCAATCCAATGAATGAAATTTGCTAACGTCCGGAATTAACATGGTGGCTCGTATGGTGCCTCCAATTAGTAAATATAAGATATTTGTGCATGTATATTGTGCCATAGGCTCACCTCCTAATTTTCCTGTATAGTTGAGGTTGTGGTCCATCTTGTAAATCATATTTACGTGCCTAGTGCACCCGATCAATGCATTTCGTGTTGCACGGCCTAAACCTTGTCTTCTACATGATATCAGTTTGCTCACGATCCTAACCTAACCCTAGCCGCCGCCGCCGCTCCCTGCCGCCGCCACAAATCACTGCCGCCGCCGCCACCCTTCCCACCCCTGCTTCCGCCCCCTTCTCCCTACAGCCAGCTCCGCCCTCCAGCTGCCGCCACTCTCCCCTCTCCATCTCACACCCGCCGCTGCCCAAGCCGCCGCCGCCCCACCGCCGCTGCTGCTTCTCCCTCTCCCAACAGCCGCCACCGCTTCTCCCTCCTTCACCTGACGGCTGCCGCCGCTCCTCCCTCCACACCCAACCGCCGTTGCACGATGAACTCCCCGGGCTCCTCCATCTCCTCCGGCGGCACCAACCCCTTTGCCTGTCCAGATGTCACCCTCGTCCGCGATCTCAACATCCACGAGCGCGTCCTGGTGTTCTTGATCAATCCACCGCCACCTACTTTGCTTGGAAGCCGTACTTCTCCCTGGTGTTTCACGAGTATTTGCTCCACGTCCATGTCGATGGCATCGTGGACTCCAGCCTGATGGTGAACGATGAGGAGTGGATGATCCTTGACGCCACCATCATCCGCTGATTCTACCTCACCATCTCCAAGGACCTCTTCCACACTGTGGTGGACGACAACGATGATGCTCACGCCGTCTGGACCAAGCTCAACGGCCTCTTCGCCGACAACAAGCTCTAGCGCAAGATCCTCCTCCACGGCGAGTTTTATGGGTGCCAGCAGCTTGACTCATCCATCGACGATTTTTGGATGCGCCTTAAAATGCTCGCTGATGAGCTTCGTGATCTTGGAGAGAAGTTCAGCGACGAGCTCCTCATCAGCACCCTCACCGCCGGTCCCAGCGAAGACTTCGAGAACGCCGCCTCCAACCTTACCCTCATCCCGGAGCCAACCTTTGCTTAGGTGGTGCTGTACCTCAAGCTTGAGGAGCGTCGGATGAAGATGGCGCGGACCCGGGCCACGCACACAGCCCTCACCACCGGCACCCGTGGGGGCCTGGCGCCGCCTCAACACGCCCTGCGCCGGCCCTCCCGCCCCCGCCGTCTTTCCTGTAAGCAACGCCCCCCTTCCCGTCGCAGCAGCCGGCTACTAACGGGGGTCACCGCGGGGGCACCACATTGGGCGCAAGCCGCAGCAGGCTAACGGCACTCAGGGTGGAGCCACCCGCCCTCAGCACCAACTTCAGCTGGCCCCGTGGTACGCCGGCCAGAATCCATGGACCAATGTTGTGCATGCCTATTCCATGCCGATTCCATGTGCTCCTGCTCCTGGCAACCTGGGTGCGCGGCCTCCCTCACATCAGGCGTTTTATGCCGCGCCACAGCCGTGCGCGGCATCCTATGGGCCCCTCTCCTACGGACAGCCGCTGCTGCCCCTGACGGCCCGACCACAGTCGTCGGGCCTCCCCTCCCCCCCCCCCCCCCGCGCCTTGGGACCCGGCCTTGCTAGCGTCCCTGCACTCCGCTCCCATTCCGTCCACCTACAACGGTGGCGTTGACTGGTACATGTGAAGGAAATATGCCCTAGAGGCAATAATAAAGTTGTTACTTTATATTTCCTTATTCATGATTAATGTTTATTATTCATGCTAGAATTGTATTAGCCGAAACTTGATACATGTGTGAATACATACACTACAAAAAACAAACTTCCGTGATGATACGTGCTTGTCACAGTAGGTCACGTTTTTTGTCATGCATGTACATCCACGACGATTTTATGACAGAATCAAGATAGTCATACCAGTGATGTCGTAGAAGTGTTCACTACTAGGAAAAACCATATACACAAAATCTTAGCAGCAGCGCGGTTCAGGGGGCGGCGTACTACTAATTAGCAGCAGCGCGGGAAAAACTCAAGCGCTATTGCTCTAACTTAGCAGTAGCGTGGCTCGGGAGATCCACGCTGCTACTAAAATCGACCGACAGTTCCCGCCACCCTAGATTTAGCAGTAACGCAGTATTTATAACCGCGCTATTGATAAAGTCATAGTAATAGCGTGCTTTTTTTCGGACGCGCTACTTCTAATTGACGCTATTTTTGAAACTGGCCACATGGCAGGCCCCACTTAGTAGTAGCGCATGAGGCGTAAGAGCGCTGCTACTACATTAATAGCAGTAGCGCGGTTTATGACCAGCGCTACTGCTAAGCCGCAATATATACCACCTCTTTCCCTCCCCCTCCCCCTCCCCCATCCCCTCTTCCTCACTTTCCCCTACCACCTGAAGGACATATGCCCTAGAGGCAATAATAAAGTTATTATTTATTTCCTCATATCATGATGAATGTTTATTATTCATGCTAGAATTGTATTACCCGGAAACATAATACATGTGTGAATACATAGACAAACATAGTGTCACTAGTATGCCTCTACTTGACTAGCTCGTGAATCAAAGATGCTTAAGTTTCCTAACCATAGACACGAGTTGTCATTTGATTAATGAGATCACATCATTAGGAGAATGATGTGATTGACTTGACCCATTCCGTTAGCTTAGCACTTGATCGTTTAGTATGTTGCTATTGTTTTCTTCATGACTTATACATGTTTCTATGACTATGAGATTATGTAACTCCCGATTACTGGAGGAACACTTTATGTGCTACTAAACGTCACAATGTAACTGGGTGATTATAAAGGTGCTCTAAAAGTGTCTCCGAAGGTACTTGTTGATTTGACGTATTTCGAGATTAGGATTTGTCACCCCGATTGTCGGAGAGGTATCTCTGGGCCCTCTCGGTAATGCACATCACTATAAGCCTTGCAAGCAATGTAACTAATGAGTTAGTTACAAGATGATGCATTACGTAACGAGTAAAGAGACTTGCCGGTAACGAGATTGAACTAGGTATTGAGATACCGACGATCGAATCTCGGGCAAGTAACATACCGATGACAAAGGGAACAACGTATGTTGTTATGCGGTTTGACCGATAAAGATCTTCAGAGAATATGTAGGAGCCAATATGAGCATCTAGGTTCCGCTATTGGTTATTGATCAGAGACGTGTCTCGGTCATGTCTACATAGTTCTCGAACCCGTAGGGTCCGCAAGTTAGATGACAGTTATATTATGAGTTTATGTGTTTTGATGTACCGAAGGTTGTTCGGAGTCCCGGATGTGATCACGGACATGATGAGGAGTCTCGAAATGGTCCAGACATAACGATCGATATATTGGACGACTATATTTGGACACCGGAATGGTTCTGGGTGAGACTGGGACAATACCGGAGCTCCGGGAGGTTATCGGAAACCCCCCGGTAGGTATATGGGCCTTAATGGGCTTTAGTGGAAAGGAGAGAAAAGGAGAAAGGGAGGGGGCGCCCCCCATGCCCAATCCGAATTGGGAGGGGGGCCGACCCCCCTTTCCTTCCTCCTCCCTCCTCTTCCTTCCCTCTCCCTCTCCAAATAGGAAAAGGAGGAGTCCTACTCCCGGTGGGAGTAGGACTCCCCCTTGGGCGCGCCTCCTCCCCTTGGCCGCCCCCTCCTCCACTCCTTTATATACGGGGGAGGGGGGCACTAAGGGATTCCTGGATCAGGGGGTATCCGGACAGCCGGACTGTATACACCGTCTGGACTATTGAAGCGTGAAAATGCAAGACTCAAGACTTCGACCCGTGTCCCGATGGGACTTTCCTTGGCGTGGAAGACAAGCTTGGCGATCTGGATATTATATTTCCTTCCTTGTGACCGACTCCATGTAAACCCTAGCCCTCTTCGGTGCCTATATAAACCGGAGAGGTTGGTCCTTAGAAGGCCGATCACAATTTCAATCGTACCATCATAGGCTAGCTTCTAGGGTTTAGCCTCTACGATCTCATGGTAGATCTACTCTTGTACTACCCATAGCTTCAATATTAATCAAGTAGGAGGTAGGGTTTTACCTCCATCGAGAGGGCCTGAACCTGGGTAAACATCTGTGTCCCTTGCTTCCTGTTACCATCAGCCTAGACGCACAGATCGGGACCCCCTACCCGAGATCCGCCGGTTTTGACACTGACATTGGTGCTTTCATTGAGAGTTCCTCTGTGTCGTCGCTGCAAGGCTCGATGGCTCGCCTCGTCGTCGTGACAACATTGCCGCTGGGGAGCTCTGGCTGTAGGCCAAACTCTCCGACTAGGCGATTTCGTCATGGCCGCCCCATCGCCGTCGCGCCGAGGATGGCCTCTCGGTCATCACGCATAAACTTCACATCAATTCGGAACTCGCCGAACAGATGTATCCGATAGAGCTCTCTTCTCTTAATGAGCTCTTGGATCGCATCGCCGCTTTGGGAGTCGCAACGGACTATGACCGGATCGGGCTTGAACCCGACCAAAGGGACATTAAATCCCCGCCGGCCACCCATGACATAGCGGTATCGGAGGAACCACACAAGGAGTATCCCTCTATTTTAAGGACGAATTATATCCGGATCGCCGAGCTCCCGGAGCTGGACACCCGCCCGGGGGAGGATATGACCCGGGTCCCGGACTTAGAACCGGGCACGTTGCCAAAAAAATTGGGCAGCATCCCGGATCCCGAGCTGTTGAACTCGGAAGCTTCCATGCCCCGGGGTGCTAGATCGGATCAGAATCCGGATTCAGCTATAACCACCCACGCGGACTTAAATCGTCTCTCCCATATCAGGCAAGAGCCCCAGGAGACAGTACATCATTACTGGGCCAGATTCCTCCTTGCGCTAAACAAGGTCGAGGACTGCCACGAGGAGGACATAGTCGCGCTCTTCTGCAAAAACTGCACGGATAAAGGAATCCCTTAATGCTATAAGTCGCCGTGACATAGTACGCTTTGCGGACTTAGCAATCATAGTACAGAAGTATTGTGCGATGGAAAGCGTTTGGAGAACTCAAGCTGAATTTTGGGACAGTCCGGCTTTTACCAAAACCTTTGTCCGAACTAAATGGGCGAACTCTCGTAGGTCGGCTGATCCAATCCCCAAAAAACTAAAGCCCACCCTAGGGCGGGGAACCGTATTGGAAAAATGGCTCAATGGGCCATGTAAACTCCACGGCACTCCGGACACAGCACCAACTCATAGCCTTAGGGCATGTTGGATACTCCCGCAGGTTGCAAAAAGTGGCGAGGATCTTCTTACAGAACAACATCCCGCCAACGAGCACAATACGGTACTAACAGTCTTCGAGACTTTTGCCTCAAATAGTAGGCGCAAGCGAGCTCATCGAAGCTCCGCGGAAATTTGCCATATGGCCAAAATAAACCCCTGGAATGATACTGCTATAACTTTTAATGCCAGTGGCGAACCTCGATCCGAGACTGTCCGGGCACCAGCCGCTCTAGTTCTTAGCTCAATCGTGGACGGCTTTCGGCTCACTAAAGTGCTCATGGACGGCGGAAGCGGATTAAACTTGATCTATGAAGAGACACTCAACAAGATGGAAATTGACAAAGGCCGCATTGAACAAAGCGGCACAACCTTCAGGGGAATTATCCCTAGTCGGGAAGCGCGGTGTGCAGGAAAAATCACACTCGACGTGGTATTCGGCACCCCGGAAAATTATAGGTCCGAAGAAATCACATTCCAAGTGGCCCCTTTTAGCAGCGGATACCACGCCCTTTAGGGCGGGACACGTTTGCAAGCTTTCAAGCCATACCCCATTACGGGTACATGAAGCTTAAAATGTCGAGCCCAATGGAATCATCACTCTAGCTAGTGATCCGGACGTCGCACTTCGCGCCGAAAACAAAACCACAGCACTAGCCCTGGAGGCATTATCTGAGGCTCTAGCAGCCGAAGAATTAACAACACTGCGGACCACCGAGGACAGGGACGATATGATACTCGACAAGCGACCCAAGTCCACCTCGTTTAAACCCGCACACGAGATAGTCAAATTCCAAGTCCATCCAATGGACCCCACGAAGACAGCTTCCGTCGGGACATAGCTGAGCCCCGCGATGGACGCCGCACTACGAGGCTTCTTACGCGAGAATTGGGACATCTTTGCCTGGCACCCATCGGACATGCCAGGGATCCCACGCAGATTGGCCGAACACAGCCTCAATATACTAAAAGGATACAGACCGGTCAAGCAGACTCTAAGACGGTTTTCAGAGCCCAAATGGCAGGCCATGGGGGAAGAGCTAGCCAAACTACTTGAGGCCGGATTCATCAGAGATATCAAGCATCTGGATTGGCTGGCAAACCTGGTAATGGTACCAAAGAAGGACAAATCCGGGCGCCTATTTGTAGACTTTAAGGACCTCAACAAGGCTTGCCAAAAGGATCCCTTTCCCCTCCCTCGCATCGATCAAATCATCGATGCCACAGCAGGACACGACTTCAGAGTTTCCTCGAAGCATACTCTGGATACCATCAAATAAAGATGGCAGAGTCTGACCAAGCTGCAACAGCTTTCATAACGCCATATGGCCCTTTCTGCTTCAACACTATGCCTTTCGGGCTTAAGAACGCCGGCGCAACCTACCAACGCATGATTCAAACATGCCTGGAAAAGCAAATCGGCAAAACAGTGGAGGCATACGTGGATGACGTGGTCATAAAAACTAGACACGTCGAAACCCTAATAGATGACTTGAGGCTTACATTCGACAATCTCCAAACATACGACATCAAGCTGAACCCGGAAAAATGCGTTTTTGGCGTCCCCTCGGGGAAACTACTCGGCTTCATCGTTTCCAACAGAGGAATTGAAGCGAATCCGACAAAGATCCGAGCTCTGTCACAGTTGTCTATACCAACAGACCTCAAGCACATCCAAAAACTAGCCGGATGCGTGGCTGCTCTAAGCCGCTTTATCTCCAGGTTAGGGGAAAAGACATTACCTCTTTACCGCCTTCTTCGGCGCACCGAACACTTCGTGTGGACGGATGCGGCCGCGGCCGGACTGGATGAAATAAAGACCTTATTGGCCAGTAACCCAAGATTAACAGCGCGAATATTGATTTAACATATGCTGCTGTACATAGCTGCAACGCATCAAGTTGTAAGCGCAGTGCTCGTCGTTGAACGAGAGGCTGACGGATACAAATTCCCGCTCCAGAAGCCGGTTTACTACGTATCCATGGTCCTAACCCCATGCAAATCCCGATACCCACATTATCAAAAAATAGCGTACGCGGTTTTCATGGCATCCCGGAAGCTACGACACTACTTTGAAGAGTGTTCGATTACGGTGGCCTCCGAAGTTGTCACGCCCAATATGCGACCGTATCCAAAAGGAACTCGAAGGTCCCACCAAGGATAGACCCGCATATTGAAACGCTTTTGCAAAGTGGATATCATTACATCAACATTACATAATAGATGGGGATACATACATAAGGCACAAATGCCACAAGAATACATCAACATCATATACAAGATCAACATCCGACTACGGATGAAACATAAACAGAGGCTCAAACGACATCCACCCTGCTAGCCCAGGCTGCCGACCTGGAACCTATCCCCTGATCGAAGAAGCAGAAGAAGAACTCCAACACAAACAAACATCGCTCTCGCGTCATGGTCATCGCAAACCTGTACCTGCAACTGGTGGTGTAGTAATCTGTGAGCCACGAGGACTCAGCAATCCCATTACCATGGGTATCAAGACTAGCAAAGCTAAATGGGAAAGGAAGGAGTAAAGTGGTGAGGTTGCAGCAGCGACTAAGCATATATGGTGGCTAACATACGCAAATGAGAGCGAGAAGAGAAACAAAGGAACGGTCGTCAACTAGTAATGATCAAGAAGTGTTCCTGAACTCCTACTTACGCCGACATAACCCGTAAACCGTGTTCTCCTCTCGATCAACCCCGAAAAGAGACACTCACGGTTACGCACACGGTTGGTGTATTTTAGAAGAGTTTGCTTCAAGTTTACTACAACCGGATATTAACAAATTCCCATCTGCCACATAACCACGGGCACGGCTTTCGAAAGTTCAAACCCTACAGGGGTGTCCCAACATAGCCCATGATAAGCTCTCGCGATCAACGAAGGATATTCCTTCTCTCCGGGAAGACCCGATCAGTCTCGGAATCCCGGCTACAAGACATTTCGACAGTAATAAAACAAGACCAGCAAAGCCGCCCGCGCCGACAATCCCGATAGGAGCTGCACATATCTCGTTCTCAGGGCAACACCGGATGAGACTAGCTACGAGTAAAACCAATCCTCGGGTTGCCTCAAGGTGGCCCCGCAGGCAGCTCGGTTCGGGCCAACACTTAGACAAGCATTGGCCCGGGGGGGGGGGCTAAATAAAGATGACCCTTGGGTTAATTACTCCCAAGGGAAATGTAGGTGGTGGTGAGGCAAATGGTAAAACCAAGGTTGGGCCTTGCTGGAGGAGTCTTATTCAAAGCGAACTGTCAAGGGGTCCCATAAATCACCCGACCGCGTTAGGGACGCAAAATCCGGGAACATAATACCGATATGACGGAAACTAGGGCGGCAAGAGTGGAACAAAACACCAGGCATAAAGGCCGAGCCTTCCACCCTTTACCAAGTATATAGATGCATTAATAATATAAGAGATATTGTGATATCCCAACCAAAATCCTGTCCACCATGGAGCAATCTTCAACTTCACCTGCAACTAGCAACGCTATAAGAGGGGCTGAGCAAAGCGGTAACATAGCCAAGCAATGGTTTGCTGGGAAGGGTGACAATGGTTAGAGGTTCATGGCAATTTGGGAGGCTTGAGCAGCAAGTGATAGGTAACGCAGCATAGCGATAGAACGAAGCAACTAGCATAGCAATGATAGTAGTGAGATCCAGGGTAGCGGTCATCTTGCCTGAAATCCCGCAAGGAAGAAGAACGAGTCCATGAAGAAAACGAACGGATGAAGCCGAACCAAGCGTAGACGAACGAATCCTCACGATCGCAACGAAACAGGAACTAACAAGAAGAAGCACACAACATGGTAAACACACCACACATGAACAAGACATGATGCACAACCAAGCATGATGCATGACAAATTTCGATGAAGCTACTCATGGCAAGAGATGATGCAAACAAGAGCAACACATCAAGACAAGTTTAAATGAGGCCGGGAACAACATATAACAATTCCGGTAAGTCCTCATATGCAAATTTCGAAATTGGTCCAGATCTGATTAAACCTTAAGTTCAAGTTGTTAAACAGCAGGTTAAGATGCACCACGATTAGCTACACGAAATTCTAGTCAAGTTACATATAAAGTTCATTAGATTCGGAGCTATGGCCTAGAAGATATGAGCAAAACAAGATAAGCATGGCATTGATGCAAAATGCATACAAACATCAAGCAAACACCTCAAAACAAGGATGCAACATGATAATATGAAACTACATGCAAAATCAAGCAAGTTTCATATAGAGCACACTCAAAATGGAGCAACGGTTCAACACATACACCCTATACAAGTTATAGCAACAATCTGCCCAAAACAGCAACTAGGCATATTGCAAGCATCAAAACAACATGGTACAACACCTCAATATGAAAACAAAAAGCATGGGCATGAAGTAAAGGTAAAGAATGACAAAACATGAACACTGAGCTATCTCCATAAATCACTAGAACATGCTCAAAATGACATGGCAAGATTGCAAATAATAACAGTTTCAGACTTTAGCAGAAATAACATCAGGTTGCAATGTTTAGAGCTATCAAACAACATGTTACAGGAACTTAACATGGCAAACAAAGGCATGGCATGAATCTACTAATTGCATAGAACAGAAGTCCTTTACTGACCATGAGCCAAAAAGGATCAGAAAATATGACGGCACCCATGTAAACATAGCAAGTTATATTACAGATTTAAACATGGCAGGAACAACAATAAGTAGGCATGTTGGTGAGCTTGAACCACTCACCACAGAGCAATACATGGCATGGCAAGGCAACTCACAGTAAGAAGACATGGCATAGAAGCTATACATGGCAAGAACAACATCATAGCATACACGGATCAACTACAACAACCTTGGCAAAATTGAATAACATGTAAACAATCTGCCAGGAAACATTTTATAGCAAAAGTAGAGCTCGATTGACTCAAGCTATGGCACTCCATAATTGCAAACAAGGGCATGGATGGATAGAGAATAACCATATGTTCAAAACATCCTTACTGAAGTATCTCAAAATAAGCATGGATCGCACTGTAGCATCAAGTTAACATGGCATAAAAATATGAGCAAAACAGGGGCTGAAATCAGCAACATCATGAAGTCTAGTTTGCATGCTTGTGCTAGTCACCACAGAGATCACAAAAATACATGGCATACACCCCTGTAAAGATGGCATGGCATATTACAAAACACATGCAGGACTCAAGATAATAGGATGCACACATCAATCATGGCAAAAATAAAAAAAGTGCATGTTCTGATAAGAATCTGAAACTAACATCACATAGCACTCTTCTAACAGCATTTCGGGCATCAAGATGAGCTAAAATGAAAATTATGCAATGAGATGAAATGATGTACTCGTCGAGACGAACAATTCGACATATTACACGCACGAAACGGATCAAAATGCAGAGAGTTATGGCACGATTAACATGGCATGATAATATCAAAAACACTCGGGACTTAGAAGAATATTCACCTCGCGGAAAAAAAAACAGAGGGCGGAGGAGGATTGGGCCGCGCAGCGCAAATGGGCTGGCGCGCTGCTGGGCCGGGGAGATGGGCCAGCAGGGGGGCGCGGCCCACATGGCCGGTGACGCCTCCGTCGTCTCTCCCGAACGGGGACGAGACCGGCGGCGCCAGCAGCCAACGACGACGGAGGACGGCGGGTCTCGGCGATGAGGAGGCAGAGGAGGCAAGATCCGGCGAGGGGAGGCCGGATCCAGGCATCGGGGTTCCGTTCCCGGCCGGTCCGGGCGAAAACGGTGCCGGCGGCGCGATCTGCAGAGGAGAGAGAGAGAGAGGAGCCGGGTGAGAGAGGGAGGAGACGGAGGGAGGAAGAGGGAGCAGGGGACGGCGAGGCTCTGGCCTGGCGGGGAGTTCGTTGGCGGCGGGGCTCGGGTCGCCGGACGGCGCACGACGGCGGCGGGGAGATCGAGCTCTGCTCGATCCACGCGAGGGAGGAGCGGGCGGATCTGGCGCTTAAGCGGGCGGGCGCCTGGGCCGGGCGGCGGCTCGGCCCGGGCGGCTGCGCCTGGCTGCAGGCGCGGGAGGTGGCTGGGGGCGCTGGTGACGTGGCAGCCCCTTGGCTGCGGCCGGCTGGCTGCGACGGGCGCGACCAGTGGCGTGGCGCCACATGGCGCGGAGGAGGTGGCCGGCGGCAGAATTTGAGGAGGAGGCGGCGGAGATCCCGAGGAGGAGGGGGATTGGCTGCGGCTGGGGGTTAGGGAAGGGGTAGGCTGCCCAAAATGGAAGGAGGAGGGGTTTAAATAGGAAAGGGGGGGCTAGGGTTTAGTCTCTTGGGGGTTTTGGAGCGTTTCGGGGCCTCAGATCGACATCGGACGGCTTCGGATCGGAGGGGGTCTAGGAGAGGGGTTGGTGGGCTGTGAAGAGGAGTTGGGCTGCGAGAGAGAAGAGGCTTTTGCGGTTACCCGGTTAACCGTTGGAGTATCAAACGACCTCCAAATGGCACGAAACTTGACAGGCAGTCTACCGGTGCTATACCAAGGCCGCTTGGCAAACCTCGGTCCATTCCGAGAACGTATAATACCCACACATGAAAAGAGGTAAAAGGGGGCGCCGGGAGACATAGGAGTGCCGGATTGCAAAACGGTCAACGGGGAAAATGCTCGGATGCATGAGACGAACATGTATGCAAAATGAGATGCACATGACGACATGATATGAAATGCAGATGATGACATGGCAAAGTGCAACACGCAAGCACATGACATGGCAAAGACGGCAAATAACTGACGGACACCTGGCGCATCGAATCCGGGGCGTTACAACACTCCTCCACTAACAAGAGATCTCGTCCCGAGATCTTAGGACCGAGACGGAAGGGAAACAAAAGGATGAGGTGAAATAAGAACAAAAGAGAGATGAAGAACAAAGACGAGAATACTCAGGTTGAAAAGAGGAATTACGATTATGACGAGAACCCAAAAGCACAAGGAACGAGATGGACTCTGAAACCACTCCGGTTCGAAAAAGAAGAAGAACAAAAGAATTAGGCAGCACTCCGGTTGAACAAGGAAAGAATAGAACACGAACTTCACAAGCTGGAATGACACTTGATGAAGACATGACACAAAACCTCCAGAAAGAATTGAAAGAGTTGAATGAAAAGAACGGAGAAGAAAATGGCAACTTGTGCCGCGAATGAAATTGATTGCATCTTTAGAAGGAAGGTTTGAACGGAGTTGTTGAGAAAATCAACAACGAAAAGAATAAGCTTGTTGTGGACTTATGGATAACATCCCAAAATTAATGAGGTGATAACCGACCACAAACGGAAATGATTGGATAGCTGAGAAGAACGAAGAAATGCAAAACTCCACTTCAAAAGAATACGGAGAATTAATTACACTTCGAGATACGAGAAGAAAAGATACTTGAACTCCACCAACAAGAATCTTGATGAACACTTGAAGAATGAATTAAAGCATGAAGAACCACCATGAAGTACTCCGTCGACAAAAGGATGACGAGATAGAATGAAGGAAGAAAGAATAATATTAAACCTTGCGGTGATTTAGATGGAGGATTCCGACGAAATGGCCGAGGAAATTTGAACTCCGGAAAAGAAAAGATGAAAATACTTGGAAGTAGAATTTATTCATCAAGAACAAACTCCGAAGGAAGGGATTACTCACTTCCGAGGAAATAAGAATAAGATTTATTGTATGCTTATCCTTCATCAAATTAAATTGATGACAAACAATGGATTTTGCAAAGTACTTATTCTTCTTGAAAAAGAATTGAGAAGTGACATATCGCAAACTTGAGAAGGTCTTCATGAACCACCGGTAGGATTGAAAAGAACGAATGAATTAAAATGATAGTGATGGAAAAAGAATCTTGAACGAACCACCGTAAGAATTTGGAAATGACTGATGAAAGAGAATGAATCACCGGGAAGAATTAGAAAAGCACAAAGATACTTGAGGGAATTTAGAGAAAAGAGATTGAAGAGATCGCGAACTGATTAACGAATGCTTGAACGCAGCACCGGAAGAATATTGAGACGAACGAAGGGGCACGGATATAGAATAATTGGAGAACGACTTTGAAAAACTTGGAACGAAGAAATCTTCCGAAAAGATGGCCTCCGGATGATCGAGACGGAAATTAACTCCTGAAATACTCCGGATGGATGAAAAGAATTTCTGACAAACGGAATAATTCGAGAGGATAACAAGAAGCTAGAACCACGAATCTCCGGGGGAACGAACAAGATTTAGGAGAAACTCTACTTCGGTCTTCAAATGACGACGATAAACATCACCAAAATAACTGAGGTACTCCGGTAGAATGAAAAGCAAAGAGGATGAGTCAACAATGAAATGATTTGAAATCGATCTTGGAAAAGCATCTGACTGATGAAATTCATTCTTACATCAAACTTCGGAAAGAATTAAGAATGGCTCCGGAATAATTAGAAGAGTCAGGTAAGATCCTGGGAAAAGACCTGTGGGTTAGGGCCCACTGAAGATAAAAACACCGTTGAAAAAGGATGTTGAACAGATAGATGATGCACCGGAAGAACTGAAATATTTCACTGAGGTGACAACCTCAAATTAATTAGAACATAGACGAATCTCCTGAGATGTCTTGCACACTCCGGAAGGATAAACTGGCGAGAGACGAACGAGCTGGGGGAACATTTGATCCAAGGAAAAGAATGTGATCAAACGAAAACTTGAATTGAGTGCACCGGAAAAAGAAAGGGATGAAGAATGACGAACAAGACGAGAATTCACCATTTGAAATAATTGACAAAACACTGAAGAGGCTCCACACGAATGAAATTGATGGTCGAAAGAGAGTTAAAATCCGGGAAGAAGAGGGTGGGAGGGCGGGAAAAACAAAGGCAACTTGGAAGGGGAAATCGACGAATATCTTGAAGAGAAAACACCGGTTGAAATCATTGAGGAGAGAAAGCAAAGACTTCGCACGAGTAGAATGGATACCCGATTACGGACTCCGGTTCCGACAAGAAAAAGGGTGGGTGGGTGGGAAAAGAAAACAACTGAGGATTGAACTTGCAAAACAAAGAGGGTCGAATCACCATGACGAGAAATGCACCGGATGCAAAGAGCTGAGGAACAACGATCGGAAAACCAACTGCGTGATCCTAAAGAAAATTTGAAGGGGAAGAGAAGTAATTCAAAACACCTATGTCAAGATTCCATACCAGAGCGACGATGGGGCTGAGGAGTAAAAAGAATTCCTACCCTCCGATATAACTAGACTCCGAAAATAGTTTTCTTCTAGACTCAACAACGGCCAAACTACACGATCAATCAAGGGGGCTCCTAAGGTTGGTCGAGGCTCTGATACCAACTTGTCACGCCCAATATGCGACCCTATCCAAAAGGAACTCAAGGTCCCACCAAGGATAGACCCGCATATTGAAACGCTTTTGCAAGGTGGATATCATTACATCAACATTACATAATAGATGGGGATACATACATAAGGCACAAATGCCACAAGAATACATCAACATCATATACAAGATCAACATCCGACTACGGATGAAACATAAACAGAGGCTCAAACGACATCCACCCTGCTAGCTCAAAGGCCGACCTGGAACCTATTCCCCGATCGAAGAAGCGTAAGAATAACTCCAACACAAACAAACATCGCTCTCGCGTCATGGTCATCGCAAACCTGTACCTGCAATCGGTGGTGTAGTAATCAGGAGCCACGAGGACTCAAAGCAATCCCATTACCATGGGTATCAAGACTAGCAAAGCTAAATGGGAAAGGAAGGAGTAAAGTGGTGAGGTTGCAGCAGCGACTAAGCATATATGGTGGCTAACATACGCAAATGAGAGCGAGAAGAGAAACAAAGGAACGGTCGTCAACTAGTAATGATCAAGAAGTGATCCTGAACTCCTACTTACGTCAGACATAACCCAGAAACCGTGTTCTCCTCTCGATCAACCCCGAAAAGAGACACTCACGGTTGGTGTATTTTAGAAGAGTTTGCTTCAAGTTTACTACAACCGGATATTAACAAATTCCCATCTGCCACAAAACCGCGGGCATGGCTTTCGAAAGTTCAAACCCTGCAGGGGTGTCCCAACTTAGCCCATGATAAGCTCTCGCGATCAACGAAGGATATTCCTTCTCCCCGGGAAGACCCGGTCAATCTCGGAATCCTGCCACAAGACATTTCGACATTAATAAAACAAGACCAGCAAAGCCGCCCGATGCTACCGACAATCCCGATAGGAGCTGCACATATCTCGTTCTCAGGGCAACACCGGATGAGACTAGCTACGAGTAAAACCAATCCTCGGGTTGCCTCAAGGTGGCCCCGCAGGCAGATCGGTTCGGGCCAACACTTAGACAAGCATTGGCCCGGGGGGGGGGGGGCTAAATAAAGATGATCCTTGGGTTAATTACTCCCAAGGGAAATGTAGGTGGTGGTGAGGCAAATGGTAAAACCAAGGTTGGGCCTTGTTGGAGGAGTCTTATTCAAAGCGAACTGTCAAGGGGGTCCCATAAATCACCCGACCGCGTTAGGGACGCAAAATTCGGGAACATAATACCGATATGACGGAAACTAGGGTGGCAAGAGTGGAACAAAACACCAGGCATAAAGGCCGAGCCTTCCACCCTTTACCAAGTATATAGATGCATTAATAATATAAGAGATACTGTGATATCCCAACCAAAATCCTGTCCACCATGGAGCAATCTTCAACTTCACCTGCAACTAGCAACGCTATAAGAGGGGCTGAGCAAAGCGGTAACATAGCCAAGCAATGGTTTGCTGGGAAGGGTGACAATGGTTAGAGGTTCATGGCAATTTGGGAGGCTTGAGCAGCAAGTGATAGTTAACGCAACATAGCGATAGAACGAAGCAACTAGCATAGCAATGATAGTAGTGAGATCCAGGGTAGCGGTCATCTTGCCTGAAATCCCGCAAGGAAGAAGAACGAGTCCATGAAGAAGACGAACGGATGAAGCCGAACCAAGCGTAGACGAACGAATCCTCACGATCGCAACGAAACAGGAACTATCAAGAAGAAGCACACAACATGGTAAACACACCACACATGAACAAGACATGATGCACAACCAAGCATGATGCATGACAAATCTAGATGAAGCTACTCATGGCAAGAGATGATGCAAACAAGAGCAACACATCAAGACAAGTTTAAATGAGGCCGGGAACAACATATAACAATTCCGGTAAGTCCTCATATGCAAATTTCAAAATTGGTCCAGATCTGATTAAACCTTAAGTTCAAGTTGTTAAACAGCAGGTTAAGATGCACCACGATTAGCTACACGAAATTCTAGTCAAGTTACATATAAAGTTCATTAGATTCGGAGCTATGGCCTAGAAGATATGAGCAAAACAAGATAAGCATGACATTGATGCAAAATGCATACAAACATCAAGAAAACACCTCAAAACAAGGATGCAACATGATAATATGAAAATACATGCAAAATCAAGCAAGTTTCATATAGAGCACACTCAAAACGGAGCAACGGTTCAACACATACACCCTATACAAGTTATAGCAACAATCTGCCCAAAACAGCAACTAGGCATATTGCAAGCATCAAAACAACATGCTACAGCACCTCAATATGAAAAAAAAGGCATGGGCATGAAGTAAAGGTAAAGCAAGACAAAACATGAACACTGAGCTATCTCCAGAAATCACTAGAACATGCTCAAAATGACATGGCAAGATTGCAAATAATAACAGTTTCAGACTTTAGCAGAAATAACATCAGGTTGCAATGTTTAGAGCTATCAAACAACATGTTACAGGAACTTAACATGGCAAACAAAGGCATGGCATGAATCTACTAATTGCATAGAACAGAAGTCCTTTACTGACCATGAGCCAAAAAGGATCAGAAAATATGACGGCACCCATGTAAACATAGCAAGTTATATTACAGATTTAAACATGGCAGGAACAACAATAAGTAGGCATGTTGGTGAGCTTGAACCACTCACCACACAGAAATACATGGCATGGCAAGGCAACTCACAGTAAGAAGACATGGCATAGAAGCTATACATGGCAAGAACAACATCATAGCATACACGGATCAACTACAACAACCTTGGCAAAATTGAATAACATGTAAACAATCTGCCAGGAAACATTTTATAGCAAAAGTAGAGCTCGATTGACTCAAGCTATGGCACTCCATAATTGCAAACAAGGGCATGGATGGATAGAGAATAACCATATGTTCAAAACATCCTTACTGAAGTATCTCAAAATAAGCATGGATCGCACTGTAGCATCAAGTTAACATGGCATAAAAATATCAGCAAAACAGGGGCTGAAATCAGCAACATCATGAAGTCTAGTTTGCATGCTTGTGCTAGTCACCACAGAGATCACAAAAATACATGGCATACACCCCTGTAAAGATGGCATGGCATATTACAAAACACATGTAGGACTCAAGATAATAGGATGCACACATCAATCATGACAAAAATAACAAAAGTGCATGTTCTGATAAGAATCTGAAACTAACATCACATAGCACTCTTCTAACAGAATTTCGGGCATGAAGATTAGCTCAAATGAAAATGATGCAATGAGATGAAATGATGTACTCGTCGAGACGAACAATTCGACATATTACACGCACGAAACGGATCAAAATGTAGAGTTATGGCACGATTAACATGGCATGATAATATCAAAAACACTCGGGACTTAGAAGAAAATTCACCTCGCGGAAAAAAAACAGAGGGCGGAGGAGGATTGGGCCGCGCAGGGCAAATGGGCCGGTGCGCTGCTGGGCCGGGGAGATGGGCCAGCAGGGGGGCGCGGCCCACGTGGCCGGTGACGCCTCCGTCGTCTCTCCCGAACGGGGACGAGACCGGCGGCGCCAGCAGCCAACGACGACGGAGGACGGCGGGTCTCGGCGATGGGGAGGCAGAGGAGGCAAGATCCGGCGAGGGGAGGCTGGATCCGGGCATCGGGGTTCCGTTCCCGGCGGTTTCCGGCCGGTCCGGGCGAAGACGGTGCCGGCGGCGCGATCTGCAGAGGAGAGAGAGAGAGGAGGCGAGTGAGAGAGGGAGGAGACACAGGGAGGAACAGGGAGCAGGGGACGGCGAGGCTCTGGCCTGGCGGGGAGTTCGTCGGCAGCGGGGCTCGGGTCGCCGGACAGCGCACGGCGGCGGCGGGGAGATCGAGCTCTGCTCGATCCACGCGAGGGAGGAGCGGGGCGGATCTGGCGCCTGGCGCGGCGGGCGCCTGGCCGGGCGGCTCGGGCCGGGCGGGCTGCGCCTGGGCCTGCAGGGCGCGGGAGGTGGCCAGGGGGGCGCGGGTGACGTGGCAGCCCCCGGTTGGCTGCGGCGGGCGGCTGCGACGGCGCGACCAGTGGCGTGGCGCCACATGGCGCTGAGGAGGTGGCCGGCGACGGAATTTGAGGAGGAGGCGGCGGAGATCCCGAGGAGGAGGGGGATAGGCTGCGGCTAGGGGTTAGGGAAGGGGTAGGCTGCCCAAAATGGAAGGAGGAGGGGTTTAAATAGGAAAGGGGGGGCTATGGTTTAGTCTCTAGGGGGTTTTGGAGCGTTTCGGGGCCTCAGATCGACATCGGACAGCTTCGGATCGGAGGGGGTCTAGGAGAGGGGTTGGTGGGCTGTGAAGAGGAGTTGGGCTGCGAGAGAGAAGAGGCTTTTGCGGTTACCCGGTTAACCGTTGGAGTATCAAACGACCTCCAAATGGCACGAAACTTGACAGGCGGTCTACCGGTGCTATACCAAGGCCGCTTGGAAAAGCTCGGTCCATTCCGAGAACGTTTAATACCCACACACGAAAAGAGGTAAAAGGGGGCGTTGGGAGACATAGGAGTGCCGGATTGCAAAACGGTCAACGGGGAAAATGCTCGGATGCATGAGACGAACATGTATGCAAAATGAGATGCACATGACGACATGATATGAAATGCAGATGATGACATGGCAAAGTGCAACACGCAAGCACATGACATGGCAAAGACGGCAAATAACTGACGGACACCTGGCGCATCGAATCCGGGGCGTTACAGAAGTACCACTCAATGACATAATAAATAACCGCGATGCTACGGGCCGGATTGCCAAATGGGCCATTAAGCTCCTTCCGTTCGACATAACATACAAACCACGGCGGGCCATCAAGTCGCAAGTATTGGCCGACTTCGTCTCCGAATGGACAGAAGCCGAACTCCCTAAAGAGTACGACGCATACTCAAACTGGATCATGCACTTCGACGGCTCTAAAATGCTGGCCGGATTGGGAGCAGGCATAGTCCTGACGTCTCCCATCGGAGACACGGTCCAGTATGTCCTCCAAGTATTATATACAGACTCCAACAATGCAGCCGAATATGAGGCTCTGTTGCACGGTCTTCGGATGGCAGTCTCCATGGGCATTCAACGCCTGGAAGTGCGCGGGGATTGAAACCTCGCAATATCACAAATAAATGGAGCTTTGGATGCCAAGGATCCGAAAATGGTTGCCTACCATAATGCCGTCCTCAAAATGTTAGCTCGGTCTGAGGGGCTCGAATTCCACCACGTGGCTCGAGAAAACAATCAAGCGGCGGACGTCCTCGCTCGCATCGGCGCTAAACGCGACCCTGTCCCACCTAACATGTTCTTGGAACGGCTGTTCAAGCCATCCGTAGTATGGGAAGGGGAGTCCGGAAATATCAGCACGGATCCGAATACACCCCCAGATTCTGAACTATCAGATATAGTCGGAGGTTCTACCACCGAAATAACGTCCTCGGCCCACGAAATCATGGCTGTAATTGCCCCGTGGACCGAGCCTTTCTTGGCCTACCTAAATAGGCAGGAGCTCCCCGAAGACCAAAACGAAGCACGCTGCATCGTCCGACGCTCTAAAGCTTACAAAGTCTACGAAGGGGAACTCTATAAGAAAAGCGCTACCGGAGTGCTCCAAAGATGCATCTCCGAAGAGGAAGGGCGGCAGCTCTTGGCTGAAATCCATGCCGGACTGGGCGGGCACCACGCCGCGGCTCAAGCATTAGTCAGCAAGGCCTTCCGTACAGGTTTCTACTGGCCGACGACCCGAGCACTCGCACAGGACCTTGTCCAACATTGTGTTGGTTGCCAGCTCTTTGCCAATCAGAGTCATATGCCCCCTACCGCTCTCCAAACAATCCCCATAACTTGGCCCTTCGCGGTCTGGGGGCTGGATATGGTCGGACATCTTAAAAGGGGAAGCCATAAGAAAAAATACTTATTGGTCATGGTGGACAAATTCACCAAATGGATAGAAGCCAAACCAGTCAAAACGGCCGAATCCGGACCAGTAATAGACTTCATATCCAGGGTCGTACACCGATACGGTGTCCCCCACAGCATCATCACTGATAATGGCTCAAATTTCACAGCCGTCGAAGTGAAAACTTGGTGCGCAAAAATGGGAATTAAGCTTGATTACGCTTCCATCTACCATCCCCAAACAAACGGCCAGGTAGAGCGGGCAAATGGTCTCATCATGAGCGGCATCAAACCCAGACTAGTGCGATCCTTGACAGAGTCGGATACGCACTGGGTCAAGGAGCTCGACTCCGTAATCTGGGGGCTGCGGCCCACGCCGAATCGCACCACCAGAAATACACCATTTTTTATGGTGTACGGCGCGGAAACAGTATTACCCTGCGACATAATTCATGATTCGCCACGCGTACGCATGTACGAAGAGAAGGAAGCCGAGTTAGATCGGCAGGATAACTTGGACGCCTTGGAGGAGGAGCGCGACGTCGCAAAAGCCCGCTCCGCATTCCATCAGCAGTAGGCTCGACGATATCAAAGCAGAGAAGTGCGGGCCAAAACTTACAATATTGGCGAGCTCGTTCTACGCCTACCGGAGAAGAAGAAGGACAAGCTCAAACCCAAGTGGGAGGGTCCCTTCGTCATTGACAAAGTTCTCACCGGAGGAGCGTACCGCTTACGTAATGCATCCGATAACAGACTCGAGCCGAACCCATGGAACGCGGCCAGACTCCGGAGATTTTACGCCTAACGCCGAACTCAATGTTCGTCTCCTAACCCCTCTCTTTAATTATGCTCCATCCCTTTTTCCATTCTCGACCTTTTTTTCTCTTCACACAAAGTATTCAATACAGTGCGGATTCCCGGATCACCCCGCCGCATTTAGGTGTGTAAGCAATACACTGGGGCTTCCTATACGAAAGCTCAAAATAATTACTCACATGGCTTTCTGCCCATCACATATGCATTCTGTTTCCATATGTGCCTTTTCTTCACCATTATATGCATCGATATGACTTAAGATGTTGCCAAGCTGGGTTGCATGACTCTTGTGTTTATGCCCTACGTTCCCGTTATTTATGATATGGCATATGGGGAGCACCTCTGCGATTGTTACTGCCGGTTTAGCCGGATGTGTACCTTAGACTGGGTGAAGCCGAAAGCTAGCTTCCTTAAGAGAATATTCGGTCAGTGAACAAAAGATGTATTCGTTTATTATAACATAAATCCCCAGAAGTCTTGTCTCCTACGCCATCGTTCGCAGTCCGGACATGTGCATCGTCAGATGCGTACTGTGAAAGGAACCCCTAACGGAATATTCTCCCTGGAAGATTTTTCTTACTATCCATGTAATATAACATAACTAGTTGGGTACTTGTCTGCTCAAGCACTTATGACCCCTACGCCTTTTTTCCACGCATACCCCGGTTTTGTATAACTGAGTGGGTATTCGGACACAACCCGGGCTGTAGGATCCGGGGCCGAAGCCAAGGTCCGCTCGACAAATGATTTTAATCCGACTAGGGGCTAATTATGTCCATTAAATTACACAGTCACTTGGACTGACTATATTCCTCCTCTATACTGTCCAACAGGCTATCTAGCTTACAATCCTGTTGAGAATACTTAGCGGTTAACGCTACCTGGTCATATACCAGACTCTTGGGAATTTCTTGCCCATCGGGCCCCGCTGGTCCTACTTCAGCCATATGGTTCGGGTCCAGCTTGGTGTACCGCGTCTTCACCATAGCCCAGGCTTCTCTTGCGCCTTGTCGGCAAGCGGACACCTTCCACAGTCGAAAGCGCCGCCGTGCTCCTTGAAGCATATCCACAAGCTCCCCCATGCCATTTGGCAGCAAGCTTGATGGCCATAAAGCCTGAGCAACACCCTGCATCACTTGCCGAGGTCGCTCGTGCAGTTGCGAAAGGTCTTGCAGTAAATCACTTGAAGATGAGGGCATCTCCTCCTCAAAGCGACCCATTAACATTCCTGCAAGCAAAATTATTTCAATATACTCCCTCACCGAACTATACTGCAGTTCGTTTAGGCACTTACCGTAAATGCCGCGTCGAAGCCTTTTGTTCTCCTTCACGGAGTCCGCCAGCTGAGCGCGGAGATCTTTTAACTCCATGTCCAGCTGGACTTTGGCATCTTGAAGATTGTTCTTCTCCTGCCTAACTCACGTAAGAATGCGCTCGCCAGCCTCCAGCTGCCTTTTGAGATGCGATGCGTTCTCTCTTACGCCCTCCGGATTCACCCCGGGAGTGTGTGCAGAATTTTCTGTTAGACTTGTCATATCAGCCATTTACTAACTGGTACATCTTCGTACAATTGCGACAACTGTTACCAGATGAGGGCTTTTGGGATTCCTCTAACTTGGCAACTGCGGCCCTCAGTTCGGCCTTGCATTCTTCCAGCTCCCGAGACAATTGCTCATTCTTATCTACAAGGACCTGTAGACAATTGATCCTTAAAACAGTTGTTCCAACCGTTTCAAGTCTCAGGGGCTACTGCTACACATGCTTATCTAATTTTCTTACCCGTATATCTTTGTATACTGGTCCGTCGCTCGGGCAAGCCCGCCTTGAGCAGATCGGATGTATGCATCTCCCGAATTGAAGGCGTTAAATGCCTCTTCGGAAAAGATGTTGTTCTGAAGTACGGCCCGTCGGCGCCTGTGATTCATGGCTACTTCGGAATTCGTGGCTGAGAGCATATCCGCATTCTCTGTTGGAGAACTATGCGGCATCGGCCCCGCTCCCGCCTCCGCTCTCGGCCGGGTTCTGGAATCCGGCCGGTGGAGGCGTGGTTGGCGTGATCCCGGATATAGTCCGGCTGCTCCTCTTCTGCCGCCAGGACACAAAGGGTGTTGTCATACTTCAAAATGCCATAATCACAGCACAAGTTTTTGCCTTGCCTCTGTAGCGGCGAGTCGACCCTTACCGCCTTCCTCTTGAGCCTGCCCGATCCGGACGCCCTTGGCCGACGAGTCCCTAGGGGCTCGGCCCCATGCTCCGACCGTCGTCTCTACAAAAACACGACACTTCAAGGGTAAGGCATGGAATCTGAAGGGAGACCTCTTTGGAGGATAGGGTTTTTCGACTTGGCTTACGCGCGACGTAGGAAGCGGTCCTGGATAGTCGGCAGTAATGGCCACTGAGGCGCCATCACAGCTCGCTTGATAAATATCCCGTTGACGAGCACCACGGTAATATACGGATCTTCTTCGAGACCTGGATCTAGGGCCCTTCCGGGGTCCTCTGGCTGCGGGGAGGGGCTGGAGATTCCTTCTACGGCCCTCCTCAGTTCCTGCTCGGGAATATCGAGGCAGATGATCTTAGCGAAGAACACCACAATAAGTGACGTAGGGAAAGGAATGACAACTTACCTAGTTTGGGGGGTTGTACATGGAGAATCCACCTTGCGGTTTGATGTGGAGGAATTCCTCCTCTTCCCCTTTGTATAAATCGGACAATATCCTTGCCAGAGCAGTGGCGGAGTCCGGACCCTTACGGCCACAGCTGGTGGCATCATCTTCTCCGTTGAGGCGCCACATGGGCTTCCCCCGGTATTGAAGTGGTTGCACTCCCCGCATTATGCATATTGCCATAACCTCGACTATCGTCAGTCCGGAGTTGGCCAGTAACTTTATCCCGATCATCAGGTAATATAGTTCCCTGGTATCCTCCTCTTGGGTGCCTCGGGGGCGCCAGCTTAGACGTGCCCTCGGCGGGGTCTTACTGAACTGGGGTAGACCCGTCCGGACTGGATCCGGAAGGGGAACATCGTCAATGTAGAACCACTCTGAAGGCCAGTTCACTGGTGCCTTCTTGGGAGTGCCGGAAAGGTATCCTGTCTCGGCAATGCGCCATACATCGGCCCCCACCCAGGATTCTCCCTAGTTGCGGGGGACAAGGCAGAACAACTTCTTCCATAACCCGAAGTGAGGCTCGCAGCCTAAAAATAGCTCGCAAAGGGCAACGTACCCTGCTATATGTAGTATAGAGGCAGGGGTGAAATTGTGTAACTGGATGCCGTAGAACTCCAGGAGCCCGCGAAGGAACGGGTGGATAGGGAACCCAATGCCCCTTAGCAGATGCGGGATGAGGCATATTCGCTCCTCTGGAGATGGATTGGGAGATATCTCCGCTTGCTCCCCGCCATTATAGGTGGCTATTCCGGCTTGGACAGGGACCATGAATGCTGGTGGAAGAAACCCTTGGATTTGTAACTCAATCGAACGGCTATGGGGAACTGAACACTCTTCCAGTCCCCCGGCTTGCGGGGAGGAGAGCGAGCAGAGGAGCTGTGATGACCGGCCATGTTGGAATGGTTTTTCTGGAGCGCTCTGTTGGATGCTTGCTCGAGGGGGGAGGAGTGAGGTTTGGATATGAGAATCCCCGTCTCTTCAAATAGGCGGTCAGCCCAAAAGTTTGAGGGTGGCAAGTGCGAAAAATACCTCGGCTCCTCGCATTCGCTTGACACGTGGAGATGGTCATTATTGAGGCGCTGAAGCCAAGGAGTACGACATTGATGGAGTTCCGGACACTATTCTTCGTAACAGGTACTTTGGAGTATTCGGAGATGGAACCCGCCCTGCAATGCCGAAGACAAGACTGCGCGCCGGACTCATCGTCATTGAAGCCTGGTTCAGGGGCTATTGAGGGAGTCCTGGATCAGGGGGTATCCGGACAGCCGGACTGTATACACCGTCCGGACTATTGAAGCGTGAAGATGCAAGACTCAAGACTTCGACCCGTGTCCGGATGGGACTTTCCTTGGCGTGGAAGACAAGCTTGGCGATCCGGATATTATATTTCCTTCCTTGTAACCGACTCCATGTAAACCCTAGCCCTCTCCAGTGCCTATATAAACCGGAGAGGTTGGTCCTTAGAAGGCCGATCAGAATTACAATCATACCATCATAGGCTAGCTTCTAGGGTTTAGCCTCTACGATCTCGTGGTAGATCTACTCTTGTACTACTCATATCTTCAATATTAATCAAACAGGAAGTAGGGTTTTACCTCCATCGAGAGGGCCCGAACCTGGGTAAACATCTGTGTCCCTTGCTTCCTGTGACCATCAGCCTAGACGCACAGATCGGGACCCCCTACCCGAGATCCGCCGGTTTTGACACCGACAGGCACCCCATAGACACAACAATTGATCATTGATCTCTTAGCCGTGTGCGGTGCCCCCCTCCACCATAGTCCTCCTTGATAATATCGTAGCAGTGCATAGGCGAGGCCCTGCGTCGGTAGAACATCATCATCATCACCACACCGTCGTGCTGACGGAACTCTCCCTCGACACTCGGCTGGATCGGAGTTCGAGGGACGTCATCGAGCTGAACGTGTGCAAGAACTCGGAGGTGCCGTGTTTTCGGTGCTTGATCGGTCGGACCGTGAAGACGTACGACTACATCAACCGTGTTGTGCTAAGGCTTCCGCTTTTGGTCTACGAGGGTACGTGGACACACTCTCCCCTCTTGTTGCAATGCATCACCATGATCTTGCGTGTGCATAGGAATTTTTTTGAAATTACTACGTTCCCCAACAGTGGTATCAGAGCTTGGTTTTATGCGTTGATGTTATATGCACGAGTAGAACACAAGTGAGTTGTGGGCGATACAAGTCATACTGCTTACCAAAGATGTCATACTTTGGTTCGGCCGTATTGTTGGATGAAGCGGCCGGACCGACATTTCGCAGACGCTTACGCGAGACTGGTTCTACCGACGCCCTTTGCACACGTGTGGCTGGCGGGTGTCGGTTTCTCCAACTTTAGTTGAACTGAAAAGGCTACGCCCGGTCCTTGAGGAGGTTAAAACAACACTAACTTGACGAACTATCGTTGTGGTTTTGATGCGTAGGTAAGAACGGTTGTTGCTAAGCCCGTAGCAGCCATGTAAAATTTGCAACAACAAAGTAGAGTACGTCTAACTTGTTTTTGCAGGGCATGTTGTGATGTGATATGGTCAAGACGTGATGCTATATTTTATTGCATGAGATGATCATGTTTTGTAACCGAGTTATCGGCAACTGGCAGGAGCCATATGGTTGTCGCTTTATTGTATGCAATGCAACCGCCCTGTAATTGCTTTACTTTATCACTAAGCGGTAGCGATAGTCGTAGAAGCAATAGTTGGCGAGACGACAACGATGCTACGATGGAGATCAAGGTGTCGCGCCGGTGACGATGGTGATCATGACGGTGCTTTGGAGATGGAGATCACAAGCAAAAGATGATGATGGCCATATCATATCACTTATATTGATTGCATGTGATATTTATCTTTTATGCATCTTATCTTGCTTTGATTGACGATAGCATTATAAGATGATCTCTCACTAAATTTCAAGATAAAAGTGTTCTCCTAAGTATGCACCGCTACAAAGTTCGTCGTGCCTGCATACACCACATGATGATCGGGTGTGATAAGCTCTACGTCCATCTACAACGGGTGCAAGCCAGTTTTGCACACGCAGAATACTCAGGTTAAACTTGATGAGCCTAGCATATGCAGATATGACCTCGGAACACTGAGACCGAAAGGTCGAGCGTGAATCATGTAGTAGATATGATCAACATAGTGATGTTCACCATTGAAAAGTTCTCCATTTCACGTGATGATCGGTTATGGTTTAGTTGATTTGGATCACGTGATCACTTAGATGATTAGAGGGATGTCTATCTAAGTGGGAGTTCTTAAGTAATATGATTAATTGAACTTAAATTTATCATGAACTTAGTACCGATAGTATTTTGCTTGTCTATGTTTGTTGTAGATAGATGGCCCGTCTGTTGTTCTCGTTGAATTTTAATGCTTCCTCATGTAAAGCAATTTTGAAAGATGATGGTAGCAATTACACGGACTTGGTCCGTAACTTGAGGATTATCCTCATTGCTGCACTGAAGAACTACATCATGGAAGCACCGCTAGGTGCCAAACCTGCTGCAAGAGCAACACCAGATGTTATGAACGTCTGGCAGAGCAAAGCTGATGACTACTCGATAGTTCAGTGTGCCATGCTTTACGGCTTAGAACCGGGACTTCAACGACGTTTTGAACGTCATGGAGCATATGAGATGTTCCAGGAGTTGAAGTTAATATTTCAAGCAAATGCCCGGATTGAGAGATATGAAGTCTCCAATAAGTTCTACAGCTGCAAGATGGAGCAGAATAGTTCTGTCAGTGAGCATATACTCAGAATGTATGGGTATAACAATCATTTGATTCAACTGGGAGTTAATCTTCCGGATGATAGCGTCATTGACAGAATTCTTCAATCACTTCCACGAAGCTACAAGAGCTTCGTGATGAACTATAATATGCAAGGGATGGATAAGACAATTCCCGAGCTCTTCGCAATGCTAAAGGCTGCGGCGGTAGAAATTAAGAAGGAGCATCAAGTATTGATGGTCAGTAAGACCACCAGTTTCGAGAAAAATGGCAAAGGGAAAAGGAAGGGGAACTTCAAGAAGAACAACAAACAAGTTGCTGCTCAAGAGAAGAAACCCAAGTCTGGACCTAAGCCTGAAACTGAGTGCTTCTACTGCAAGCAGACTGGTCACTGGAAGCGGAACTGCCCCAAGTATTTGGCGGATAAGAAGGATGGCATGGCGAACAAAGGTATATGTGATATATATGTTATTGATGTGTACCTTACCGGAGCTCGCAGTAGCACCTGGGTATTTGATACTGGTTCTGTTGCTAATATTTGCAACTCGAAACAGGGACTACAGATTAAGCGGACACTGGCTAAGGACGAGGTAACGATGTGCATGGGAAATGGTTCCAAAGTCGATGTGATCGCCATCGGCACGCTACCTCTACATCTACCTTCGGGATTAGTTTTAGACCTAAATAATTGTTATTTGGTGCCAGCATTGAGCATGAACATTATATCTAGATCTTGTTTGATGCGAGACAGTTATTCATTTAAATCTGAGAATAATGATTGTTCTATTTATATGAGTAATATCTTTTATGGCCATGCACCCTTAAAGAGTGGTGTATTTTTTATGAATCTCGATAGTAGTGATACACATATTCATAATGTTGAAGCCAAAAGATGCAGAGTGGATAATGATAGTGCAACTTATTTGTGGCACTGCCGTTTAGGTCATATTGGTGTAAAGCGCATGAAGAAACTCCATACTATGGACTTTTGGAATCACTTGATTATGAATCACTTGGTACTTGCGAACCATGCCTCATGGGCAAGATGACTAAAACGCCATTCTCCAGAACTATGGAGCGAGCAACTGATTTATTGGAAATCATACATACTAATGTATGTGGTCCAATGAATGTTGAGGCTCGCGGCGGGTATCGTTATTTTCTCACGTTCACAGATGATTTGAGCAGATATGGGTATATCTACTTAATGAAACATAAGTCTGAAACATTTGAATTTCAGAGTGAAGTTGAAAATCATTGTAATAAGAAAATAAAGTTTCTACGATCTGATCGTGAAGGAGAATATTTGAGTTACGAGTTTGTTCTACATTTGAAACAATGCGGAATAGTTTCGCAACTCACGCCACCCGGAACACCATAGCATAATGGTGTGTCCGAACGTCGTAATCGTACTTTACTAGATATGGTGCGATCTATGATGTCTCTTACTGATTTACCGCTATCATTTTGGGGTTATGCTTTAGAGACGGCTGCATTCACGTTAAATAGGGCACCATCAAAATCCGTTGAGATGACGCCTTATGAACTATGGTTTGGCAAGAAACCAAAGTTGTCGTTTCTTAAAGTTTGGGGGCTGCGATGCTTATGTGAAAAAGCTTCAATCTGATAAGCTCGAACCCAAATCGGAAAAATGTGTCTTCATAGGATACCCAAAGGAAACTGGTGGGTGCATCTTCTATCACAGATCCGAAGGCAAGACATTTGTTGCCAAAAATGGATCCTTTCTAGAGAAGGAGTTTCTCTTGAAATAAGTGAGTGGGAGGAAAGTAGAACTTGATGAGGTAACTGTACCTGCTCCCTTATTGGAAAATAGTTCATCACAGAAATCGGTTCCTGTGATAGTGAGGATGTTGATGATATTGATCATGAAACTTCAGATCAAGTTACTACCAAACCTCGTAGGTCAATCAAAGTAAGATCCGCACCAGAGTGGTACGGTAATCCTATTCTGGAGGTCATGTTACTTGACCATGGCGAACCTAACTATGAGGAAGCGATGATGAGCCCAGATTCCGCAAAATGGCTTGAGGCCATGAAATCTGATATGGGATCCATGTATGAGAACAAAGTGTGGACTTTGGTTGACTTGCCCGATGATCGGCAAGCCATCGAGAATAAATGGATCTTCAAGGAGAAGACTGACGCTGATGGTAATGTTACTATCTACAAAGCTCGACTTGTTGCGAAAGGTTTTCGACAAGTTCAAGGGGTTGACTACGATGAGACTTTCTCGCCCGTATCGATGCTTAAGTCTGTCCGAATCATGTTAGCAATTGCTGCATTTTATGATTATGAAATTTGGCAAATGGATGTCAAAACTGCATTCCTGAATGGATTTCTGAAAGAAGAGTTGTATATGATGCAACCAGAAGTTTTTGTCGATCCAAAGGATGCTATCAAAGAGTGCAAGCTCCAGCGATCCATTTATGGACTGGTGCAAGCCTCTCGGAGTTGGAATAAACACTTTATTAGTGTGAACAAAGCATATGGTTTTTTACACACTTTTGGAGAAGCCTGTATTTCCAAGAAAGTGAGTGGGAGCTCTGTAGCATTTCTAATATTATATGTGGACGACATATTATTGATTGGAAATGATAAAGAATTTCTGGATAGCATAAAAGGATACTTGAATAAAAGTTTTTCAATGAAAGACCTCGGTGAAGCTGCTTACATATTGGGCATCAAGATCTATAGAGATAGATCAAGACACTTAATTGGACTTTCACAAAGTACATACCTTGATAAAGTTTTGAAAAAGTTCAAAATGGATCAAGCAAAGAAAGAGTTCTTGCCTCTAATATAAGGTGTGAAATTGAGTCAGACTCAATGCCCGACCACTGCAGAAGATAGAGAGAAAATGAAAGAAGTTCCCTATGCTGCAGCCATAGGCTCTATCATGTATGCAATGCTGTGTACTGACACGATGTGTGCCTTGCTATTAGTTTAGCAGGGAGGTACCAAAGTAATCCAGGAGTGGATCACTGGACAGCGGTCAAGAACATCCTGAAATACCTGAAAAGGACTAAGGATATGTTTCTCGTTTATGGAAGTGACAAAGAGTGAGTCGTAAATGGTTACGTCGATGCAAGCTTTGACACTGATCCGGACGATTCTAAATCGCAAACCGGATACGTGTTTATATTGAACGGTGGAGCTATCAGTTGGTGCAGTTCTAAACAAAGTGTCGTGGCGGGATCTACATGTGAAGCAGAGTACATAGCTGCTTCGGAAGCAGCAAATGAAGGAGTCCAGATGAAGGAGTTCATATCCTATTTAGGTGTCATACCTAGTGCATCGGGTCCAATGAAAATCTTCTGTGACAATACTGGTGCAATTGCCTTGGCAAAGGAATCCAGATTTCACAAGAGAATCAAGCACATCAAGAGACGCTTCAATTCCATCCGGGACCAAGTCCAGGTGGGAGACATAGAGATTTGCAAGATACATACGGATCTGAATGTTGCAGACCCGTTAACTAAGCCTCTTCCACGAGCAAAACATGATCAACACCAATGCACCATGGGTGTTATAATCATTACTGTGTAATCTAGATTATGGACTCTAGTGCAAGTGGGAGACTGAAGGAAATATGCCCTAGAGGCAATAATAAAGTTATTATTTATTTCCTCTTATCATGATGAATGTTTATTATTCATGCTAGAATTGTATTACCCGGAAACATAATACATGTGTGAATACACAGACAAACATAGTGTCACTAGTGTGCCTCTACTTGACTAGCTCGTGAATCAAAGATGGTTAAGTTTCCTAACCCTAGACATGAGTTGTCATTTGATTAACGGGATAAAATCATTAGGAGAATGATGTGATTGACTTGACCCATTCCATTCACTTAGCACTTGATCATTTAGTATGTTGCTATTGCTTTCTTCATGACTTATACATGTTTCTGTGACTATGAGATTATGTAACTCCCAATTACCGGAGGAACACTTTGTGTCCTACCAAACGTCACAACGTAACTGGGTGATTATAAAGGTGCTCTACAGGTGTCTCCGAAGGTACTTGTTGACTTGACGTCTTTCGAGATTAGGATTTGTCATTCCGATTGTCAGAGAGGTATCTCTGGGCCCTCTCGGTAATGCACATCACTATGAGCCTTGCAAGCAATGTAACTAATGAGTTTATTATGGGATGATGCATTACATAACGAGTAAAGAGACTTGCCGGTAACGAGATTGAACTAGGTATTGAGATACCGACGATCGAATCTCGAGCAAGTAACATACCGATGACAAAGGGAACAATGTATGTTGTTATGCGGTTTGACCGATAAAGATCTTCGTAGAATATGTAGGAGCCAATATGAGCATCCAGGTTCCGCTATTGGTTATTGACTGGAGACGTGTCTCGGTCATGTCTACATAGTTCTCGAACCCGTAGGGTCCGCACGCTTAAAGTTAGATGACAGTTATATTATGAGTTTATGTGTTTTGATGTACTGAAGGTTGTTCGGAGTCCCGGATATGAGTATATACCCGTGATCACCTCCCGAGTGATCACGGCCCGATAGTATAGCACGGCAGACGGACAAGAATGTAGGGCCACAGATGAAAGTACTAGCATCCTATACTAAGCATATAGGATTGCGTAAGGTAACAAAGAGTAACAAGGACAAAGCTATGCATCGTGATAGGTATAATGAAGCAGTAACATGCTACACTACTCTAATGCAAGCAGTATAGAGAAGAGTAGGCGATATCTGGTGATCAAGGGGGGGGGCTTGCCTGGTTGCTCTGGCAAGAGAGGGGGGGGTCGTCAACTCCGTAGTCGATCACAGGGGTACCGGCAATGCCTCGGGGTCTACCGGAAAAGTAACGGAGGGGGAACATAATATATAACAGAGCAATCAAAGCATAACATGACAAATGCGGTGCTAGAGGTGATCTAACGCAGGGATAGGTGATACCGGTGAAGGGGGGAAACAACCGGGAAAGTATCCCCGGTGTTTCGTGTTTTCGGGCAGAGGAGACGGACGGGGAAAGTTGCGGGTTCGATAGGTTAGGGGGGGCGTGGCGGACGAACGGACTGCGTATCCGGATTCGTCTCGTCGTTCTGAGCAACTTTCATGTACAAAGTTTTTCCATCCGAGCTACGGTTTATTTTATATTAATTTTAAAAGATTTAAATCAATATTAGGATTTATTTATATTCCCAATTTAAATCAGTAAATACTTTTGTCACATAGTGCAGTGCCAGCCACAGTGTATTACAGGTGGGGTCAGGTCAAAGTCAATAGTCCAGTCAGCAGTTGACTAGGTCAACGTTGACTGGTCAAACTGGCTGGTGGGACCCAGCTGTCATAGAGTAGTGTAAATTAACAGTTTAATTAATTTAACAGATTAGGTGGGGGGCCACATGCCATTGACTTAGATATTTTTAAACAGGCTTTTATATGAAAGGGACCACATGTCATTTTCAGTTATTCAACTAAACATTTTTATTAGGTTCTAATTAGGTGGTTAGGGGATGGTTAAACCGGGCGGGCCCACATGTCAGTGGGTCAACCCACTGTTAGAACGCGTGTGCGCGCGTGCGTGCCCGTCGGCGAGTTCAGAGAACGGCGGCGCGCGCGGAGCCGACGGCTCCAGCGACCAAAAGGGGCAGCCCCGGGTGCCAAATGGATAAGCGCGAGGCACAGCTTCGAGACCTGCCTTCGTCTGTAGCTAGGAGCGACTGAAACAGCGTCGGGGCGACGGAAGGCGGCGACTACGACGGAGCTAGCGGCAAACGGTGCTGGAGGGCACGAGGAGGAGGGGGAAAAGGCCACGGAGGGCCGGAGGCTCACAGCGGAAGCGGCAGGATGCGTGATGGAGCCGGAGGAGGTCGGGGTCGAGCAGATCGATGACGAGGTTAGCGGCACCGACGGTGTCGGAGAAGAGGGCGTCGGTCGAAGAGGGCCTCCGGCGAGGGAGCAAGGCGAGGGAGGCCGGATCCGCGACATGGCCCCCGGGATCCGTCCCTCTCCGACGAGGAGGCGGCTTGGCGGTGGTTCCCCCGGGCGTGGGCGTGGTCGGGCGTTCGTGTACGGCGAGGCGCCGGCCAGGGGAGGGCTCTGGCGCGGGAGTGGCGGCGGAGGTGGGTGCAGGGGAGGGTGAGGCGAGCTTGGGGTGGTCCGGCGAGGCAGATAGTCGACGGGGGGGCGAGCTGGCGGCGACGGGGTCGAGGCGGAGGCGCTCCAGGCGGGCGACGGGCGGGGTCAGGGGCGTCGGTTGCCCCGATCCTGATCCACTCGGGGCGGGGTGGGGAGGAAGTGGGGATCGGGATGTGGGGACTTAGGGTTTCCCCTGGTGGGGATAAGGAGGAGGTGGGTGCGGCTGGTCGGGCTGGGCGTTCGATGGCCTGCCGGGCCGTGGCCCAAATGAGAGGTGTCTCTCTCTTATTTTCTTTTGGTTTTGTTTTGTTTTTCTTTTTACTAGTATTCTATTTTATTTTCTATATACTTTTGTTTTATGAAATATACGAATAGCACCTAAATTAGTGTTACAAAATAACCCAATGCCACAAAAAGTTTGGTGACAAAATAAAATACTTTAGTAATTTATTAATTGTACAAGACATTTAATTGTTTTAGCTACTGTTTAAATCCTTATAGCTCATTTAAGCATTTTATAAAAGTGTGGTTTCTCCACCATAATTACCTATGCATTATTTAGTTCACTCCGAACATTTCAGTTTTAAAGTTTGGAAACTTTTGTTGTTTGCCTATGTTTTGAATTTGAATTTGAATCAGGTTCGAATCAACGGGAGTTTAATTACAGTAACGGAGGTGACGTGGCACCCTTAGCTTGGGATTACTGTAGTCTAATTATCCGGGCGTCACAGGTGGAGGGCGCGCCCTATCTCCCTGGGCGCGCCCCCTGCCTCGTGGGCCCATGGTGTCCCTCCTCCACTTATCCCTGCACCCATCTTCTTCCTCTGCCTCACATAAACCCAAAAACCAACTCAAGCACGAGTTCCAGCCACTTTAGCTGTGATTCTCGATCTCCTTGCTCAAAGCACCTCTCGCAAAACTGCTTGGGGAGATTGTTCCTTGGTATGTGACTCCTCCATTGGTCCAATTAGTTTTTGTTCTAGTGCTTTATTCTTTGCAAATTTGTGCTGCATAGGTGACCATGTTCTTGAGTTTGCATGTCAAATTTATATGGTTCCAAGTAGTTCTAATGCTTCATATAGGCTCTAGGCACTTGTAGGAGTAGTTGCTATCAATTTTATTGAAGTTGGTTCACTTTTGTTTGAAGTTACTAAAAATTTCAGATTATTTCAGAAAATAATGAAGAGACTTTTGAGGGGCTCGTCGAGCCGAAATTCAAAGGAAAAACAAAAGGAAGAATAGCAGAAGCCCAAATATAATTTGCCTCGTACCGCGGAGGTCCGGCCGTGTGAATGGCCTTCCGATGACTTCTTGAGGAGAGCCGATTTATGAGGATTTCTATTTATTGATTGAGAATGCTGGCCTCACCGACTTCCTCCGCGACCAACGTCATCAGTATCTCTTACTCACAAATACTTTTGTGCAGAACTTCTACTTTTTCCCTAAGAAATCACCTCCAACAGTAGAGTTTCATTTATATGACGTTGTTAAGGAGATGCCATTAGCTGAATTTTGCGAGGTTTGCAAAATACCCTTTGAGGGTACCTTAGATGAACCACACCGTAATGAAGTGGAAGCATTTATTAACACTATCACTGTGGGAGAAACCAGGAAGGTTTCTGATGCAAGAATTACTAGCATACATTTTCTTGTTGTACGCTACTTTGCTTTATTTGCTAGTCGTTGTTTGATTGGTCGCGGGAACTGTGGAAACCTTAGTGTTCCTGATATTATTATTTTTTTCCATGGTTTATACCGCAATAACTCTGTTAGTATGGGTGAAATTGTTGCTAGACGGTTAAGTCTGAACCGTACTAAGGGCCCCATCTTTGGAGGCATTTATTCTTCACGCCTAGCTGAATATTTTGATATACCCATTAGGCATTTGGAGAAAGAAGAAACATCGTTGACCCGTGCTTATTTAGATTATAAGAGTATGCTAGCGCATGACTTTCTTGTTAAGGGCAAGGAAGGGGAGCTTAAATATAGATTGTACTTTGATAAACATCACCCTGAGACTATTACTTTGCATGCTCCCTCTTTGTTTAACTTGTCTGCAGGTCCTCACATCGTTCCATGGGCGGCCGTTCAAGCCTATCGGAATCCTGCACCAGCCCCGGAACCGGAGCCACAAGATGAGCCTCCACGATAGTCTGTTTACTCTTGGGATCCAGAGGCGGTTGCCAGCCAGTGGCAGTCAGAGTCCTCTTCATCACAGTATGATCCCAACTATTCTTCATCGCAGTACGACCCCAGCTACACCTACGGGTATCCGCCAGGCTATCCCTGGCAATAGACCAACTTAGGCCAAAAGCCTAAGCTTGGGGGAGTACGTATTTCTCACCGACATTACATATATGTTCACATACACTCATTGCTAGATGTTGGTGCTCATACTCTTTCACTGTAATATCCATGCTAGTTTATTTTCTTTTTCCTGCTTTCTTCTTGTGTGTTTAATAGACCTTAAGAAAAACAAAAAAATAGTTGTAGTTTATTTTTCCTGCTGTAGTAGTAATAATTAAAAAGAAAACCCAAAAAACTAATATTTCCCGTTCTTCTTTTGCTTGTTGGGAGCTTTCCCATGTAAATAGTTTTTATTTCTTTTTCTTTTCTTTGGGGGTCAGTAGGAGAAGACCATGATAAATTGTTGAAGTGGCTCTTATATGCATCATTGTTGATTTAACCAAGAGCCCATATTGCTTTGTCTTCTCCTGTTTATTGAATGCTCATAGATTCCAGCTTAGTCCATTGCACGTGCACTCTTATTATTATTCACATCGTTCGGTCATGCAAGTGAAAGGCAATTATGATGATATATGATGGACTGACTGAGATGGGAAAAGCTGGTATGAACTCGACCTCTTTTGTTTTTGTAAATATGATGAGTCCATCGTTCTTGATTCAGCTTATTATGAATAAACATGTTTGCAATGACAATTAGAGATCATAGTTGCTCGTGCCATGCTTGATTAGCTATGAGTTATAATGGTTTACCTTATGTACAACATGCTATTGAAATGGTTGTGATGCGGTATGATGGGGTGGTATCCTCCTTTGAATGATTTAAGTGACTTGACTTGGCACATGTTCACGCATGTAGTTGAAACAAATCAACATAGCCTTCACGATATTTATGTTCATGGTGGATTATATCCTACTCATGCTTGTATTCGATGTTTATTAATTTTAATGCATGTTCATGACTGTTGTCGCTGTCTAGTTGGTCGCTTCCCAGTCTTTTTCTAGCCTTCACTTGTACTAAGCGGGAATACTGCTTGTGCATCCAAACTCCTTAAACCCCAAAGTTATTCCATATGAGTCCACTATACCTTCCTATATGCGGTATCTACCTGCCGTTCCAAGTAAATTTGTATGTGCCAAACTCTAAACCTTCAAATAAACATTCTGTTTTGCATGCTTGAATAGCTCATATATCAACTAGTGCTGCCCTTATCTTCCATGTTAGGCGGGTTATTCTCAAGAGGAGTGGAGTCCGCTCCTCACTCACGAGAAAATGGCTGGTCGCCGGGATGCCCAGTCCCATGCTTTATGCAAACTAAATCAAAATAATTGCAAACAAAACTCCCCCTGGGACCCGTTGAATGTTGGAGGCACTCGTTGTTTTGAGCAAGCCATAGATTGATGCTTGTGGAGGAGGGGGAGTATAAACTTTACCATTCTGTTTGGGAACCGCATATAATTTGTTTAGCATGGAAGATATCGTCATCTCTTAGTTGTTATGTTGACAATGAAAGTATGCCGCTCAAAATATAATTTATCTCTATTTCAATCGAGCTCTGGAACCTCTACAAATCCCTGCTTCCCTCTGTGAAGGGCCTATCTATTTACTTTTATGTTGAGTCATCACCCTCTTATTAAAAGCACTAGCTGGAGAGCACAGCTGTCATTTGCATTCATTCTTTGTTAATTTATATCGGGTATGACTATGATTGGATCTCTTTTACCATGAATTACAATGTCTAGTCAGTCCTTGATCTTTGCAGGTGCTCTCTGCATTTATGTTTCTTGGTCTCAGAAAGGGCTAGAGAGATACCATCTTGTTATATCATATTATGATTGTTTTGAGAAAGTGTTGTCATCCGAGATTTATTATTATGGCTTGCTAGCTGATTATGTTATTGATATGAGTAAACATGAGACCTGAGAGTTATTGCAAATGTGGTTAGTGTCAGGACCCCGATTCCAGGTCACATCGATCTAGCCGGTAACACTTCATATCACTTTGCGGCCTCACGCACGGTATTCCCACGGGTGTCGCCTTACCATGGCCCGGGACCGTTTGCGCCTTTTGGCTCACGTATATGATAGTGTCGCTAGCATCCATATGAGAGAACCTGGCCAACATGGCTAGTCGTGAACCCAAAGCGGCACTAACCCATGGGGACAGGCATACATGAATCAACTTCGAGCATGTCGGTCGCCAGCGTGTGAATCCGGCTGTAGCACTGGCTAACAGGACTCCGGGAACCCGGGCTGTAGCAGGCTAGGCAGGACTCCGGATGTCACCGCGTGACATTTCCCCGAAGGGACAGACACAGGAACAAAGTGAAACACATGCCAGCCAGTCAAGTGTCCTGAGCAGTAGTGCTGGGCTAGCAGGACTCCGGTGAACCGGGCTGTAGCGGACTACTATGGCTCAAGGAAGCATAGACTACATTTCCCCATAAGAGAGGCTGCCAAGGATAAACGACTAGATTGTCGGATGCCACACATACTAAGCATTTCAAACATACACACAATATGCTCGATATGTGTAAATACAACATGGCATCACAACATAACTCTACGACTCAAAGTATTTATTCATTAGGCTCCGAGGAGCGAGATATTACAAACATGGGTCTCTCGACCCAGCATTCAGAGCATACAAGTCAAAACACAAGCGGAAGCTTAACATGTCTGAGTACAGACATCTACAAATGAAAAAGGCTGAGAAGCCTGACTATCTACCAAATCCTGCCGATCGTAGCTGAGGTATCAAGCTAAACGTCGAAGTCCACACGGAACTACTAGCGAGACTGACATCTCTCTGCAAAACATAAAATAAGCAAACGTGAGTACAAATGTACTCAGCAAGACTTACATCAGAACTAACTACATATGCATCATTATCAACAAAGGGGTGGTGGGGTTTAACTGCAGCAAGCCAGCTTTGACTCGGTGGCTATCCTAAACTACGACTGCAAGTAACTCTTTTGAGGTGGCGCACACGAGTCCACATATTCACCATATCAATACACCACTATGGATCCGCTCCCGTCTCCCTGCGAGAACGCCATCCATAGCACTCACGCTTATCTTGCGTATTTTAGAGTATCCACTTTCACTTGTCTATGAACTGTTATAGGCAACCCATAAGTCCTTTACATGGACGCGGCTATTCGAATAGATGATGTTAACCCTGCAGGGGTGTACTTCTTCACACACGCTCTCACAACTTACCGCCGTTTACACGACATGTACTCGGCAACCTTCAAGCGGAAGCCCTACGTGGGTGTCGGCCATAGCCTACCTAAACACTCAAGTCTCTAGTCCAGGTTTATCGCCTATTTAGGTTCCATCCGCAGGGAGTCCGGCTGAGGTTTCCACATACGGCCCCGAACGATGTGTGCAGGGTTCCCGAGATACCAAACGGGCATTCGGTACACCGGGCCATGGTGTATCTACCGCATCATAGCCCACCCCTAGGGTCGGCCACGCACGGCCTCCAACACATATCCTACAAACACCGTAAACTAGTTGCAATTCTGGACAGAGAACAAGGGTGGTTAAGAAGCCGAGAGGGTCCATTGGTTTCGGGCCCAATGCGTGTTAGTAACTTTTTCTTGGATCACAAACACATATCTCAGTTCGTTAGGACGGCTGCAATGAGACATCCCACATTGTTCTCCTACATTGACTCTGACCGCTACCTTTACCAAATCTTGTTCACACACTTAGCTCACACACGTAGGACATGTTCACACACCTCTCGATTCATCCCCGATGAATCGGACCTGACTCAACTCTAAGCAAGAGTGTGCATGACAAACAAGCATGAATGAGTAGGCACAACAGGGCTCAAACAACTCCTACTCATGCTAGTGGGTTTCATCTATTTATCTTGTGGCAATGACAGGTCATGCAAGAGGATAAAGGGTTCATCTACCGCAGCATGTAACAGTTGAATCGTTGTTGTCCTAATGCAGTAAAGAGAGCAGGAGCGAGAGACTGGGATTGTATCGTAATAAACAAGGGGTTTTTCTTGCACAGCACTCCTGAAGATATTATAGCTCTTCATCGGTGTCATCGAACTCATCGTCGGAACCACGCCTATCGAGAGGGACAAACACCGGCAACTGAGAAAGAACACAATCAATGCAATGCCACAATATGATGCATGATCATGACATGGCAATATGCTGTGATTTGGGCTAATGCATCTAGCTATGATTTAAATGAAGTTGGTTTGAATACATGATTCAAATTCCAACTCCATATATGATTATTTAAATGCCCTTTATTTGTTTTGTCCAAAACAGAGGACAAACATTGTTCAAACATGCAAGAAAATGGTACAGATGGATAGATTGGATTTTTTCTGATCATTTTTCATATATAAATTATTTCATTCTAAGCTACGGTTGATTTTCTATGATTTTTAGAAGTTTTGGTTATTTTCTGGAATTAAATAAACCAAATAGATTTATTTAAAATCCAGAAAAGCATTACTGCGTCAGCCTGACTTCAGAATGACGTCATCAGGTCAACAGCGTCGGCCCAGGTCAAACCTGACGCCGGGACCCACTGGTCAGTGACTAGGCTAATTAACAGAGACTGTTAGTGCTAATTTAATCCTAACTAAAAGTGTTTAGTGGGTGTGGGCCCGCATGTCGCTGACCACAGGGTTAATTAGCAGGGTCATGAGCCCCTAATGACGGCGCCACGTCAGCACGTCGGAGACCAGCCGGCGGCGACCACAGAACACGGCGGGGGCACGCCGGACTTGCGCTAGAAGCGTCGGTTTAGCGCGCTGAGGGAACCGGGGCATAGCCCTCGCTCTTGCGCATCCAGAGAGCCAAGTGGGAGGGGCTGGGGTGGAACGAGCTCGCCGGAGTCGAGCTCGTGGCGGCGCCGGCGTTCGGGCGAGGTTGGGAATGGTGCTGTGGGGCACGGCGGGGCGAACGGCTGGGTGCTACGGCCTCCTGGTGATGTGCTGAGCACGGTGACGCGCTCGGTTTCTAGCTTACGCGTCTGTGGCCACGGCGGCGACATGGCCGGCGGAGCCGAGCTCTCGGCCGTGATGGCCTACGGGGTTAGGGGTAGCTCGAGCGACGTGGCTAGGGGGAGAAGAAAGAGGAGCTCACTAGTAGAAAATGGAGCTTTAAAACCGGTTTGTAAGGGCCTTTAGTGCCGGTTATGGAACCGGCACTAAAGTGTGGGCACTAAAGGCCCCCCCCCCTTTAGTGCCGGTTCGGCACGAACCGGCGCGAAAGTGCCACCACGTGGCGTGAGCTCACGCCACAGAGTGGGGACCTTTAGTACCGGTTGGTGTTACCAACCGTACTAAAGGTTTTTTTTTGAAAATTTTGGAAAAAAAATTGATTTTTTTAGATTTTTATTTTTTCTGAATTATTTGATAATTTAGTCTCTAATCACCTCTCTTAACTGCTCAAGTGTGGATCACTCATTCCAAATCATCTAACTTCCCGACCGGTCACCCATCCCTCTCACTACTCCAGCCCGAGCACGCTTAACTTTCGGGTTCTAATCTCCTTCGTTTCCGAGTCTGCACTTGTTGTTTTCCTGATAGTAGTAAGATGTTAATCCTATTAACCCTCAGGAGTTTAGCTTGAGCATGAAGTCACACATTTCACCATTTGAGTTTGAAACTATTATTCTAAAAAAACAGTAATTATTTAGTAACGCTAATATTTCTTGAATAAGTTTAACCATAGTTTGACCACAGTTTGACCATAGTTTGACCATATTTGACCAAAATTCAAAAAATGAAATAATTATTTAGTAACACTAATATTCTTGAATAATTATGTATTAACATTAATACTTCTTGAATAAGTAGTTTGACCAGATTTAACCAATTTTTTTTAGAAAAACTAAAATTTGACAATATCTTTTTTTCCTTTTGGAATTTGAGGATTCTAAAAAATTCCAAATAGGCCGTAGGCGGTCTCCATCGGATGCGGATTTTCGTGCTGAATTTTTTGATATATTATACGTTTTTTTCCGACTTCGTATGCATAAGTTATAGCCGCTTTTACATTTTCCTACACTTTTTGCAAAACATGTCCAAATTTAAGTTTTCAAATTTTCCTAACTAGTAGATGTAGTAATATAACTACCTCTCGAAATATTTTATTTTCTGAAGATTTTATCATTTTCTTTTGATTTTTTCAAAACTGAAATGGCGATACACGGGGTGGGGGGGGGTGGGTAGAGTTTGAGAATTGACCTATAGTGCCGGTTTGTGTCTTCAACCGGTAATATAGGTTAAGACTCTTTAGTGCCGGTTGGTGCAGCAAACCGGTACTATAGGTTAGACCTTTAGTACCGGTTTGTGTCACAAACCGTCACTAAAGGGGCTCGTGGGCCTCGGCTTGACGCCACCACCCCTTTAGTACCGGTTCGTGGCACGAACCGGTACTAAAGGTTCATTACGAATCGGCACTAATGCATAGCCATTCGAACCGGCACTATTGATCACATTAGTGCCGGTTTTTTTTACAAACCGGCACTAATGTGCTTCACGTTTGACCCTTTTTCTACTAGTGGTTGGCCGGTGCAGATGGAGGGGCCGGGGAAGCGTCGGAGCGAGCGTGGTGGCGAGGCGGATCTCCGGCGACCGATGGCGAAGGCGGCGACGATGGCGATGAAGCGGGGCCCTCCAGCTTGTTTCCTTCGGCGTGGAGAGGTTTAGCATGAGGAGGCGGAGCTCGGGCACTAGCTGGCTGGGCGTGGGGATGCTGGTGGCCACGGTGGTGACGGTCGGCGGCGATGACAGCGTTCGGTGGCGCCGCGGGAGAGAGCAGAGGGGGGTGAAGCACGGGAGAGGGTGAGAGAGGTCCAGGGGGGCCGCGTGGCGTCTCTAGGGGGTCGGCGAAGCGAGCAGGGAGGCAGGAGGAGGTGGAAGCAGGAGGTGTCCGCGGGTGCGCGCGCAGGCGACACGCCGGCGTCCTTCTGCCGTAAGGAGGAGGGAGACGTGCAGCGGTGGTGGGCTGGGCCAGCTGGCTGGGCCGGCCAGCTGCGGTGCTGGGCCGCACAGGTAGGCACCAGGTAAGCTCTTTCCTTCTCTCTATTTTGTTTTTCTTTTCTGTTTCTGTAATTTGTTTTGATTTAGTTCTAAGAACTAAATCATTTTATTTTCTTCTGGTAATTTTTGTGGGGACTAGCTGGGATATTCCAGAGACCCACACCAATTAACAGAATTATCGGAGCTAATAAATATTTTATATAAATTATTAGCCCCAATTCAAATACCATATAAATTTATTCAAAAATCCAAAATGGACCTAGAAATATGTGCACCATTTTTGTCTGAGGTCCTAGACCAAGGCAAAGATGATGAACATTTTAGAAGGCATTTTGGAATCATTGAAAAATATTTTGGTTGAACCTATTTGAATTCCTTTTGATGCTAGGGTTTGAACATCCCCATTCAAATTCATTGAAATTTAAACATGATGCATCACTCTAATGCAAGCACTAAGCATTACCAGAAGCTAGGGATGTGACAGCTCACCCCCACTAAACAAGAATCTCGTCCCGAGATTCAAACGTAGGGTAAGATAAAGGGGAACCCAACTAACACAATCTTCACGCTCCAAGTTGCACTTGATAGGAACGTTGATTCGGTCATCATGTTTGTCTCGACGTCTTGCTCTGAGAACTCCAGCCAACATGACAACGAGAGGAGAAAGGAGCTCTAGAAGGGTTGATCTTCTCGAAGATCAAACAACTCATGATCATCTCATGGAATGAGACATTGAAACATCTCGAGTTGAGACACAAAACGCATCGAGAGGGATGGAAAAACAACGACGGGGTTTGATTTGTTGGGCAACAATTCCATGCTTAGAAAGATGGTGGATGGTGTCAAGGTGGCAAGGAAAAATTGCCATGATTCCATAACGGGGCACCTTAGAAGAGGTGACTCGTTGGACTGTTCCCTTAAGTGGCAAAAAGAATTACTTTTGATTCAAAGATCATTGAAACTCTTTAAACCATCCTAAGGCAATCACAGTCGATCGTTTGGCGGAGTTCAAAGGAATGGCATATCCGGATTCGGATGGATGATGTGGACTACCTTGTTGAAGACAACGCGATGGATGATTTTGCTTATCATCGGAAATGGATGGGACCCACGCTAGGACCACTTTTGAAGATGATAGTGGACAACAACTACCAAGAAGGCCAGCCCATGGGGGAATTGGCACAATGGCGGTGCAAGCTGGGAACAAAATGCAACTGTTGGGGATGTTCCAACCATCATATCTGCCTGAGATTCAGATCCGATTGGTGATAGGATACTTCAGACTCAGCATGTCTGAAAAGAAAAGTTGCAACACAAATCGACGAGATGACGTTGGGAGATTCTCGGGAAATGAACTACGATAGCAAGCTCCAAAACATGAGATGGTTCTGCTACTAACATGTGAACACGATGTCCCAGACAATCAAGCCCACGTAGTAAGTTCAGGTGGGGAACCATCATCGAGGATATCGAAGTCCTTGTATAAGCTGCGGTCTTAAGAGGGAACTTCTTCTTCTTGAACAAATCAATCAGTGGCTTGGTGTGCTAGGGAATTCATATGGAGTGGAGGTAATTAATATACCAAACAATAGAATACATTCGCTCATGCATAATTGACTTGGGACGGTACCTGAGGAAATAAAACAATCTTTCTCGAACCCACGGCGGCAACTTGCACCAAATGCACATGAATTCGAGGAAGTCACTTCTTCGATCAAAGAATAAGCTTCATGAACGAAACATGAAGGCATTGCTTACAAAGTTTCCAACACTAGTGTAATGTTCAACATGAATCATGGGGGAGACAAAATGCTGCTGATGGGCTCAACAACAACTCATCGGTATTTCCATATCACTGGACTTCCACCATCACGTGAACACGGTGATAGCATTGGTCAGACCAAAAGATGTAGTGGTGTATGCTCGAGAGATCAACCACGAGTAAGACAACATTACGAACATCGTTGGTTCTGATTTGGCTTGACTATAGCCCATACTCAAATCAAAGTTTGATAAGACAATAGGTTCAACAACTGATCACGAGGACTGATCGATGAAGATATCATCTTTCTTCAACACACATACAAGATATCCCTTAAAATGAACTAAGTCGGACAAGCTTTCATCTTCCAACTCTCCAAGTTGTTGTTTAGCTTAACCAACTAGCTCAGGGTATCCCACACGGATTCTTGGAGAATGGCTGGTTTAGGGAAAAACCAACTTGATCACGAGCTCAACATAACAGTCAGGGAACAACCTGGTAATACTTCCGAGAAGATATTCGGAAAATCACGAACCACCGATATGTTACTAAGCTCGAGAACAACCTTGCTTTTCAGGGCAAGATGATATGATCAAAAGAGTGAGGGATTGACACAATCCTAACTCATGATCGAAGAGTGCACCAGAAATAAGGACTAGGTAGCACGATCATTCTTAGGATGATGATTTAATAACCAACACGCTAAGAATGAGAATATTGTCCATTTACTACCAGGCAACGAGTTGCTCGGAGTATTGATTTCGCGCATCACAGTACACTTGTCGGCATTCCGGTTACAATAACACAGGAACCGAGGAATGAACAATGATGGCATGAAGTATTACTGCATCAAAAATTCATAAGAGGTGGTGCAATTCTCATGACACTCTTGACATAAAGATGGTAACACCCCAAGGTAGAACAGAACAAAGTTGGATTGGCATTTGAACTGCGGAATACAACTGCTTTGACCCAATCCTAGGAATGGACAAGGTACTGGAGTTTGTTTCTCCTAGTCATTCCAGAATAGAATGGCTCGACGGACCACAAGAATAATAAGCATTGATGGACACGGTTGCACAACTACTCCTGTCTATCTATTGATAGACGGGTCAAGACAACCAAGAGGGACAACTCAAGGAACATATAACTTTTCGAGTTGTGGAGGCATGGGTTAGTATGCCGAATAAATTCAACATATTTCTTCCGGATAACCCATGCAGAGAGGTAGAACTGGCAGATTCACAATTATGAATGAAGAACTCCTCAAGAGTACTCTGATTGTGATCCTTCGGTTCAGCGAGGAACTTCTGCCATAAGAGGTTCATAGTATTTGGAAGAAGGAAATACCACGGACCTCGAGGACTAATGCAAGGTTACTAATATCCTAAAGGTACGAGCAACACTATCAACACGAGGTAAGTAGAGTGAATCTTGGGTCAAGAACCCAGGAGTAGAATACCTACTAACTAAATTGCATCACGGGATGCTTTCGAGAATAATGGCCGTAATCATCATCACACTAGGAATATAAAGCATGGCTAGATTACTAGATGATCCTCTAAGACACCTATGGTCATAATAATAGTTCCAACATATATGTCAAGGCAACAGAGTACCTCAACTCACCGATTAGTGTGGTTAATCTGGCCCAAAGGGACATCAAAATGGGAGGAAGGGATTTTGCAAATGCTTCAGATTATATTAGGAACCTGGGATGACTCGGACAACATAACGGCTGTAACTACTTAAAATTATTTGAGACATCCTGCAAAAATGGTGGCATAACCACTCAGAAGCACAATATCAAGGTTCCGAGACCAACTATGAACACACGGAAGTAGTAGAGACTGAACTGGGCTTAAAACCAACAATCTTAAAGGTCTATGGATTAGTAACACGTCATCCTGATAGATAGATGAGAAGCCTAGTTCTTAATCCCCGTAGAAGAGAAGAGGTTGACTCAGATCAGAAGGCCATGAGGTATAAGGAGTAAAAGGAGCCTTACGTTCCTTCCACATCAATTCCCTTACATAACTAAAGCATTTCTAGACACAACTTCGACCAATTTGGCTTGGTAATCCTACAGCAATCAGGCTCTGATACCAAAGCTGTCAGGACCCCGATTCCAGGTCACATCGATCTAGCCGGTAACACCTCATATCACTTTATGCGGCCTCACGCACGGTATTCCCACGGGTGTCGCCTTACCATGGCCCGGGACCGTTTAGCCTTTTGGCTCACGTATATGATAGTGTCGCTAGCATCCATATGACAGAGAACCCGGGCCGACATGGCTAGTCGTGAACCCAAAGCGGCACTAAACCATGGGGACAGGCATACATGAATCAACTTCGAGCATGTCGGTCAGCAGCGTGCGAATCCGGGTTGTAGCACTGGGCTAACAGGACTCTGGGATCCCGGGCTGTAGCAGGCTAGGCAGGACTCCGGATGTCATCGCGTGACATTTCCCCGAAGGGACAAACACAGGAACGAAGTGAAACACATGCCGCTACCAAGTGTCCTGAGCAGTAGTGCTGGGCTAGCAGGACTCCGGTGAACCGGGCTGTAGCGGACTACTATGGCTCAAGGAAGCACTAGACTACATTTCCCCATAAGAGAGGCTGCCAAGGATAAACGACTAGATTGTCGGATCCCACACATACCAAGCATTTCAAACATACACACAATATGCTCGATATGTGTAAATACAACATGGCATCACAACATAACTCTACGACTCAAAGTATTTATTCATTAGGCTCCGAGGAGCGAGATATTACAAACATGGGTCTCTCGACCCAGCATTCAGAGCATACATGTCAAAACACAAGCGGAAGCTTAACATGTCTGAGTACAGATATCTACAAATGAAAAAGGCTGGGAAGCCTGACTATCTACCAGATCCTGCCGAGGCACAAGATCGGAGCTGAGGTATCAAGCTAAACGTTGAAGTCCACACGGAACTACTAGCGAGACTGACATCTCTCTGCAAAACATAAAATAAGCAAACGTGCGTACAAATGTACTCAGCAAGACTTACATCAGAACTAACTACATATGCATCATTATCAACAAAGGGGTGGTGGGGTTTAACTGCAGCAAGCCAGCTTTGACTCGGTGGCTATGCTGAACTACGACTGCAAGTAACTCCTTTGAGGTGGCACACACGAGTCCACATATTCACCATATCAATACACCACGATGGATCCGCTCCCGTCTCCCTGCGAGAACGCCATCCATAGCACTCACGCTTATCTTGCGTATTTTAGAGTATCCACTTTCACTTGTCTATGAACTGTTATAGGCAACCAAGAAGTCCTTTACCGCGGACGCGGCTATTCGAATAGATGATGTTAACCCTGCAGGGGTGTACTTCTTCACACACGCTCTCACAACTTACCGCCGTTTACACGACATGTAGTTGGCAACCTTCAAGCGGAAGCCCTACGTGGGTGTCGGCCACAGCCTACCTAAACACTCAAGTCTCTAGTCCAGGTTTATCGCCTATTCAGGTTCCATCCGCAGGGAGTCCGGCTGAGGTTTCCACATACGGCCCCGAACGATGTGCAGGGTTCCCGAGATACCAAACGGGCATTCGGTACACGGGCCATGGTGTATCTACCGCATCATAGCCCACCCCTAGGGTCAGCGCTACGCACGGCCTCCAACACATATCCTACAAACACCAGAAACTAGTTGCAATTCCTGGACAGAGAGCAAGGGTGGTTAAGAAGCCGAGAGGGTCCATTGGTTTCGGGCCCAATGCGTGGTAGTAACTGTTTCATGGATCACAAACACAGAACTCAGTTCACGAGGACGGCTGCAATGAGACAACCCACCATGTACTCCTACATGGCCTCTCACCGCTACCTTTACCAAATCGTGTTCACACACTTAGCTCACACACAATAGGACATGTTCACACACCTCTGATTCATCCCCGATGAATCGGACCTGACTCAACTCTAAGCAGTAGCAGGCATGACAAACAAGCATGAATGAGTAGGCACAACAGGGCTCAAACAACTCCTACTCATGCTAGTGGGTTTCATCTATTTACTGTGGCAATGACAGGTCATGCAGAGGATAAAGGGGTTCATCTACCGCAGCATGTAACAGTTGAATCGTTGTTGTCCTAATGCAGTAAAAGAGAGCAGGAGCGAGAGACTGGGATTGTATCAGAATAAACAAGGGGGTTTTTCTTGCCTGGCACTCCTGAAGATATTATAGCTCTTCATCGGTGTCATCGAACTCATCGTCGGAACCACGTCTATCGAGAGGGGACAAACACCGGCAACTGAGAAAGAACACAATCAATGCAATGCCACAATATGATGCATGATCATGACATGGCAATATGCTGTGATTTGAGCTAATGCATCTAGTTATGATTTAAATGAAGTTGGTTTGAATACATGATTCAAATTCCAACTCCATATATGATTATTTAAATGCCCTTTATTTGTTTTGTCCAAAACAGAGGACAAACATTGTTCAAACATGCAAGAAAATGGTACAGATGGATAGATTGGATTTTTCTGATCATTTTTCATATATTAAATTATTTCATTCTAAGCTACGGTTGATTTTCTATGATTTTTAGAAGTTTTGGTTATTTTCTGGAATTAAATAAATCAAATAGATTTATTTAAAATCCAGAAAAGCATTACTGCGTCAGCCTGACGTCAGAATGACGTCATCAGGTCAACAGCGTCGGCCCAGGTCAAACCTGACGCCGGGACCCACCGGTCGCTGACTAGGCTAATTAATGAGAGACTGTTAGTGCTAATTTAATCCTAACTAAAAGTGTTTAGTGGGCGTGGGCCCGCATGTCAGTGACCCTGGGGTTAATTAGCAGGGTCATTAGCCCCTAATGACGGCGCCACGTCAGCACGTCGGAGACCAGCCGGCGGCGACCACAGAACACGGCGGGGGCACGCCGGACTTGCGCTAGAAGCGTCGGTTTAGCGCGCTGAGGGAACCGGGGCATAGCCCTCGCTCTTGCGCATCCAGAGAGCCAAGTGGGAGGGGCTGGGATGGAACGAGCTCGCCGGAGTCGAGCTCGTGGCGGCGCCGGCGTTCGGGCGAGGTTGGGTATGGTGCTGTGGGGCACGTGGCTGGGTGCTACGGCCTCCTGCTGATGTGTAGCACGGTGACACGCTCAGTTTCTAGCTTACGCGTCTGTGGCCACGGCGGCGACATGGCCTGCAGAGCCGAGCTCTCGGCCGTGATGGCCAACGGGGTTAGGGGCAGCTCGAGCGACGTGGCTAGGGGGAGAAGAAAGAGGAGCTCACGGTGAGTTGGCCGGTGCAGATGGAGGGGTCGGGGAAGCGTCGGAGCGAGCGGGGTGGCGAGGCGGATCTCCGGCGACCGATGGCGAAGGCGGCGACGATGGCAATGAAGCGGGGCCCTCCAGCTTGTTTCCTTCGGTGTGGAGAGGTTCAGCACGAGGAGGCGGAGCTCGGGCACTAGCTGGCTGGGCGTGGGGATGCTGGTGGCCGCGGTGGTGACGGTCGGCGGCGACGACAGCGTTCGGTGGCGCCGCAGGAGAGAGCAGAGGGGGGAGAAGCACGGGAGAGGGTGAGAGAGGTCCAGGGGGCCGCATTGCGTCTCCAGGGGGTCGGCGAAGTGAGCAGGGAGGCAGGAGGAGGTGGAAGCAGGAGGTGGCCGCGGGTGCGCGTCTGAGCGCCCGGCGTCCTTCAAGCGTGGGAGGAGGCGGCCAGCAGCGGTGGTGGGCTGGGCCAGCTGGCTGGGCCGGCCAGCTGCGGTGCTGGGCTGCACAGGTAGGCGCCAGGTAAGCTCTTTCCTTCTCTCTATTTTGTTTTTCTTTTATGTTTCTGTAATTTGTTTTGATTTGGTTCTAAGAACTAAATCATTTTATTTTCTTCTGGTAATTTTTGTGGGGACTAGCTGGGATATTCGAGAGACCCACACCAATTAATAGAATTATCGGAGCTAATAAATATTTTATATAAATTATTAGCCCCAATTCAGATACCATATGAATTAATTCAGAAATCCAAAATGGACCTAGAAATATGTGCACCATTTTTGTCAGAGGTCCGAGACCAAGGCAAAGATGATGAACATTTTAGAAGGCATTTTGAATCATTGAAAAATATTTTGGTTGAACCTATTTGAATTCCTTTTGATGCTAGGGTTTGAACATCCCCATTCAAATTCATTGAAATTTAAACATGATGCGTCACTCTAATGCAAGCACTAAGCATTACCAGAAGCTAGGGATGTGACAGCTTGTTATAATCTTTGCTGAAAACTTGAATGCTGGCTTGACATAGGTACAACAACAAGAGCAAACAGAGTTTGTAAAAGTTTTTATTTTTCTCTTTCAGTTTGTCAACTGAATTGCTTGAGGACAAGCCAGGGTTTAAGCTTGGGGGAGTTGATACGTCTCCGTCGTATCTACTTTTACAAACACTTTTGCCCTTGTTTTGGACTCTAACTTGTATGATTTGAATGGAACTAACCCGGATTGACGCTGTTTTCAGCAGAATTGCCATGATGTTGTTTTATGTGCAGAAAACAAAAGTTCTCGGAATGACCTGAAACTCCACGGAATATCTTAGAATAAATAATAAAAAATCCTCGCCAAAGATGAAGAACAGGGGGCCCACACCCTGTCCACGAGGGTGGGGGCGCCCCCTCCCTCCTGGGCGCGCCCCCTACCTCGTGGGCCCCCTGGACACCCTCCGACGCCAACTCCAACTCTATTTATTGGCTTTCTGGGAGAAAAACATCAGAGAGAACAAATAATCGCGTTTTATGATACGGAGCCGCCGCCAAGCCCTAATCTCTCTCGGGAGGGCTGATCTGGAGTCCGTTCGGGGATCCGGAGAGGGGGATTCGTCGTCGTCATCATCATCAACCATCCTCCATCACCAATTTCATGATGCTCACCGCCGTGCGTGAGTAATTCCATCGTAGGCTTGCTGGACGGTGATGTGTTGGATGAGATTTATCATGTAATCGAGTTAGTTTTGTTAGGGTTTGATCCCTAGTATCCACTATGTTACGAGATTGATGTTGCTATGACTTTGCTATGGTTAATGCTTGTCACTAGGGCCCGAGTGCCATGAATTCAGATATGAACCTATTATGTTTTCATGAATATATGTGTGTTCTTGATCCTATCTTGCAGGTCTATAGTCACCTACTATGTGTTATGATCCGGCAACCCCGGAGTGACAATAATCGGGACCACTCCGGTGATGACCATAGTTTGAGGAGTTCATGTATTCACTATGTGCTAATGCTTTGTTCCGGTTCTCTATTAAAAGGAGGCCTTAATATCCCTTAGTTTCAATAGGACCCCGCTGCCACGGGAGGGTAGGACAAAAGATGTCATACAAGTTCTTTTCCATAAGCACGTATGACTATATTCGGAATACATGCCTACATTACATTGATGAATTGGAGCTAGTTCTGTGTCACCCTATGTTATGACTGTTACATGGCAAACCGCATTCGGCATAATTATCCATCACTGATCCGGTGCCTACGAGCTTTCCATATACTGGTCTTCGCTTATTTACTTTTCCGTTCCTACTATTACAATCACTACAAAATACCAAAAACATTAATTTTGCTGCCTTTACTTCCATTACCGTTACTACCACTATCATATTACTTTGCTACTAAACACTTTGCTGCAGATACTAAGTTTCCAGGTGTGGTTGAATTGACAACTCAGCTGCTAATACTTGATAATATTCTTTGGCTCCCCTTGTGTCGAGTCAATAAATTTGGGTTGAATACTCTACCCTCGAAAACTGTTGCGATCCCCTATACTTGTGGGTTATCAATTATCGAACACTTCAACCATGTCCAGATCCGCAAAATGATCTTCCCATACCGCCATAGAGAAAATGATATTTCACAAATGCAATCTGCTAACAACTTTTTAGACAACATGACATGTCATTACGGTCGGGTCATTATTCGAACCGTTTTCCTACAACCAGCCACAGCGCATGTTGCGGGGCGGTTTCCTTGACACGTCTTGTCAAAGCAGAGATCGTGTCCCCTTATCACGGGATTCTCATCAAAACAGGTATGGGTAATCCCACCATGCCATCAATCGTGGCGCTTTGGGAAGTAAGCGGTTCTCAACGGGCAAGTGGGGAGGCGCACCGCTTTCGTCGCCTCTATAAAGGGATAAGAGTTCCCCATTTTTACCCACGCCTTCTTCCTCCTTTTCCCACTCTTGCCCCCTCGAGCTCTAGCGCCCTAGCCCAAGTCTTCTCCGCACAGCTAAACATGTCTGGAGCAGGAGGCAAGTGGGTGGCTTCCACCGTGATGGAGAAGAATATCGCAAATCTTCGGGCGGCCGGATACTTGGCCGCAGACATAGCGCACCGGCTACCGGATGACGGGCAGGTCATTCCAACCCCAACCCCACGAGAGGGTCGTGTTTCTCGCCCACTTCATCCGTAGACTGGGGTTTCCACTTCACCCCTTCGTCCGCGGGCTCAGGTTCTACTACGGGCTAGATTTGCATGAACTAGCCCCGAACTTCGTCCTCAACATCTCGGCGTTCATCGTCGTATGCGAGGCCTTCCTCCACATCAAGCCTCATTTCGGCTTGTGGCTGCAAATCTTCTGTGTGAAGCCGAAGATTGTGAGCGGCCAGCAAGCGGAGTGTGGAGGAGCCATGGTGGGCAAGATGCCCAACGTCACCTGGCTTGACGGCTCCTTTGCGGAAACCGTGAAGGGGTGGTAGTCGGGGTGGTTCTACATCACCGAGCCGCGTGGCGCCAACTGGGCGGCGGCCCCCGAGTTCCGATCCGGAACCCCCATGCGGCTCACCTCCTAGGAAAAGAAGGGCCTGTCTTGGGGTGAATCTACAGAGCTGACCGGACTCCAAACCTGCATCAAGAGCATGAAGGACAAGAACATCAAGCTTGTCAACGTGATCTAGGTCATGCTCGTTCGCCGGATTCTGCCGTGCCAAAGACGGGCATTCAATCTGTGGGAGTTCGTCTCGGCCGAACACCAGACGCTTCAGAGGCTCTACGGCATGAAGCACAAAGACGCATGGAAGGCGTTGTTTAAGGCCTCCGAAGTACCTCCTCCCACATCCGAGGATCGTGGGATCCACGCCGTGCGGCCTCCTAGTCAGGTGAGTTTTCGGGCTACCACCGGATTCGGTCCTTCCCAATATATTCATGGGGGAGCCTTAAGTAATTATGCATATTTTTTCAGGATTATGTGGAGACAGCGGAGCAGATTGACTGTCTGGCTCCGCTGCCAGAAAGCCCAGCCGATGCTCTCCTGACGGAGATGCTGGTCCCGGCGCCCTACAAGGTGCCGAAGAAGAAGGCCGATAAGAAGGCCCCGGGGATCTGAAATGGTTTCTGATGTAAGGTTGCGCCAGAAGCCTCGTCCGAAGACGACGAGGCACACTCCTCCCCCAAAAGGGAGGAAGAAGAAGAGGGGACCACCCCACCCGGAGAGGCTGAGGGGCCCGAGAAGGCGGACCAGGGGCCGGGAAAGGCCCTCGGCGCAAGGCCGTCATACCCACGTCGTCCGACGATGACGAGACAGATTCCTCCCGCGGAGGCGGGGGGGGAGCAAGAAGAAACTCTACCTCCCCGCACTGGGGAGAAGAAAAAGAGGAAAGCCGCCCCGGAGGGGGAGGCTTGGTCATCCAAGAAGGGAAAAGTGTCCCTTCCGGACTACTCCGCCACGGCCACCCATAGCGAGGAGGGGTGGCTGCCCAAGGGGAAGCCCCTAGCGCGATCGTAAGTATCCGCACTATGTTATGACTTTACTTCACAGTCTTTTTATAACGCCGAACATATATGCAGTCCGGCTAGGGTTCATCCCGAGGTATCTTCTTCGGATGGATCCCTGAGTGATTCAGAGATGAACTCGCTCCCGACAGCCACTACTCCTCAACCTGCGGATGACACGGAGGTGTTGTCCCGAAGGCTCCCAAAGCGGGGGGAGGTGACTCTGGAGACGCCCCAAGGCAGAATTCCAGATGTCAGACACGCGGGGTTCAAGATCCCCGCGGATCGTACCGATGAGAGCCACAGCAAGCCGGGCTCTCATCCGGATACTGTGCCGGAGCCTTCAATGGCTCCGGATGCTGGCAGGCGGCCCCTCGCTAGGGAGGGCGAGCCGTCCGTGCCGACGACTTCCGTTACGCCAGAGGCGTCGGATAGTCTGCTAGAAGCGTTTCGCGGCACTTCCATGGATGACGAGCACCGTACTCTTATGGGTGCGGTGATTCAGAAGGTTCTGTATGCCAAGAGCGGACTGGCCGAAGCGTGTACCAGCCTCCTGACGGGCTTTGAGGTAAGTAATAAAAATGTATGAAACTACCACCCGATAGGTAGTAGCCCCTGATACTCTGTTTGGTGTGCGGAAGGGAAAGCCAAATGGAGGGTCAACTATATCTGCAGGAGTCTAATAATAAATGTTCATGTGAATAAGCAGGATGTGCTGCTTGCCGCTGCTGCCCGCACAGCCGAGGTTGCCGAACTAAAGCAGGACCTGGAGCAGGCGCAGGGAGAGCTCGACCTCACGAAGAGGCAGCTCGGAGAGAACAAGGGTAAGTGATTCCCCGCTCTTATGTATTTAAGGATAGATAAAATTGGTTAGTCTAACACTGAAGCGTCGTGACTGTGTCACAGGGGCCACCACCGAAGTGGCGTACCTGAAGAAAGCGTTGTCCGAGGCCGAAGACAAGACGGCCTTGGAATGCAAGGAGCGCGAAAAGCAAAGTGCTAGAGTGGGCGAGGTACAGCAAGAGCTCCGGGACCTCGGCAAGAAGTTCGAGTCCGTGGAGCATGATCTGAAGATAAAAGAGAACGAGCTTGTGAAGACCCTTGTGAATATGAAAGACGCCAAGGCCAAAGCTGAGAAGGCACAGCAGGAAATCCCGGAGGCCAAAAAGATAGCGGCGGGTAAGAAATTCTTTATGCAAAGCAAACATGTGGAGGAGGCGTTTCTTTTACTTACTCGAGTTCGGAGCTCTCCAGGGGCATTCGCAGATCTGCCACGCAGCATATCAGATGCCGCGGAGTTCTACCGTGCCCAGGAGGGGAGCTCAACGGAGAAGCTGTTACGATCCCGGTATCTTTGGGGCCGAACATCCAATGCCTGTGAGTGACCAACTGAAGCAGTTGGTCGAACTCCACAGGGCGGCCGAAGCGGCTATAAAAGATTTCATAGTCCGGATGTGGCCTGGTGAGCCCCTGCCGGCTAGCTACTTCGGCCTGATCAAGCGGATGGTGAATGCCTGTCCGCGGCTCGAAGTCATCAAGCGATCCGTTTGCATTGAAGGTGCCCGCCGGGCCTTTGCCCGCGCGAAGGTGCATTGGGGCAGGCTGGATGCAGAGAAGCTGGTGAAGGACGGGCCGCCGGAGGGCAAGGCGCATCGCCCGGAGAAGTATTACGATGGTGTAATGAAGGGCGCTCGTCTCGTGGCCGATGAATGTACCAAGGACACAAATTTAGAATGAATTCACTTCTGTCATGTTTGTAATTTAAGGACGAAGTTACTTGCGCTATGTAGCGCTTTTGTTATTTAAAATATTACCTTCTGTGCGGTTGTTTATAAAATTCTGAAAGTAGGCCAGTCGTCGGCTTCCGCCCCCATGTAACTAGTATGGGGGTGTTCGTGGAAAACCCGGACACTCTTTATCCAAATGTTTGGTCCCTTAAGGAAGTGTCCGGCGCAGCGAACAAGGCAATCGGGCTATGCGGCTTTATAACTTTCACTTCGCCATAGAAGTATACAATTTTAAATTTCGGCGAAGCCCCTAGAATCTGGAAGGCCGAATTGGGGCGCTATATACGCCTAGATCGGACGAAGCCGATTTATCGCCTAAAGCGGAAAAATCTTTAAGGATTTTAAGAACTCTCGAACAACGACCAGCTCTCGCCACATCATGCCGGTCAGTTTTCGGCTTTCTCTACTGAGGTGCTCGTCCGGAAGAACCGGGACACAATCGCAGTAGTCCTCCCTGCGCTACCTTAGCCGATATAATGGAACGTAAGGTACCAAAACAAGGGAGCCGGGCTAACCCAACTGTAGACCCAAGACATGATTCGGAGTTGATGCATATAGTGCTATAAGTTTGGGGTGCCGCACTGTTGAAAGTGTTCGGACTTGTCTTTGCCGTATTATGGGGCGCCATAAGAAGCCCCTGGCAAACTGAACGTACCAAGGTGTACGGATGCAATATCAAATAAACATTTGTGAAAAAATGCTCAAATAAGACTGATATGCTGACGCTATATGTGATCTCCCATTGATGAATAATACATTTAAGCGTATGTTTACAATGAATGCATTAAGCGGAGATAAATAGGACTATTTGACATGTCCTATCCAGGGGCAGGTCACGTACAGATAGATAAAACAGGTATAACGATCGTAAAGAGATTCCACCTGGGTGTTTCCTTCTGTGCGCAAAGCCTGTTGCCTCCTTGGTTTTCTCTTCTATGTAAGTCCGGCAATCCAGCTCTTCTGAAGAGGCTGCACTAAAGCAATGTCCTGAAAGGTAAAAGGGAGAGATTATGAAGGTACGCTGCGGTGATACCGCAATGTTTGACTAAGTCACTGCTGTGCCTCCACCTGTGCCCATGGTATTGTGAGTGCGTAATTGTGTACGCGTGGCATGAATGCTGCTTTAATGGGGTTTGAGCGGAGGCCGTACTGCTAATCGCGCTCTTGGCGTGCGTGGTGATCCTGTTGCGGGGTGCTCCGGACTCGCTTGACGGTGCTTGAGGTTGTCGTCCCGGATTGGTGGTTTGCCGGAGGAGGCCGCATTGTACTTCTGCCGCAAGGGCTGCAGTATGCTCTTCTGTACAGAGAGAGCGGTCCATGTTTCCGTTGACTATTATGACCCCGCGCGGGCCTGGCATCTTGAGCTTGAGGTATGCATAGTGTGGTACCGCATTGAATCTAGCGAATGCGGTTCGTCCGAGCAGTGCGTGGTAACCACTACAGAAAGGGACGATATCAAAGATTAACTCTTTGCTTCGGAAGTTGTCCGGAGATCCGAAGAACACTTCCAATGTTATAGAGCCCGTACAGTGGGCCTCTACTCCAGGAATTACACCTTTAAAGGTGGTTTTGGTGGGCTTGATCCTTGAAGGGTCGATGCCCATTTTGCGCGCTGTGTCCTGATAAAGCAGGTTCAGTTATCGCCGCCGTCCATAAGGACTTCGTGTGAGGTGGAATCCGTCGATGATTGGGTCTAAGACCAATGCGGCTGAGCCGCCGTGACAGATGCTAGTAGGATGATCCCTACGATCAAAAGTGATCGGACAAGCTGACCATGGGTTGAATTTGGGGGCGATTGGCTCCATCGCATAGACGTCCCGTAGTGCTCGCTTCCGTTCCCGCTTGGGGATGTGAGTGGCGTAGGTCATGTTGACCGTTTTCACCTGGGGGGGGGGGGGAATTGCTTCTGTCCCCCTGTGTTCGGATGCCGGGCTCCTTGTCATCGTCGTTGTGCAGCCCCTTGTCCTTGTTTTCGGCGTTAATTTTGCCGGCCTGCTTGAACGCCCAGCAGTCTGTGTTAGTGTGGTTGGCTGGCTTGTCCGGGGTGCCATGAATTTGGCACGGGCGCTCCAGTATACGGTCAAGATTGGACGGTCCCTAATTGTTTCTTTTGAACGGCTTCTTCCGCTGACCGGACTTGGATCCGCTGAATCCGGCGTTTACTGTCGTGTCTTCAGTGTTATCGCCGTTGTTCCGTCGTTTATGTCTGTTGCGTCGTGGCATGCCGTTGTTATCGCGGACATCCGAAGTGCCGGAATGTGGCGTGGTGCCGCTGCGAGCCAACCAGCTATCCTCGCCTGCGCAAAAGCGGGTCATTAGTGTCGTGAGGGCTGCCATGGACTTGGGTTTTTCCTGGCCGAGGTGTCGAGCGAGCCACTCGTCACGGATATTATGCTTAAAAGCCGCCAAGGCTTCGGCGTCCGGACAGTCGACTATTTCACTACTAGAAATACCACTACTAATGGCGCACCTAATATGGCCATTAATGGCGCATCACTGGTGCGCCATTGATAGCACGCCATTAGTAATTTTTACTAATGGCGCACCACCGGTGCGCCATTAGTATTCTGGTACTAATGGCGCACCACCTGGTGCGCCATTAGTATATGCGAGGGTGCGCCATTAGTATGCCTCCCGAGGCATGTATACCCAGGTGATTTGGAATACTAATGGCGCACCACCTCTGGATGCGCCATTAGTAATCAAGAAGCATACTAATGGCGCACTACCCAAAGGATGCGCCATTAGTATGCATCGTCATACTAATGGCGCACTGTCATGTGATGCGCCATTAGTATGAATAATAGGTTTTTTATTTTTTATTTTCTGTTTTTGCACAGGTTACAAAATGTATAATTTGACAAAATATAGACAGCACACATCAACAATAGATTCATCAAATACAATAGAAGATTAGTCTTTGAATACAATTCATCATATTAGTCTCCTAATACAATTCATCATATTAGTCTCCGAATTGAAAAGACCGAACAAAGATAGAACATTATATTACAAGTCTCGAGACCGCGAGTAGCGAGTTTATCTTCGCATTACAAGTCGATATCGATCATCTAAACTACCATCACATAGAAGAGAGCTGCGGTCATCACGATGAGCATCATCACGATGAAACTCGTCTTCATCCGGTTCCTCCAACGCCCTCCCTCTCCCGCTAGATAGCGGGCGATCTAGATTCGCCTCGGCCCTAGTGGTGTACCCTTTGTAACTGTTACCGCTGAATCGGTGAACCTGTCTCCGACACTCCTCCCAGTCATCGTAGACTTCGAACCTTACCCTTGTACACGACATACGTCGGCATCGCTATGCACTAGCCAAACGTAAACGTTAGTACCAATTCACAGACAATACATAAGCAATATATAAGTATGCAATGTAACGATCGGAAGAGAAAAGCGAGACATTAATAGCATCGATTACATCTATGTTGAACGACTCTCGAAACCAAAGAGACATACTACAAGTTCATTAAAGTTTAATTACAACATGAGCCAATCGATGTTTCAGAACTAGACAACTCGACTCAAGGGACCGGAGGGTGGATGAAGCCGCCGTCTATCGTGGGAGTCATGAAAGAACGGGCGTTGTCATCCTGCATTTGTAGCATTGTGTCGATGTCACTGTTGGAAGGTTGATTTCTGAGGTAGAACTGCCCCGAGGTACGAAGGACATCTTGATGGATGATTTCCGCAAACTCCGACTGGATGCGAAAGAATTCTTGTCGGAGGTCCGCGTCCTGGATTGCCGACACGCTCGCGGCCCAATCTTGGAGTTTACTCGGTAGCGAAGTTGATGATGGTCCCGCATTTATCGCCCGCATGTGATGGATGGCGTAGTAGGCACCCTTCTGACCGCCAGGCGGCTGCTTGACGCAGCAGAACGTCGTATTGTGGGAGAACACGTGCTTGCCGTACTTACGGATAGGCCTGGTGAAGGTGCCTCCAGATTTGGCGTAGCCTGGGAGAACATCATCAAGAACCTTCTTGACATTTGTGTAGTCTACGTTCGACTGACGGTCCGGGTCGAAATACGTGGCCATGGAATATTTGGGGCTTAGGAGGATGAGCGTGCAACGTGTGTCACCGCAGAAAACACGGAATGTTAAAAGAAAAACGATCGAAATGTAAGAATTCATATGTTACGGGCGGTTGAGGGAGGACTTACTGGAAAGTAAGGCACGAGGAAGTTATCCTTATCTTGGTTTGCCAGTAATGACGCCTTGAGGTAAGAACTTCGCGACTTGCGGTCCCAGCGCTGCCCAAGATCTTGGCACGCATGTAGAAGGGGTCGACTATCACGATGTCCGGGTCTTGTCGCGAATGATCCGCATCTCCATACTCAGCGAAAATAGCCGAACGAAGGTGTAGTGCAGCGGATGAAGGTTCAACATAGCGTGGATGTCATCAAAACGCAGGACGATAAATGCGCCCGATGGAGTTATCCACAAAGCCCTTGCCCTCTGGCACCTTGGCCGCGAAAACCGGTATGCCACATCCTTCTCCCTGAGACGCCGCTTCTCCAAAGAAAGAACACTGTCATGCAGACTCCGCATAGCACCGGTTGCAGCATTGAGCATATTTGTCGGTAGCATCGCCCTACCCGCCACATGCACCCTCCTCGAGATATCCTGTGGTGAAGGTGGCCCGTCCTGAGCACGGATCGTACTCGGTGTCGGCTGGCTCGCACCCTTCTTAGTCTTTCTTTTGCGTGCCTTCTTCTTCTCCTGTAATGGGACCGAGTTTTGCTCACAGACCGCCTTCTTGAGTGTGTTGGGGCTGATAATATTTCGCACCTCGCCTATCTGAGGCTCGGTGAAGTCAGCAATGGAGGCGTCTCCTCGAGAGCTGAGCAGACGGCGCTGTTGCAACTTGGCTTCTCCGCTGCACGAGCTAGATCGCACACGCCTTTTGTTGGGTTTGGTTCTTGAGAAGGAGGCCCCATGAAGTCGCCATCGTACCCATGCTCGGCAAAGTAATCGATCGACGTTGCCAAATGTATCATAGTCGCCGTCGTCGTCATTACGATCCTGTGCCATATGCATGTTTGGATCCGATGGCATAGGGATGTCCGCACCGTTCTGGCGGTCTTGCCATGGGGCCGACTTGGCGCCGCAAGACGACTGGCGATGTTGTCTTTGGGGTGGTGTCCCCGCCCCAAAAGAATCTGGCTCTTGACCAAAGCAGGGCCAGCTCATGCAGCGCCGAGGGTCATCACGTCATCATCGTCGGCCCCGACGGGTCGATTCGGAGGTAACAAGTCGTCGCAGCCTGGCAGCACCCGAACCAGTTGAACCCTAAACAAGTTGGGTGGCATCAGGGTACCGTGGAACAAGGGGTTGCCCGGTTGAACGATTTTGCCCTTCGCGACATCGACCAACTCGTTGTTCACGAAGTGGAGGAGAGTGCACGGAATGTCGGCGGCGCCCTGCGAAAACATGTAGGGCGTCAGGGATGCCCAGTCAAAGGCAAGGAGATCAATTCCTCGGCCGAGAGAGGCTTAATTAGTTACCGTGATGATGGCGTCGAGGTCGGCTAATGTAGAGGCACCGCCAACGGCGGGCGTGCAGATTGACGGAGGGGCCGCTAGATGCAGAGGAGCCTACAGCCGTACACCCTGGTGCATTAAGCTCCCGTGCCGGCGTCGGAGACACCAATGCCGCCACCGCCGGAGGCACCAATGGCCCCGCCATCGCATTATGCGAGTTGCTGGCCGTGAAGCTAGGAATCGGGGGCGGCCCCTGTTGGCCGCCCGCAATCCACGCACTCAACCCCGAGATCAAGGTAGCCACAAGGGCGGTGATCGTCGCTCCGAGTCATTGTTCCACTTGCTCTTGGACAATCTCCGGAATCCGCGCCACCTGTGCCTTGAGTTCTTGAACCTCTCGCTACCGGCTTTCCGAGCTGGTCTTTTTCTCCTTCCGCACACCAGCGGTATAGTATGACCCCATTTTGTCGACAAGCCTTTGCCGCCACACGACCAGCCGACGCCGGCCATCGAGCTTATCCTTGTTCTTCATTACATTCAACCCTTTATTTAGAGTGGTGTCCCAAGGGTTGCTCGAAGTCGACCCAGCTATCGCTTTCAATCGCTGCGGAAGGAATGTGAACCATTTAGAAATTCGGCTTCATTAATTAGAATGCAACCATATGGAGCTAATTACGCTGGGGTGTATTCCTTACCGTAACAAGCTCAAGCTGCCTGGTCTTCGGATCCGTGGTAAGCTCCTTTGTTTTCGGTCCTTCTTGTACCGGGCCCCGACAAAGTTCCTGGTCCGCTTGTCACCGTATGTATCGAAGAGGGCGGTAGGCCTTGCTCGGCACGGTCCGCCTCCTCCTTGTCCCATATAGGCTCCGCCACTCAGTAACCGCCGGGACCGAGTGTGTGTTCCCCTATGTTCAGCTCCCGTGATTTGTTTCCCCACTCACTTGATTGGGAGCTTGCGGTGCTCGAGCAATTGATCTTGAAGTCGTTGTAGTCATCTTCGTGATCGAAGGATTTTTCTCCTTGATCTTCTCATAACTCTCACCTTTCTCGATCATTCTCTTCACATTGCTTTTCCAAGTAGATGGGCCTTGCTCATCTTCGTAAGGGCAGCATTGTTCACTTTATTCCCTTTGAGGCTTGTGTTTTCAAATTCAGCGGGGAACTTGTATCGTTCGTGCAGCTTCGTGAAGAGGAGGTTGCGCAAATTCCCTCGGTCAGGATGCCTCAGGATCTCGGTGTTGATCGAGACGGTGCTCCGGAGAATGCACCCGAGCTGAAGCGAGTACCCCTTGACTATTCGTTCGGGCGCCGTTGGATTCCCGTTGGAGTCCACTTCAGAAACTTCCTCCTTGAGGGTGCGGAGCACGATAGGGCGCCAGTCCTTCCGTTGCCTCTTCGGCTGGCTGCCATCTGCGTCGCGGCGCTGCCATCATCGATGGTGGCATCCTCGGCGGCACCATCGGTGGTGGCATCGGTGTGGTCATCCTCGGCGGCACCATCCGTGGTCTCGGGATCGGTGGGGAAGGCGGCGGCCTCATACAAGTGAGGTTGTTCCTCCATCTCTGGGACAGCTCCCTGAATGCCTTGCCGCGAACCCCGGCCTCATCGTTGTGGGCCATGTTTCTCTCTAAATAGAAACAAAGTTTGGTCAAAAGTTGGTTATTGTCAAGGAACAAGATCATGGTCTCATCATTTAGGGTTTGTCGACACCGAGGCATCCTAAAATCTAAGCTTTTATCATTGAGGGTTTTTCGACGCCAAGGCACCCTAAAAGCCTAACTTTTCATCATTTCGGTTTTTATCGACACCGAGGCACCCTAAAAGCCATGCATTAGTCACAAGTACGCCAAGCACTTGATCCTACTTAATTAACTACTAAGATACCCGGCCCATGCATTAGTCACAAGTACCCCATATGTCCTATTTTTAGCAGTCATGCTAAAATTCACGGAAAATTTCAGCATGACCTTTGCTGAAAATAGGACATATGGAGTACCGAATTTGCCTGAACGGAAGTTAATCGACATTCCGGCAAACTCAAGGGCCTCTCGGGTACCTGCAAAATCATCACGACCACGATGGTCGGAGACAAAACCCAGCAAACTAGCAAAATCATCACAAATTGTTTTCTCGTTAAAGATGATCATCATCTTTACAAGTCTTTCTCAATGTGATCACAAGTAATTCAGAGGCATCACAAGTAATTCAGAGCATCACAAGGCATTAGTAGTTCAAGACATGAACAAGTTTTACAAAGCACATCAATATGTATTGTATTTCATTTTGGAGTTATATACGGTATGTTACAACAAAGAAACAGCTTAATCCATGCCTCAGCTTATCAACAGTCATTACTTGTCAAATACGTAAGAAGGAACAATTTACTTGTGACATAGTTACAAATGATGACAGAATAAAGCAACACCCTACACTAGCCTAAAAACAAGTGAAGTTTCACCCATATAAGAACAAGTGAATTCTAGTCCCATTGACACTCTGGTTTTCTACAAACACCAAGTACTAGGGCACACAAAAGTTCTGAAATTTGTGTGCCTAACTGAATTAACTGAATTTTCAAGAACGAATAAACTGAATTTTCAAAACTGCAAGAAGCCAATTAAAAAATCCAACAGCACTAGAACTGAGCTGATTGACAGTAGTTTTGTTCACTGTTATGAAGAGAAACTTCTTCTTGGAAGAAAGGACTTCGCGAGTGGTTTGGAATATTCAGAAATCAAGTTGAAATATCAAACCATATAGAGGTAGGTATGCTACAAGTCTACAACATATATACTAATTAATCAACTGCAATCAGGAGACAGTTTCTTCTTCTAAGTCCATCTCACGGTTCGCTGAATTAAGAAAAATACATCATCATTTCAGAAAACTTACGCAAATTACTCAAAATAGGAAGAAGAAGAAAAACACATTTCAGAAGGAAAAAACTGCATGCAAAAATAGCTTTCAACTTAACTCGAATGCTTGTATATATCATTATAAAAATTGGGTGCTAACTGACGCAAACTTCTGATGATCATTCAGAGCAGCTCAACAAACTTTGAACAAGCAGGACTCATGGAAAAATTAAAGTAGAGTAATCCTACGGTGCATTTCCGATAAATCCATGGATGGATGTACGTATCACTACAGATTGAACACAACATTTCCATTAATTTTTTCTCCAACTGGTAGTATAATAACTATACTCTAATTCAGTAAGTAATTTAATCTCCGGCCAAGACCTACAAGTAGATTAATTGACTAAGTGCGCGCATAGGACAAGTGGTAATTAATTAGCTCTTCATGGAGGAGGATAAGAGGGACCACCAGGAGGTGCCCTTCATGGCCTGCTCCCATGACCCATCAACATCAAGAGCAACCTCCCAAGGTTCACGACCCATCCCTCAATCAAATCTCAACCGTTTTGTGCATCCTCCACTCGTGGGAGGACCATTTTCCTCAACAATAATGGTCTAATGTATGATTTGTGGCTCGAACGCATAATTGAGATTATTTTCTGTGTGAGTCTACTGTTGGGTTTTGGTGTATACTAGCAGCAGCATAGTCGCAACACACATTAACACATATAGCTTGCTTGGTCTCTACTAATAAAAAGCTGAACCATCAATGGAGTGCTGCTACTTGTCTAGTAGCGTTCCCACTATTGAGTGTTGTCTCACTCTGTGCATTGGCATTGCTATCTACTTGGTGAACTGGGATTTTTCTTTTCATGTAAATCATGGTCTTTATCTGTGATTAAGGGCAAAAGTGTTGGAATTTCATTTTGATTGTTATTGTTAAGACTAGTGTAAATCAGACGTGGCCAATCAAGTGATACCCTTATATAGCTAGAATTCAGAAAGCATTCAACAATCCAAACTATTGAAATTAATGGAAAACAAACAGTAATGATCTCTAGCCCTAACATTCATTTATTCATTCTTCTAGTAAATAGGTGCATAAATGTTCTTGCCGAATGGGTTTATTTTTTGTTGATCTATATGCTCACATATGCAGACGAGGCTAGCCACTTTTCTGCCACTCATATGCCAATCGATAAAAAAATGAACTTTCACCAAGAAGTTGTAACTTGGCAGCTACCGGTCGGTTTATACAACAAAGATAATCATATATTTCTATGAACACTAGACGCCAATCTGAGGATAAAAAGCATCTACTAGTAACTAGTGCATATGATCATCACTAGCCCATAATAGTAATTAAGTTTTTTTGTAGACAAACAACATGTTTATCTTTCGTGCATCTACATCTCGGAGTGTACCGAACAAAACCCAGAGCTTGGTGCTATCCAACTATTAAAACCACACAGCTGCATGGCTCCTAGCAGCAATTTCACAAGTAAATTCAATGCAAGTCCAAGAAGACAGCACATAGCTCAGACACTGTGGCTGTGGGGATTGTCCTCAATGCAACTCCTTCAAAATAGAGAGACTGTCTTCAATGTAAAGGTGTGAGAATTCACGATCACCGGCCAAGAAGTAGATGACGTCTTCACGGCCGCCGCAAAAAAAGAAGAAGAAAATGTTAGCAAACTCTACAGCCTACAAATAAGGCAGCTACATGTTAAACCAACCATGACGGGTACAAAGGCCATGACGCTGACAACCAGACCTTCGCCTTACTTAGTCCCCTTGATGTTATTGTTTGTTTTGGTTCTGTTTTAATTAGGCACATGTAATCAGTAATCCGATTGTTGTGAGAGTCCACGGCCTTTATGTATGGCATGGCCAGTGTGATTTTATTAATCTATAAAAGCTCGACCTACCAACTTGTAAGCATTCGACAACTCAATTAATTGGGTCGAGAAGGTCCAAACCTGCCATACATAGCAGCTCTGCTGCTCAAAACTCGTAAGCAAGATCGTTTACAAACAAAAAAAATTGTTCCACAATTTGCACTAGGGAAACTGACAGAAACAGTACAAATTGCAACACAAGATGGTGAGTTTCAACGCCCGACAGATCCAAATTCACCACCGACTAGAAAAGTAGGATCCTGAATAAACAAGAACCACCACGCTGCATACCTAATCAGTGGGTGCTATTTACCGCTGCGATTCGGCGGGGTTGAGATAGCGGAATTTCTTACCGGGAGGGGATGGAGAGACAAGACGGCGCAGCGAGGAGATCCTGTGGGCGTGGTCGTGGTGGTGGTCGTGCGCGGGGTGGGATCTGCAGACCAAGTCTGCCCAATGAAGGAAGCAATCACGTGAGAGGAGGCTATGGACTTGCGGAATGGAGAAGTAAGGAGGAGGTGGTCGTACCTTGGGCGTCTAGTCTAGGTCTGCGCGCCGTGGCGCCGAGGGAGGCGGGTCGACGGTGGTGTGGACGGGCGGGTCGAGGTGGGGCAGCGGCGTCTGGGCGGGTCGAGGCGGCGCTGGGCGGCGGGGCAGCGTCCGGGCGGCGAGGTCGGGCGGCGTCTGGGCGGCGTCCCCGGCGGGGTCGGGCGGGTCGAGGCGGCGCTGGGCAAGGCCCGGGCGGCGGGTCGCGGCCGAGGCGGCGGGCGCCGAGGTGGCGGGGACGGTGGCGTCGAGGGAGGCGGGGCGAGGGAGAGGGAAGGCGAGGAGAGGGCGAGGGAGGGAGAGGGCGAGGGCGAGGGCGAGGGCGAGGGCGAGGACAGCGGCGGCGGCGGCGGTGGATCGAGAGGGAGAGAACTGGCGAGGGGGATTGGGCGAAGGGGGGATCGGGCGAAGGGGGATCGGGCCACAATACTAATGGCGCACCTCACCGTGGTGCGCCATTAGCATGTCCATACTAATGGCGCACCTCACCGTGGTGCGCCATTAGTATTTTTTTATTTCAACTCGAGCCAAAAGGTTATGTAGTACCGTAACCTATCCATGTCAAGCCCACTCTACTAGCTCGATTGGTCGCCAGCCAGGTTCTCACACCAGAGGTCCCGGGTTCGACTCCTGTGCTCCACAAATTTTTTTAGCATTTAAAAAGCTGTTTGATACTTATTTATGTTTAAATATGTTCAAACTTGTTTAAATAATAACAGTAATATTTTTTATAAGACAAGAGCATTTAAAAAGCTGTTTGATACTTATTTTTTTATAAGACGGTGCGCTGGGTGCGGGGGTCGGCGGCGTGTTGAGTAGGGGAATCGAGGGTGCGGGGGTTTGGCGGCGTGGCCGGTGGACTGGGGGTGCTCGGCGAGGGGGGGCCGGATCTGGCGAGGTGGGACAGCGATCGAGATGGAGGGGATCGAGGTGGGCTCCACAAATTTTTTTAGCATTTAAAAGCTGTTTGATAATTATTTGTGTTTAAAAATGTTAAAGCTTGTTTAAATACTACCAGTAATATTTTTTATTCGACCGTAGCATTTCAAAAGCTGTTTGATACTAATTTTGAATAAGACGGTGCTTGGGTGCGCGGGTCGGCGGCGGCGGTTGAGTAGGGGAATCAAGGGTGCGGGGTCGGCAGCGGCAGTGGACTGGGGGTGCTTTCGGCCGAGGGGGGCCGGATCTGGCGAGGTGGGATAGCGATCGAGATGGAGGGGATCGAGATCGAGTGTCCATGAAATTTAAAAATATTCATGATAGTTCAAAAAGTACCCATGAAATACAATCGAGAAATGAAGGCTACGATTTAAATACAATCGATCTTAGCTAGCTATCTGTTCACAATCTTCTTGCCCTTCTTTTTCGCAAATGGAGTTCTTCCGTGGAACGGACGTCCTTTAGGTAGGGTGGTCCTGCTTCTTCTTGTGGTGTATGCTGCTACTTCATCATCGTCGTCATGTTCGATCCTCGGGTCGCCGTACTTGTCGAAGTCTTGCTCATTGGCTACTCCATCCATTCCGATGATCTTCCTTTTGCCTCTCCTCACGACAACACGACCGGGCTTTGGCGGGTCGGTAATGAAGAAGCATTGGTCCACTTGGGAAGCCAGCACCATGGCTCATTTTTTCGGTGACGCTTATGCTCAGATCTTGGATTTGGCTTCGTATAACCATGGTGGTGAAATACCGGTCTTCTTTTATGACGTTCTTGGCACATCAGACACTGAACATCGGGACCTTCTCTCCAGCGTAGCTCAGCTCCCAGATCTCCTCGATCCTTCCGTAGTATCTGTCCTTGTCGTTACCGGTGTAGGATTCCATCGTTACCCCGGAGTTCTGATAACCATCGCTCTGAAGGAAATATGCCCTAGAGGCAATAATAAAGTTATTATTTATTTCCTTATATCATGATAAATGTTTATTATTCATGCTAGAATTGTATTAACCGGAAACATAATACATGTGTGAATACATAGACAAACAGAGTGTCACTAGTATGCCTCTACTTGACTAGCTCGTTAATCGAAGATGGTTATGTTTCCTAACCATAGACATGAGTTGTCATTTGATTAATGGGATCACCTCATTAGGAGAATGATGTGATTGACATGACCCATTCCATTAGCTTAGCACTTGATCGCTTAGTATATTGCTATTGCTTTCTTCATGACCTATACATGTTCCTGTAACTATGAGATTATGCAACTCCCGTTTACCGGAGGAACACTTTGGTACTACCAAACGTCCACAACGTAACTGGGTGATTATAAAGGAGTACTACAGGTGTCTCCAAAGGTACTTGTTGGGTTGGCGTATTTCGAGATTAGGTTTTGTCACTCCGATTGTCGGAGAGGTATCTCTGGGCCTTCTCGGTAATACACATCACATAAGCCTTGCAAGCATTACAACTAATGAGTTAGTTGTGAGATGATGTATTACGGAACGAGTAAAGAGACATGCCAGAAACTAGATTGAACTAGTTATTGGATACCGACGATCGAATCTCGGGTAAGTAACATACCGATGACAAAGGGAACAACGATATCGTTATGCGGTTTGACCGATAAAGATCTTCAGAGAATATGTAGGAACCAATATGGGCATCCAGGTTCCGCTATTGGTTATTGACCGAGAATGGTTCTAGGTCATGTCTACATAGTTCTCGAACCCGTAGGGTCCGCACGCTTAAGGTTTCGGCGATGCTTATATTATGAGTTTATGAGTTTTGATGTACCGAAGGAGTTCGGAGTCCCGGATGAGATCGGGGACATGACGAGGAGTCTCGAAATGGTCGAGACGTAAAGATCGATATATTGGACGACTATATTCGAGTTCGGAAAGGTTCCGAATGATTCGGTATTTTCGGAGTACCGAGAGTTACGGAATTCGCCGGGGAGTATATGGGCCTTATTGGGCCATACGGGAATAGAGGAGAAAGGCCAAAGGGAGGAGGCCTGCGCCCCTCAGGTCCGAATTGGACAAGGGCGAGCCCCCTTTCCTTCTCCTTCTCCCCCTCTTTCCCCCTCTCCTACTCCAACAAGGGAGGTGGAATCCTACTAGGACTAGGGAGTCCTAGTAGGACTCCACACCTTGGTGCGCCTCCTCCTAGGCCGGCCACCCCCTCCCTTGCTCCTTTATATATCACGGGGCAGGGGGCACCCCAGGACACACAAGTTGATCTACGGATCGTTCCTTAGCCGCAGCGGTGCCCCTCCACCATATTCCACTTCGGTCATATCATCGCTGAGCTTAGGCGAAGCCCTCGCCGGAGAAGTCATATCGTCATGAGCTTAGGCGAAGCCCCGCGTCAGTGGAGCATCATTATCGCCGCCACGCCGTCGTCTTGACGGAACTCATCCCCGACACTTTGCTGGATCGGAGTCCGGGATCGTCATCGAGCTGAACGTGTGCAGAACTCGGAGGTGCCGTGACGTTCGGTGCTTGGATCGGTCGGATCGTGAAGACGCATTTACTACATCAACCGCGTTGTTATAACGCTTCCGCTTTCGGTCTACGAGGGTACGTGGACGGACACTCTCCCCTCTCGTTGCTATGCCATCACCATGGTCTTGCGTGTTCGTAGGAAAATTTTTGAAATTACTACGTTCCCCAACAGTGGCATCCGAGACTGGTTTTATGCGTTGATGTCATATGCACGAGTAGAACACAAGTGAGTTGTGGGCGATACAAGTCATACTGCCTACCAGCATGTCATACTTTGGTTCAGCGGTATTGTGAGATGAAGCGGCCCGGACCGACATTACGCCAGACGCTTACGCGAGACTGGTTTCACCGCCCGAGCACTCGTTGCTTAAAGGTGACCGGCGGGTGTCTGTCTCTCACTTTAGTTGAACCGGAGTATGACTACGCCCGGTCCTTGAGAAGGTTAAAACGGAGTCTATTTGACAAACTATCGTTGTGGTTTTGATGCGTAGGTAAGAACGGTTCTTGCTCAGCCCGTAGCAGCCACGTAAAACTTGCAACAACAAAGTAGAGGACGTCTAACTTGTTTTTGCAGGGCATGTTGTGATGTGATATGGTCAAGACGTGATGCTATATTTTATTGTATGAGATGATCATGTTTTGTAACCGAGTTATCGGCAATCGGCAGGAGCCATATGGTTGTCGCTTATTGTATGAAATGCAAAAGCCATGTAATTGCTTTACTTTATCACTAAGCAGTAGCGATAGTCGTAGAAGCAATAGTTGGCGAGACGACAACGATGCTACGATGGAGATCAAGGTGTCGCGCGGTGACGATGGTGATCATGACGGTGCTTGGCGATGGAGATCACAAGCACAAGATGATGATGACCATATCATATCACTTATATTGATTGCATGTGATGTTTATCCTTTATGCATCTTATCTTGCTTTGATTGACGGTAGCATTATAAGATGATCTCTCACTAAAATTATCAAGAAGTGTTCTCCCCGAGTATGCACCGCTATGAAAGTTCTTCGTCTTTGAGACACCACGTGATGATCGGGTGTGATAGGCTCTACGCTCAAATACAACGGGTGCAAAACAGTTGCGCACGCGAATACTCAGGTTAAACTTGACGAGCCTAGCATATAACAGATATGGCCTCGAACACGGAGACCGAAAGGTCGAGCGTGAATCATATAGTAGATATGATCAACATAGTGATGTTCACCATTGAAACTACTCCATCTCACGTGATGATCGGACATGGTTTAGTTGATTTGGATCACGTAATCACTTAGATGACTAGAGAGATGTCTATCTAAGTGGGAGTTCTTAAGTAATATGATTAATTGAACTTTAATTTATCATGAACTTAGTCCTGGTAGTATTTTGCAAATTATGTTATAGATCAATAGCTCGCGTTGTTGCTTCCCTATGTTTTTATATGTGTTCCTAGAGAAAATTGTATTGAAAAATGTTAGTAGCAATGATGCGGATTAGATCCGCGATCTGAGGTTTATCCTCAATGCTGCACAGAAGAATTATGTCCTTAATGCACCGCTAGGTGACAGACCTATTGCAGGAGCAGATGCAGACGTTATGAACGTTTGGCTAGCTCAATATGATGACTACTTGATAGTTTTGTGCACCATGCTTTATGGCTTAGAATCGGGACTTCAAAGACGTTTTGAACGTCATGGACCATATGAGATGTTCCAGGAGTTGAAGTTAATATTTCAAGCAAATACCCGAGTTGAGAGATATGAAGTCTCCAACAAGTTCTATAGCTAAAAGATGGAGGAGAATCGCTCAACTAGTGAGCATGTTCTCAGATTGTCCGGGTACTTCAATCGCTTGAATCAAGTGGGAGTTAATCTTCCGGATAAGATAGTGATTGACATAATTCTCTAGTCACCATCACTAAGTTACTAGAACTTCAGAATGAACTATAGTATGCAAGGGATGACGAAAACAATTCCCAAGCTCTTCGCGATGCTAAAATCGTGAAGGTAGAAATCAAGAAAAACATCAAGTGTTGATGGTTGACAAGACCACTAGTCTCAAGGAAAAAGGCAAAGGGAAGAAGGGGAACTTCAAGAAGAACGGCAAGCAAGTTGCTGCTCGATTGAAGAAGCCCAAGTCTGGACCTAAGCCTGAGACTAAGTGCTTTTGCTGCAATGGAACTGGTCACTAGAAGCAGAACTACCCCAAGTATTTGGCGGATAAGAAGGATGACAAAGTGAGCAAAGGTATATTTGATATACAGATTATTGATGTGTGCTTTACTAGTGTTTATAGTAGCCCCTGAGTATTTGATACTTGTTCGGTTGCTTAGATTAGTAACTCGAAACAGGAGTTACGAATAAATGTAAACTAGTTTAAGGGGAAGTGACGATGAGTCTTGGAAGTAGTTCCAAGATTGATATGATCATCATCGCACACTCCCTATACTATCGGGATTAGTGTTGAACCTAAATAAATGTTATTTGGCGTTATGCGTTGAGCATGAATATGATTTGATCATGTTTATTGCAAAACGGTTATTCATTTAAAGTTAAAGAATAATTGTTATTCTGTTTACATGAATAAAACCTTCGATGGTTAAACACCCAATGAAAATGGTTTGTTGGATCTCGATCATAGTGATACACATATTCATAATATTGATGCCAAAAGATGTAAAGTTAATAATGATAGTGCAATTTATATGTGGCACTGCCGTTTGGGGTCATATCGGTGTAAGGCGCATGAAGAAACTCCATAAAGATGGATTTTCGAAATCACTTGGTTATGAACCGTTTGATGCTTGCGAACCGTGCCTTTTGGGCAAGATGACTGAAACTCCGTTGTTCGAATAATGGAACGAGCAACAAACTTGTTGGAAATAATACATACCGATGTATGCGATCCAATGAGTGTTGATGCTCGTGGCAAGTATCGTTATTTTCTGACCTTCACAAAATGATTTGAGCAGATATGGGTATATCTACTTGATGAAACATAAGTCTGAAATAGTTGAAAGGTTCAAAGAATTTCAGAGTGAAGTGGAAAATCATCGTAACAAGAAAATAAAGTTTCTGCGATCTGATCGTGGAGATGAATATTTGAATTACGAGTTTGGTCTTCAATTAAAACAAAGTGGAATAGTTTCACAGCTCACGACACCTGGAACACCACAACATTATGGTGTGTCCGAACGTCATAACCGTACTTTATTTTGATATGGTGCGATCAATGATGTCTCTTACCGATTTACCAATATCGTTTTGGGGTTATGCATTAGAGATTGCTGCATTCACGTTTAATAGGGCACCATCTAAATCCGTTGAGACGACACCATATGAACTATGGTTTAACAGTAAACCTAAGCTGTCGTTTCTTAAAAGTTTGGAGTTGTGATGCTTATGTGAAAAAGTTTTCACCTGATAAGCTCAAACCCAAATCGGAGAAGTGCGTCTTCATAGAATACCCAAAGGTAACTATTGGGTACACCTTCTATCACAGATCCGAAGGCAAGTTTTTCGTTGCTAAGATGGATCCTTTCTAGAGAAGAAGTTTCTCTCGAAAGAAGTGAGTGGGAGGAAAGTAGAAACTTGATGAGGTAATTGTACCTTCTCCCTTATTGGAAAGTAGTTCATCACAGAAATCAGTTCTAGTGATTCCTACACCAATTAGTGAGGAAGTTAATGATGATGATCATGAAACTTCAGATCAAGTTGCTACCAAACCTCGTAGGTCTTCCAGAGTAAGATCCGCACTGTAGTGGTACGGTAATCATGTTCGAAGTCAAGTTACTAGACCATGATGAACATACGAAAAATGAGGAAGCGAAGAAGATCCCAGATACCGCTAAATGGCAAGAGGCCATCAAATCAGAGATAGGATCCAAGTATGAGAACAAAGTATGGATTTTGGTTGACTTGCTCGATGATCAGCAAGTCAAGTTAAATAAATGGATCTTCAAGAGGAAGACAGATGCTGATAGTAGTGTTACTATCTACAAAGCTCGACTTGTCGCAAAAAGGTTTTCGACAATTCAAAGTGTTGACTACAATGAGATTTTCTCAACTGTAGCGATGCTTAAAGTCTGTCCGAATCATGTTAGCAATTGCCACATTTTATGAAATCTGGCAAATGGATGTCAAAACTACCTTCTTTAATGGATTTATTAAAGAAGAGTTGTATATGATGCAACCAGAAGGTTTTTCAATCCTAAGGGAGCTAACAAAATGTGCAAGCTTCAGCAATCCATCTATGGACTGGTGCAAGCATCTCAGAGTTGGAATAAACGCTTTGATAGTGTGATCAAAGCATATGGTTTTATACAGACTTTTGGAGAAGCCTGTACTTACAAGAAAGTGAGTGGGAGCACTACAAAGATTTCTGATAAGTATATGTGAATGACATATTGTTGATCGGAAATAATGTAGAATTATTCTACAAAGCATAAAGGAGTATTTGAACGGAGTTTTTCAAAGAAGGACCTCGTTGAAGCTGCTTACATATTGAGCATCAAGATCTATAGAGATAGATCAAGACGCTTGATAAGTTTTTCAATGAATACATACCTTGACAAGATTTTGAAGTAGTTCAAAATGGAACAGTCAAAGAAAGAGTTCTTGCCTGTGTTACAAGGTGTGAGATTGAGTAAGACTCAAAACCCGACCACGGCAGCAGATAGAAAGAGAATGAAAGTCATTCCCTATGCATCAGCCATAGGTTCTATAAAGTATGACATGCTGTGTACCAGATCTATTGCATACCCTACCACTAAGCTTTGCAAGGGAGTGCAATAGTGATCTAGGAGTAGATCAATGGACAGCGGTCAAAATTATCCTTAGTGGAATAAGGATATGTTTCTCGATTATGGAAGTGAAAAAGGTTCGCCGTAAAGGGTTACGCCGATACAAGTTTTTACACTAATCTAGATGACTCGAGTCTTAATCTGGATACATATTGAAAGTGGGAGCAATTAGCTAGAGTAGCTCCGCAAGAGCATTGTAGACATAGAAATTTGCAAAATACTTACGGCTCTGAATGTGACAGACCCGTTGACTAAAATTATCTCACAAGCAAAACATGATCACACCTTAGTACTCTTTGGGTGTTAATCACATAGCGATGTGAACTAGATTACTGACTCTAGTAAACCCTTTGGGTGTTGGTCACATGTCGATGTGAACTATGGGTGTTAACCACATATAGATGTGAACTATTGATGTTAAATCACATGGCGATGTGAACTAGATTATTGACTCTAGTGCAAGTGGGAGACTGAAGATAATATGCCCTAGAGGCAATAATAAAGTTATTATTTATTTCCTTATATCATGATAAATGTTTATTATTCATGCTAGAATTGTATTAACCGGAAACATAATACATGTGTGAATACATAGACAAACAGAGTGTCACTAGTATGCCTCTACTTGACTAGCTCGTTAATCAAGATGGTTATGTTTCCTAACCATAGACATGAGTTGTCATTTGATTAATGGGATCACCTCATTAGGAGAATGATGTGATTGACATGACCCATTCCATTAGCTTAGCACTTGATCATTTAGTATATTGCTATTGCTTTCTTCATGACCTATACATGTTCCTGTAACTATGAGATTATGCAACTCCTGCCATCGGAGGAACACTTTGGTACTACCAAACGTCACAACGTAATCGGGTGATTATAAAGGAGTACTACAGGTGTCTCCAAAGGTACTTGTTGGGTTGGCGATTTCGAGATTAGGTTTTGTCACTCCGATTGTCGGAGAGGTATCTCTGGGCCTTCTCGGTAATACACATCACATAAGCCTTTCAAGCATTACAACTAATGAGTTAGTTGTGAGATGATGTATTACGGAACGAGTAAAGAGACTTACCAAGAACGAGATTGAACTAGGTATTGGATACCGACGATCGAATCTCGGGTAAGTAACATACCGATGACAAAGGGAACAACGATATCGTTATGCGGTTTGACCGATAAAGATCTTCAGAGAATATGTAGGAACCAATATGGGCATCCAGGTTCCGCTATTGGTTATTGACCGAGAATGGTTCTAGGTCATGTCTACATAGTTCTCGAACCCATAGGGTCCGCACGCTTAAGGTTTCGATGCGATGCTTATATTATGAGTTTATGAGTTTTGATGTACTGAAGGAGTTCGGAGTCCCGGATGAGATCGGGGACATGACGAGGAGTCTCGAAATGGTCGAGACATAAAGATCGATATATTGGACGACTATATTCGGAGTTCGGAAAGGTTCCGAATGATTCGGGTATTTTTCGGAGTACCGGAGAGTTACGGGAATTCGCCGGGGAGTATATGGGCCTTATTGGGCCATACGGGAATAGAGGAGAAAGGCCAAAAGGGAGGAGGCCTGCGCCCCCCCTCAGGTCCGAATTGGACAAGGGGCGCAGCCCCCCTTTCCTTCTCCTTCTCCCCCTCTTTCCCCCCTCTCCTACTCCAACAAGGGAGGTGGACTCCGACTAGGAGTAGGGAGTCCTAGTAGGACTCCACACCTGTGGTGCGCCTCCTCCTAGGCCGCCACCCCTCCCTTGCTCCTTTATATACAGGCAGGGGGCACCCCAGACACACAAGTTGATCTACGGATCGTTCCTTAGCTGCAGTGCGGTGCCCTCCACCATATTCCACTTTGGTCATATCATCGCGGAGCTTAGGCGAAGCCTCGCGCCGAGAAGTCATATCATCGCGAGCTTAGGCGAAGCCCCGCGCCGGTGGAGCATCATTATCGCCACCACGCCGTCGTCTTGACGGAACTCATCCCCGACACTTTGCTGGATCGGAGTCCGGGATCGCCATCGAGCTGAACGTGTGCAGAACTCGGAGGTGTCGTACGTTCGGTGCTTGGATCGGTCGGATCGTGAAGACGTACGACTACATCAACCGCGTTGTTATAACGCTTCCGCTTTCGGTCTACGAGGGTACGTGGACGGACACTCTCCCCTCTCGTTGCTATGCCATCACCATGGTCTTGCGTGTTCGTAGGAAAACTTTTGAAATTACTACGTTCCCCAACACGCTCTTCATGTCCTTGGCCTCGGTGTAGTATGTGTAGCCGTTGATATCGTACGCCTCATAGGTCATCAGGTTGTGCTCGGCGCCCTGTGACAAGGCGAATATGAGTTGTTCTTCCGCGGAAGAATCCTCATGTAAAGGGTACGACAGAAGCTTATGCTTGAACCAACGCGTGAAACATGAGTTGTGCTCTTTGAGTGTATCTCCGTCCGTCCTCTGTTGGCCTCGGTCATTGTAACGCCTTTTTAGTAAAGGTTTTGTGCTCTACCACCCAAGGATCGACCACGCCTATGTGTTGTAGCGCCGACTAGGTTTGCTCTTTCAAAGTCGGCGAAGTCGACCCTCAAGTCGACATGCATTTCGCGGCGACCCTCACGGTGACCCCATCCAGCGAGCCTGCCGAGGTGCCTGTTGACGGGCAGACCAACGGGTTCTCGATGCCTAGATAATTCGCGGCAGTAGGAGATGCACTCTTCGTCGAAGCCCCTGGCTATGCTTCCTTCGACGTGACATGTTGCGAACGTATCCTTTGATGACACCATTCATCCTTTCGAACGGCATCATGCTGTGCAGGAACGTCGGCCCGAGTTGGATGATATCCTCCACTATATGGACCAGCAGATGCACCATAACGCCAAAGAATGCGGGCGGAAGTACATCTCAAGCTCGCATAGTATCACCACGATCTCTTCCTCGTAGCCTTCGAGTTGCCTCACGCCAATCGACTTCCGAGAGATGACGTCGAAGAAGTTGCATAGGCCAAATAGCGTTTCACGGACGTGCGCGTCCATGATCCCAATGGATTGCAATCGGAAGTATCTGCGTCATCAGCACATGACAGTCGTGAGACTTCATCCCGCTGAACTTCGCTTCACTGGGTCTAGGTATCTGCTTATCTTCCCAGCAGAATCGTAAGGAAGTTTTACTCCTAGGAGGCAGGTGAAAAACTGCTCGATCTCCTCCGACTTAGAGTGAAGCACGCGAGGGTAGTCATTTCCGGTCTTCTTGGCCTTTTGCCTTTGCGACGATTTACTTCTTCGTGGTCCCGCTTCGCCTCATCATCATCATCATCATCATCATCATCATCATCATCATCATCATCATCATCATCATCATCATCATATATAGCGTGAAGCTCCCGCCGATGCCCATTGATTTCAAGTCTGCCCTTGCTTTCGCCCATCTTTGGTCCTCTCCGCATGTTGAGCAGGGTACCAAGCAGACTCTCGCACACGCTCTTCGTGATATGCATGACATCAAGGCTGTGAGGCACACGGTGGATCTTCCAAGACGGCAAGTCCCGTAAAACAGACCTCGCTTTCCATACCTTCAGCAGCTGCTCGCGCTTCGCATCTTTCCCGGCTCTGGCGCCTTTTGCTTCTTTCCGCAAGGCAGTCTTTCAAGTTTTTCAACAGCTTGTCTATTTCCTCGCCGCTCCTCGTGACACGGGCGTTTTGGGTTCGGTTTCACCATCGAACAGATCCTTGCGTTTCCTCCACGGGTCATCGTCGCTGAAGCCACCTTCGATGTCCCATGAACACGGTTTTCAAGACCCGGATCTCTATCTAGCTGGCGATACGTTGTGTCATCCATGCACCTTACGCATCCGTAAAATCCGTGGACTACCTGCCCCGCGACATATCCAGAATCGAGATAGTCGTGGCACCGTCGTGAGCAGTGCGGCGGCTCTCATAGGGAAATATTCTTTCTCTGCGGCCCCACGTATTGGCTGGCGTTTTCCACAGCGTGTCAAGCTCCTCTTTCAGCAGCCCCAGACATGCATTGATGCCGCTCCCTAGTTGTTTCGCCCTTCAATTAGCATACTCATGTGAATGTACTTCCTCTTCATGCACAACCAGGGGGAAGGTTGTACATCCACACAAACACAGGCCAGGTGCTATGTGTGCTTCTCCGCTGCCAAACGGATTGACTCCATCGGTGCTCGCGCCCAAAGACGATGTTCCTTGGATCGTTCCCAAATTCCGAGTCTTGAAGTTCAACGCTTGCCACCGGCTCGCATCCTTAGGGTGACTCAAAGCATCTTGTCTTTTTTATCTATCTCCGGATCATTTGCGTCATCTTCCCGCTTCTTCTCCTCCCTATCCGCGTGCCAACGCAGGAGCTTTGCTACCTTAGGGTCCGCGAAATAGCGCTGCGCAGACGAGGAGTGATCGGAAAGTACCACACCACTTTTCGAGGAGCTTTCTTCCTCTTCTTGTATCGAGTGACGCCAAGACACCGGACATATGGTAGACTCCAGCGTGCTCGTCCCGATAAATGATGCAATTGTTCATGCACACATGGTATTTCACGTGCGGTAAATCCAGAGGACACACGATTTTCTTCGCCTCCTCCAAACTGGTCGGGCACTTGTTCCCTTGGGAAGACGTTCGTGCGTAATGACATGTTCTCGTCGAAGCATGCGTCGGTCATTTTGTGTTTTACCTTCATCTCCGTGGCCATGAGCGTTACTTTCAGCGGGTATCCTCGGCCTGCATCCTTCATACAATGGAGTAACCGCGTCTAACTCAAGTTGATCCATCTTGGCTTTCTCTTGGCGGCAGCTCTTGCATTATCCGTGCGCTTGAGAAGCAGCTCTTGAATATGAGGGTCCCGCACCCAGCCCATCGATGGTCCAGCGTCGCTCGCTCCGCCGGCATCATCATCTTCATGATCATGCCCGCCGCCTGCTCCGCATCTTCCTCATCATCATGTCCTGCATCTTCTACATGATGATCGTGTACAAAGATCACAACGTGATCATCTCCTGGGGATTCTTCGTCTTCTCGCCCGCCCGAGCCGCGGTGGTTGTCTTGCTGCCCTTCCTCATTTCTTGCCGGCCCGCATGGACGACTTCGTAGTCATCTTCATCACCTTGCCACCGATAGCCATCCATGAAACCACGCAACAGCAGGTGGTCCCGCACCTGCCGGAATCCGGGTCCGCAATAAGGCTCTTCAGCTTGCATCTTCGACACGGACATCTTATCTCCGCCTCGTTCTTTTGAAGCATCTCGCCTTCATGACCTCAAACCTATTCACGATGCCTTCGGTCATCGTATGCGGACTATGGTCGCCACGGGTAGAGCAAAACGATATTTTAGAACCAAACAAAAATTTGGCATGACTTTCCTAAAAATAGGACCAAAAGAATGCTTAATGCCAAAATTCTCGCCAAACGGAAATGAATCAACATTCCGCAAAATATTGGCAACTATCGCATTTCAAATACCGTACACCTCCAAACACAAACACATATGCAACACCACAAACATATGCAACACCACCTAACATACATAGATCTAGCTAGGCCGTAAAAAGTGCATGTGCACATTGTTGTAAGGAGAACAACCTAAATATAGCTTCCCCTTACTTACCTATTAAAACAAGGTAATTTAACCACTTAATTTGAATGAATCTATGGTGGAAATGAGGTGAAAAAGAGGAGGCACCCGAGACAAGGAGGAGGTGGAGAGAATGAAGTGGGGAGAAAGTGAGTGTGTGGGTAGGAGAGGCTGTCCCAAATATCTTGTTGCTGCCCACTTACTAATGGCGCACCTCTTGCATGGTGCGCCATTAGTAGTTACAACTACTAATGGCGCACTTAAGCAGGATGCGCCATTAGTATGTTTGGATAGGCACTAGTTCAAAAAATTCTATACTAATGGCACACCCACCGCCTGCGCGCCATTAGTAGTTACAACTACTAATGGCGCACTTGGGCAGGATGCGCCATTAGTATGTTTGGAGAGGCGCACTAGTTCAAAAAAAAATTCTATACTAATGGCGCACCTATCGTTGGTGCGCCATTAGTAGTTACAACTACTAATGGCGCATTTGGGCGGATGCCATTAGTATGTTTGGACAGGCGCACTAGTTAAAAAAAAATTGATACTAATGGCGCACCCATAGCATGGTGCGCCATTAGTAGTTTAAACTCTAATGGCGCACCATCTTTCTGGTGCGCCATTAGTGTCAATCCCATCTATAGCCCTTTTCCTAGTAGTGTTTGGTTCTTTTTAGTTAGGAACCGAGTCCAGAATTTCCTGGCTGACTCTCCGGGCTGTTGAGTAATGTGGCTCAAGTCATCGGCGTCCGGTGGTCGCACGTATGTGCCCTGGAAGTTGTCGAGGAATGCGCCTTCCAGGTTTTCCCAACTGCCAATGGAATTTGCTGGTAGGCTGTTTAGCTAGTGTCGGGCTGGCCCTTTGAGCTTAAGGGGAAGGTACTTGATGGCGTGTAGATCGTCTCCGCGGGCCATGTGAATGTGGAGAAGGAAATCTTCGATCCATACTACGGGGTCTGTTATGCCATCGTATGATTCGATGTTTATGGGTTTGAACCCTTCTGGGAATTCATGATCCATCACTTCGTCAGTGAAGCAGAGGGGTTGTGCAGCGCCTCTGTGCCAGGCTATGTGGCTACGCAGTTCGAATTGGTCTGGGTTGCTGTGTTCGGCCCGGTCGGACTTGTTGATGATGTATCTGGCGTGACGGTCATCGTCGCGCACTGGGGCGCGCCCCCGCGATCCGTAGATCGATCTTGGCTGTCCTGCTTTGTTTTCCAGAATATCTTGCAGGTCTTGCATGTTGCCCCGGGCCGTAGTGTATTGGCGTGGGGGTGCGGGCTGGTATTCAGGCTGATATCCCATTTTATCCCGGCCACGGGGTGGCCGGTCAGCCGTTTGGCGCTCAAGTCCATATTCCTCGGCTGCCAGGACTTCAGTGCATCTGTCTATGAGCTGGTCTTGATCAGCCTGGAGTTGCTGCTTCTTCTTCTTTAGGCTCCTCGCAGTGGCAATAAGCCGGCGCTTGAAGTGCTCCTGCTCCACGGGATCCTCAGGCACGCCGAACTCGTCGTCGCCGAGGCTAATCTCGTCTTCAGAGGGGGGCATATAGTTGTCCTCCTCCGGGTACCCGTCGATCGCTCGTTAAATGCAGGCTGACCTGCTCATCTTCCTGTTCGGCCTGCTCGAAGGCGGGCTGGTCAGGGTTGTATTCCTCTTTGGCGCCATCTGGATTGCTTTCATCTCCGGGGCCGGTATTACTGTGGCGGGGCTTGGAGCGGAGCCGACGACGCCCATGCTTTGCTTTTCTCCCTGAGGTGTTATCCTCCGTTGCCTCATCGCCATTGGTTTCCTTCGGAGTGTCCACCATGTATATATCATATGAGGAGGTGGCCTTCCACCGCCCTGTGAGCGGTGGCTCCTGTAATTCTCCTGCATCGTCGTCCATACCGTCGATGTCTTCGGAGTCGAAGTCAAGCACGTCGGTTAAATCATCGACCGTGGCAATGAAGTGGGTGGTGGGTGGGCAGCGAATTCCTTCGTCGCCTGCTTCCCATTCAAGTCGGACATAGCTCGGCCCAGAGCCTCCTGACAAAGAGAGAGACTTTAATGAGTTCAGCATGTTGCCAAAGGGCGAGTGCTGGAAGATGTCCGCAGCGGTAAACTCCAATACCGGAGCCCAACCTGGCCCGGCTGGCTCGAGGGTGTGCGGAGCGGAACCAACAACCGGATACGAGTCCGGGGGCCCGGGGTTACAGGCTTCCACAAAGGTGAGACCTGTGTTCGACTCCACCGCCGATGAGTGTGAGGCCTGTAGGGCGGGGTCCACCCCTCCGTCCTTAGGCAACGCAACTTGCTCCGGATTTAGATCCGAGGCTACTGCAGGAGTGATATCCTGAGCTTTGTCCGACAGCAGGTCTAAGCCGTGCTCGTCGTGACTGTTAGGTGCTCCTGGCGCAGGCCCAAATCCGTCGAAGATCAAGTCTCCGCGAATATCCACTGTGTAGATCAAGTTTCCGAACCTGACCTGGTGGGCGGGGGCGTAGCTATCGATCTGCTCCAGATGGCCAAGCGAATTGGCCCGCAGCACAAAGCCGTCGAACACGAAGATCTGTCCGGGGAGAAAAGTCTCCCCCTGGACCGTGTTGTTGACGATTGAAGGTGCCATCAAGCCCTGCATCGACGACACAGAGGAACTCTCAATGAAAGCACCAATGTCGGTGTCAAAACCGGCGGATCTCGGGTAGGGGGTCCCGATCTGTGCATCTTAGGCTGATGGTAACAGGAAGCAAGGGACACAATGTTTACCCAGGTTCGGGCCCTCTCGATGGAGGTAAAACCCTACTTCCTGCTTGATTAATATTGAAGATATGAGTAGTACAAGAGTAGATCTACCACGAGATCGTAGAGGCTAAACCCTAGGAGCTAGCCTATGATGGTATGATTGTAATTGTGATCGGCCTTCTAAGTACCAACCTCTCCGGTTTATATAGACACCGGAGGGGGCTAGGGTTTACATGGAGTCTGTTACAAGGAAGGAAACACAATATCCGGATCGCCAAGCTTATCTTCCACGCAAAGGAGAGTCCCATCCGGACACGGGCCGAAGTCTTGAGTTTTGTATCTTCACGCTTCAATAGTCCGGACGATGTATATAGTCCGACTGTCCGGATACCCCCTAATCCAGGACTCCCTCACCCTCCACTAGATAAAGTCATCTCCTTCCCCAACTAGCTTGGTAGATCTACCCATTTAGTGAAGTGACCTATGTACCTCCCTAACTAGATCTAGCCATCTCAAGAAGTAAGCTTTGTCCACTTTTGATCATTCCCTAGGTGTGTGGTGACACCGATAGACATCATCATCACCGTGCTTGATCTCGAGATATAGATGATTCAAAATTTGTGGTTTTGTAAGAATGGAAATACGTGTATGTGTGTGATATGACATAATTGTTGGCGAATGCAGTAATTTCAAAAAAAATCCTACAATCACACAAGATCTATCTAAGAGATGCATAGCAACGAGAGGGGAGAGTGTGTCCACGTACCCTCGTAGACCGAAAGCGGAAGCGTTTAGCTAACGCAGTTGATGTAGTTGAACATTTTCGCGATCCAACCGATCCAAGTACCGAACGTACGACACCTCCGCGTTCAGCACACGTTCAGCTCGATGATGCCCCTCATGCTCTTGATCCAGTTGAGGATGAGGGTGAGTTCCATCAACACGACGGCGTGGCGACGGTGATTATGATGCTACCGGCACAGGGCTTCGCCTAAGCACTACAATGGTATGATCGAGGTGTGTACTGTGGAGGGGGGCACCACACACGGTTAAGAGAAACTTGTGTCTTAGGATGCCCCCCTGCCCCCGTATATAAAGGAGGGAGTGGGAGGCCGGCCGGCCCTATGGCGCGCCCCAAGAGGAGGAATCCTACTAGTACTTCCTAGTCCTAGTAGGATTCCCCTCCAAGGAAGAGAGGGGGAAGAAAGGAGAGGGGAGGGAGTAGGAAAGGGGGGTGTCGCCCCCCTTCCCTTGTCCAATTCGGACTCCAAGGGGGGGCGCCCGGCCTGCCCTAGCTGCCCTCCTCTCTCTCAACTAAGGCCCATGGTGGCCCATTAGTTCCCCCGATGGGTTCCGGTAACCCCTCCGGCACTCCTATTTTACCCGAAACTTCTCCGAACACTTCCGGTTTCCGAATAACATGGTCCAATATATCAATTTTTATGTCTCGGCCATTTTGAGACTCCTCGTCACGTCTGTGATATCATCCGAGACTCCGAACAAATTTCGGTCATCAAAATGACATAACTCATAATACAGATCGTCATCGAACGTTAAGCGTGCGGACCCTACGGGTTCAAGAACTATGTAGACATGACCGAGACACATCTTCGGTCAATAACCAATAGCGGAACCTGGATGCTCATATTGGCTCCTACATATTCTACGAAGATCTTTTATTGGTCAAACTGCATATCAACATACGTTGTTCCCTTTGTCATCGGTATGTTACTTACCCGAGATTCGATCGTCGGTATCATCATACCTAGTTCAATCTCATTACCGGCAAGTCTCTTTACTCGTTCCGTAAAACTTCATCCCGCAACTAACTCATTAGTCACATTGCTTGCAAGGATTATAGTGATGAGCATTACTAAGAGGGCCCAGAGATACCTCTCCGAAACACGGAGTGACAAAATCCTAATCTCGATCTATGCCAACCCCACAAACACCTTCGGAGACACCTGTAGAGCATCTTTATAATCACCCATTTACAATGTGACGTCTGATACCACATAAAGTGTTCCTCCGGTATTCTGGAGTTGCATAATCTCATAGTCTGAGGAACATGTATAAGTCATGAAGAAAGTAGTAGCAATGAAACTGTAACGATCAAAATGCTAAGCTAACGGATGGGTCATGTCCATCACATCATTCTCCTAATGATGTGATCACGTTCATCAAATGACAACACATGTCTATGGTTAGGAAACATAACCATCTTTGATTAACAAGCTAGTCTAGTAGAGGCATACTAGGGACACTTTGTTTTGTCTATGTATTCACACATGTACTAAGTTTCCGGTTAATACAATTCTAGCATGAATAATAAACATTTATCATGAAATAAGGAAATAAATAATAACTTTATTATTGCCTCTAAGGCATATTTCCTTCAGTCTCACACCTGCACTAGAGTCAATAATCTATATTACACAGTAATGATTCTAACACCCATGGAGCCTTGGTGTTGATCATGTTTTGCTCGTGGAAGAGGCTTAGTCAACAGGTTTGCAACATTGAGATCCGTATGTATCTTGCAAATCTCTATGTGTCCGACCTGGACTTGGTCCCGGATGGAATTGAAGCGTCTCTTGATGTGCTTGGTTCTCTTGTGAAATCTGGATTCCTTTGCCAAGGCAATTGCACCAGTATTGTCACAAAAGATTTTCATTGGACCCGATGCACTAGGTATGACACCTAGATCGGATATGAACTCCTTCATCCAGACTCCTTCATTTGCTGCTTCCGAAGCAGCTATGTACTCCGCTTCACATGTAGATCCCGCTACGACGCTTTGTTTAGAACTGCACCAACTGACAGCTCCACCGTTCAATATAAACACGTATCCGGTTTGCGATTTAGAATCGTCCGGATCAGTGTCAAAGCTTGCATCGACGTAACCATTTACGACTCGCTCTTTGTCACCTCCATAAACGAGAAACATATCCTTAGTCCTTTTCAGGTATTTCAGAATGTTCTTGACCGATGTCCAGTGCAACACTCCGGGATTACTTTGGTACCTCCCTGCTATACTCATAGCAAGGCACACATCAGGTCTGGTACACAGCATTGCATACATGATAGAACCTATGGCTGAAGCATAGGGAATGACTTTCATTTTCTCTCTATCTTCTGCAGTGGTCGGGCATTGAGTCTGACTCAACTTCACACCTTGTAACACAGGCAAGAACCCTTTCTTTGACTGATCCATTTTGAACTTCTTCAAAACTTTATCAAGGTATGTGCTTTGTGAAAGTCCAATTAAGCATCTTGATCTATCTCTATAGATCTTGATGCCCAATATGTAAGCAGCTTCACCGAGGTCTTTCATCGAAAAACTCTTAATCAAGTATCCCTTTATGCTATCCAGAAATTCTATATCATTTCCAATCAACAATATGTCATCCGCATATAAAATTAGAAATGCTACAGAGCTCCCAGTCACTTTCTTGTAAATACAGGATTCTCCAAAAGTTTGTATAAAACCATATGCTTTGATCACACTATCAAAGTGTTGATTCCAACTCCGAGAGGCTTGCACCTGTCCATAAATGGATCGCTGGAGCTTGCACACTTTGTTAGCACCCTTTGGATCGACAAAACCTTCTGGTTGCATACAACTCTTCTTCCAGAAATCCATTCAGGAATGCAGTTTTTATATCCATCTGCCAAATTTCATAATCATAAAATGCGACAATTGCTAACATGATTCGACAGACTTAAGCATCGCTACGGGTGAGAAAGTCTCATCATAGTCAACTCCCTGAACTTGTCGAAAACCTTTCACAACAAGTCGAGCTTTGTAGATAGTAACATTACTGTTAGCGTCAGTCTTCTTCTTGAAGATCCATTTATTTTCTATGGCTTGCCGATTATCGGGCAAATCCACCAAAGTCCACACTTTGTTCTCATAAATGGATCCCATCTCATATTTCATGGCCTCAAACCATTTTGTGGAATCTGGGCTCATCATCGCTTCTTCATAGTTCGTAGGTTCACCATGGTCTAGTAACATGACTTCCAGAACAGGATTACCGTACCACTCTGGTGCGGATCTCACTCTGGAAGACCTACGAGGTTCGGTAGTAACTTGATCTGAAGTTTCATGATCATCATCATTAGCTTCCTCACTAATTGGTGTAGGAATCACTGGAACTAATTTTTATGATGAACTACTTTCCAATAAGGGAGAAGGTACAATTACCTCATCAAGTTCTACTTTCCTCCCACTCACTTCTTTCGAGAGAAACTCCTTCTCTAGAAAGGATCCATTCTTAGCAACAAAGATTTTTCCTTCGGATCTGTGATAGAAGGTGTACCCAACAGTTTCCTTTGGGTATCCTATGAAGAAGAACTTCTTCAATTTGGGTTCGAGCTTAGCAGGTTGAAGCTTTTTGACACAAGCATTGCATCCCCAAACTTTAAGAAACGACAACTTTGGTTTCTTGCCAAACCACGGTTCATAAGGCGTCGTCTCAACGGATTTTGATGATGCCCAATTTAAAGTGAATGAAGCATAACCCCAAAACGATAGCGGTAAATCAGTAACATCATAGATCGCACCATATCCAATAAAGTACGGTTACGAAGTTCAGAGACACCATTTCGCTGTGGTGTTCCAGGTGGCGTAAGTTGTGAAACTATTCCACATTGTTTCAAATGAAGACCAAAATCGTAACTCAAATATTCGCATCCACGATCAGATCGTAGAAACTTTATTTTCTTATAACGATGATTTTCCACTTCACTCTGAAACTCTTTGAACTTTTCAAATGTTTCAGACTTATGCTTCATTAAGTAGATATACCCATATCTGCTCAAATCATCTGTAAAGGTAAGAAAATAACGATACCCACCACGAGCCTCAACACTCATTGGACCGCATACATCGGTATGTATTATTTCCAATAATTCAGTAGCTCGTTCCATTGTTCCGGAGAACGGAGTTTTAGTCATCTTGCACATGAGGCACGGTTCGCAAGCACCAAGTGATTTATAATCAAGTGATTCCAAAAGTCCATCAGCATGGAGTTTCTTCATGCGCTTTACACTGATATGACCCAAACGGCAATGCCGTAAATTAGTTCCACTATCATTATCAACTTTGCATCTTTTGGCTTCAATATTATGAACATGTGTATCATCATGATCGAGATTCAACAAAAATAGACCACTCAGCAAGGGTGCATGACCATAAAAGATATTGCTCATATAAATAAGAGAATAATGGTGTTCTATTTATACTTCCACAGCCTTTAGCATTGCGAAGAGCTCGGGAATTGTCTTGTTCATCCCTTGCATATTATAGTTCATCATGAAGCCTTTATAGCTTGGTGGCAGTGATTGAAGAACTCTATCAATGACACTATCATCAGGAAGATTAACTCCCAGCTGAGTCAAGTGGTTATGGTACCCAGACATTCTTAGTATGTGTTCACTGACAGAACTATTCTCCTCCATTTTGCGGTTGTAGAACTTGTTGGAGACTTCATATCTCTCAACTCGGTCATTTGCTTGAAATATTAACTTCAACTCTTGGAACATCTCATATGCTCCATGACGTTTAAAACGTCTTTGAAGTCCCGATTCTAAGCCGTAGAGCATGGCACACTGAACTATCGAGTAGTCATCAACACGCGTCTGCCAGGCATTCACAATGTCTGCAGTTGCTGGCGCGGGTGGTACACCTAACGGTGCTTCCAGGACGTAATTCTTCTGTGCAGCAATGAGGATAATCCTCAAGTTACGGACCCAGTCCGTGTAGTTGCTGCCATCATCTTTCAACTTAGCTTTCTCTATGAACGCATTAAAATTCAAAGGAACGGTAGCACGGGCCATTGATCTACAATAACATAGACATGCAAAATAACTATCAGGACTAAGTTCATGATAAATTAAAGTTCAATTAATCATATTGCTTAAGAACTTCCACTTAGATAGACATCCCTCTAGTCATCTAAATGATCACGTGATCCAAATCAACTAAACCATGTCCGATCATCACGTGAGATGGAGTAGCTTTCAAAGGTGAACATCACTATGTTGATCATATCTACTATATGATTCACGTTTGACCTTTCGGTCTCCGTGTTCCGAGGCCATATCTGCATATGCTAGGCTCGTCAAGTTTAACCCGAGTATTCTGTGTGTGCAAAACTGGCTTGCACCTGTTGTATGTGAACGTAGAGCTTATCACACCCGATCATCACGTGGTGTCTCGGCATGACGAACTGTAGCAACGGTGCATACTCAGGGAGAACACTTATACCTTGAAATTTAGTAAGGGATCATCTTATAATGCTACCGCCGTACTAAGAAAAATAAGATGCATAAAAGATAAACATCACATGCAATCAAAAAATGTGACATGATATGGTCATCATCATCTTGTGCTTATGATGTCCATGACGGAAGCATCGTCATGATCTCCATTGTCACCGATGCGACACCTTGATCTCCATCGTAGCATCGTTGTCGTCTCGCCAACTATTGCTTCTATGACTATCGCTACCGCTTAGTGACAAAGTAAAACAATTACATGGCGATTGCATTGCATACAATAAAGCGACAACCATATGGCTCCTGCCAGTTGCCGATAACTCTATTACAAAACATGATCATCTCATACAACAATTTATATCACATCATGTCTTGACCATATCACATCACAACAAGCCCTGCAAAAACAAGTTAGACGTCCTCTACTTTGTTGTTGCAAGTTTTACGTGGTTGCAACGGGCTTCTAGCAAGAACCGTTCTTACCTACGCATCAAAACCACAACGATTTTTTATCAAGTGTGCTGTTTTAACCTTCAACAAGGACCGGCCGTAGTCAAACTCGATTCAACTAAAGTTGAAGAAACAGACACCCGCCAGCCACCTATGTGCAAAAGCACATCGGTAGAACCAGCCTCATGAACGCGGTCATGTAATGTCGGTTCGGGCCACTTCATCCAACAATACCGCTGAATCAAAGTAAGACGTTGGTGGTAAGCAGTATGACTATTATCGCCCACAACTCATTGTGTTCTACTCGTGCATAAAACATCTACGCATAGACCTCGCTCGGAACCAGCCTCATGAATGCAGTAATTTCAAAAAAAAAATCCTACGATCACACAAGATCTATCTAAGAGATGCATAGCAACGAGAGGGGAGAGTGTGTCCACATACCCTCGTAGACCGAAAGCGGAAGCGTTTAGTTAACGCGGTTGATGTAGTCGAACGTCTTCGCGATCCAACCGATCCAAGTACTGAACGTACGACACCTCCGCGTTCAGCACATGTTCAGCTCGATGACGTCCCTCATGCTCTTGATCCAGTTGAGGATGAGGTGAGTTCCGTCAGCACAACGGCGTGGCGACGGTGATGATGATGCTACCGACGCAGGGCTTCGCCTAAGCACTACGATGGTATGATCGAGGTGTGTAACTGTGGAGGGGGGCACCGCACACGGTTAAGAGAAACTTATGTCCTAGGGTGCCCCCCTGCCCCAGTATATAAAGGAGGGAGGGGGACGCCGGCCGGCCCTATGGCGCGCCCCAAGAGGAGGGGTCCTACCAGGACTTCTAGTCATAGTAGGATTCCCCTCCAAGGAAGAGAGGGGGAAGGAAGGAGAGGTAGAGGGAGTAGGAAAGGGGGGCGCCAGCCCCCTTCCCTTGTCCAATTCAGACTCCAGGGGGGCTGCGGCCTTCCCTGGCTGCCCTCTTCTCTCTCCACTAAGGCCCATGGTGGCCCATTAGTACCCCCGTGGGGTTCCGGTAACCCCTCCGACACTCCTGTTTTACCTGAAACTTCCCAGAACACTTCCGGTGTCCGAATAACATGGTCCAATATATCAATTTTTATGTCGCGACCATTTTGAGACTCCTCGTCACGTCCGTGATCTCATCCGGGACTCCGAACAAACTTCAGTCATCAAAAACACATAACTCATAATACATATCATCATTGAACGTTAAGCGTGCAGACCCTACGGGTTCGAGAACTATGTAGACATGACCGCGACACATCTCCAGTCAATAACCAATAGCGGAACCTGGATACTCATATTGGCTCCTACATATTCTACAAAGAACTTTTATCGGTCAAACCGCATAACAACATACATTGTTCCCTTTGTCATCGGTATGTTACTTACCTGAGATTCGATCGTCGGTATCATCATACCTAGTTCAATCTCGTTACCGGCAAGTCTCTTTACTCATTCCGTAATACTTCATCCCGCAACTAACTCATTAGTCACATTGCTTGTAAGGCTTATAGTGATGAGCATTACCAAGAGGGCCCAGAGATACCTCTCCGAAACACGGAGTGACAAAATCCTAATCTCGATCTATGCCAACCCAACAAACACCTTCGGAGACACCTGTAGAGCATCTTTATAATCACCCATTTACGTTGTGACGTTTGATAGCACACAAAGTGTTCCTCCGGTATTCGGGAGTTGCATAATCACATAGTATGAGGAGCATGTATAAGTCATGAAGAAAGCAGTAGCAATGAAACTGTAATGGTCAAAATGCAAAGCTAACGGATGGGTCATGTCCATCACATCATTCTCCTAATGATGTGATCGCGTTCATCAAATGACAACACATGTCTATGGTTAGGAAACATAACCATATTTGATTAACGAGCTAGTCTAGTAGAGACATACTAGGGACACTTTGTTTTGTCTATGTATTCACACATGTACTAAGTTTCCGGTTAATAAAATTCTAGCATGAATAATAAAAATTTATCATGAAATAAGGAAATAAATAATAACTTTATTATTGCCTCTAGGGCATATTTCCTTCAATAATCGCGTGATATGATGGAAATTGTGTGTGTGGCTTGAGTTGCCGCCGAATTGTGCTTGAGTTGCCTATGTTTTGTCGAAATGTCGATTTGTTTCTGTTTCGGCGAATTTCGCACAAACTCTATATGTCCTATTTTTAGGGAAGGTCATGCCGAATTTTTGTATGACTTTGATGCATGCACGCATTTTTATAATCAATTTTTTTATTACCATGCAGGCGTTCATGATGGTCAGTAGAACGATGGCGGACAGGTGGTTGTGTTGGGGAACGTAGTAATTTCAAAAAAATTCCTACGCACACGCAAGATCATGGTGATTTATAGCAACGAGCGGGGAGAGCGAGTCCACGTACCCTCGTAGACTGAAAGCGGAAGCATTAGCACGACGCGGTTAATGTAGTCGTACGTCTTCATGATCCGACCGATCCAAGTACCGAACATACGGCACCTCCGGGTTCAACACACTTTCAGCTCGATGACGTCCCGCGAACTCCGATCCAGCAGAGCTTGACAAGAGAGTACCATCAGCACGACGGCGTGATGACGGTGATGATGTTGCTACCGACGCAGGGCTTCGCCTAAGAACCGCTACGATATGACCGAGGTGGAGGGGGGCACCGCACACGGCTGGGAGAAATCAACAGATGAACTTGTGTGTCTATGGGGTGCCCCCTCCCCCGTATATAAAGGAGTAGAGGAGGGGAGGGCCGGCCCTCTCTTGGGCGCGCCATAGGGGAGTCCTACTCCCACCGGGAGTAGGATTCCCCTTCCAAGTTGGAGTAGGAGAGGTAGGAAAGGGGAGGGAGAGAAGATGGAAAGGGGGGGCGGCCTACTCAACCAATTCGGATTGGGCTTGGGGGGGGGGGCGCCCCCTCCTAGCCTTCCTCCTCCTCTATTCCACTAAGGCCCAATAAGGCCCATACACTCCCCGGCGAATTCCCGTAACTCTCCGGTACTCCGATAAATACCCAAATCACTCGAAACCTTTCCGATGTCCGAATATAGTCGTCCAATATATCGATCTTTACATCTCAACCATTTTGAAACTCCTCGTCATGTCCCCGACCTCATCCGGGACTCCGAACTACCTTTGGTACATCAAAACATATAAATTCATATTACAGATCGCCACCGAACTTTAAGCGTGCGGACCCTACGGGATTGAGAACTATGTAGACATGACCAAGACAGGTCTCCGGTCAATAACCAATAGCGGAACCTAGATACTCATATTGTCTCTTACATATTCTATGAAGATCTTTATCGGTCAAAACGCATAACAACATACGTTGTTCCCTTTGTCATCGGTATGTTACTTGCCCGAGATTCGATCGTCGGTATCTCAATACCTAGCTCAATCTCGTTACCGAAAATCTCTTTACTCGTTCCGTAATGCATCATCCCGCAACTAAATCATTAGTCACATTGCTTGCAAGGCTTATAGTGATGTGCATTACCTAGAGGGCCCAGAGATACCTCTCCGACAATTGGAGTGACAAATCCTAATCTCGATCTATGCCAACTCAGCAAGTACCATCAGAGACACCTCTAGAGCACCTTTATAATCACCCATTTACGTTGTGACGTTTGCTAGCACACAAAGTGTTCCTCCGGTATCTGGGAGTTGCATAATCTCATAGTCATAGGAACATGTATAAGTCATGAAGAAAGCAATAGCAATATACTAAATGATCAAGTGCTAAGCTAACGGAATGGGTCAATTCAATCACATCATTCTCCAATGATGTGACCCCGTTAATCAAATGACAACTCATGTCTATGGCTTGGAAACATAACCATCTTTGATTCAACGAGCTAGTCAAGTAGAGGCATACTAGTGACACTTTGTTTGTCTATGTATTCACACATGTACTAAGTTTCCGGTTAATACAAATCTAGCATAAATAATAAACATTTATCATGAAATAAGGAAATAAATAATAACTTTATTATTGCCTCTAGGGCATATTTCCTTCAGTCTCCCACTTGCACTAGAGTCAATAATCTAGTTCACATCACCATGTGATTTAACACCAATATTCACATCTGTATGTGATTAACACCCATAATTCACATCGTCATGTGACCAACACCCGAAGGGTTTACTTGAGTCAATAATCTAGTTCACATCACTATGTGATTAACACCCAAAGAGTACTAAGGTATAATCATGTTTTGCTTGTGAGAGAAGTTTAGTCAACGGGTATGTCACATTCAGAGTCGTATGTATTTTGCAAATATTCTATGTCTACAATGCTCTGCACGGAGCTACTCTAGCTAATTGCTCCCACTATCAATATTGATGACCCAAAAGTATAGGGGGTCTATCGTAGTCCTTTCGATAAGTAAGGGTGTCAAACCCAACGAGGAGCTGAAGGAAATGATAAGCGGTTTCCAGCAAGGTATTCTCTACAGGTACTGAAATAAGTGGTAACAGATAGTTTTGTGATAAGATAAATTGTAACGAGCAACAAGTAACAAGAGTAAATAAAAGCGCAGCAAGGTGGCCCAATCCTTTTTGTAACAAAGGACAAGCCTGGACAAACTCTTATAATAGGAAAAGCGCTCCCGAGGACACATGGGAATATCGTCAAGCTAGTTTTCATCACGTTCATATGATTCGTGTTCGGTACTTTGATAATTTGATATGTGGGTGGACTGGTGCTTGGGTGCTGTTCTTACTTGAACAAGCATCCCACTTATGATTAACCTCTATTGCAAGCATCTACAACAAAAGTATTAAGGTAAACCTAACCATAGCATGAAACAAGTGGATCCAAATCAGCCCCTTACGAAGCAACGCTTAAACTAGGGTTTAAGCTTCTGTCACTCTAGCAACCCATCATCTACTTATTACTTCCCAATACCTTCCTCTAGGCCCAAATAATGGTGAAGTGTTATGTAGTCGACGTTCACATAACACCACTAGAGGCTAGACAACATACATCTCATCAAAATATCGAACGAATACGAAATTCACATGACTACTAATAGGAAGACTTCTCCCTTGTCCTGAGGAACAAACGTAACTACTCATAAAGCATATTCATGTTCATAATCAAAGGGGTAATAATATGCATAAAGGATATGAACATATGATCTTCCACCAAGTAAACCAACTAGCATCAACTACAAGGAGTAATCAACACTACTAGCAACCTACTAGCACCAATCCCGGACTTGGAGACAAGAATTGGATACAAGAGATGAACTAGGGTTTGGAGATGAGATGGTGCTGGTGAAGATGTTGATGGAGATTGCCCTCTCCCGATGAGAGGAGCGTTGGTGATGATGATGGCGATGATTTCCCCCTCTCGGAGGGAAGTGTCCCCGGCAGAACAGCTCCGCCGGAGCCCTAGATTGATTCCGCCAAGGTTCCGCCTCGTGGCGGCGGAATCTCGTCCCGAAAGATTGCTTAATTTTTTTTCTCATCGAAAGACTTCATATAGGAGAAGATGGGCATCGGAGAGCCACCAGGGGGCCCACGAGGTAGGGGGGCGCGCCCCCCACCCTCGTGAGCAGGGTGTGGGCCCCCTGGCCTTCATCTTTGGCGACGATTTTTCTTTATTTTTTTTAAGATATTCTGTGGAGTTTCAGGACTTTTGGAGTTGCACAGAATAGGTCTCCAATATTTGCTCCTTTTCCAGGCCAGAATTCCAGCTGCCGGCATTCTCCCTCTTCATGTAAACCTTGTAAAATAAGAGAGAATAACCATAAGTATTGTGACATAACGTGAAATAACAGCCCATAATGCGATAAATATCGATATAAAAGCATGATGCAAAATGGACGTATCAACTCCCCCAAGCTTAGACCTCGCTTGTCCTCAAGCGAAAAGCCGATAACAATAAATATGTCCTCATGTTTAGAGGTAGATAAAGATAGGGGCTTGTAGTTTTGCCCCACAACTTTTTACCTCAAGGGTAATGTCAACAATAATAATTCATGCTCCCCTACATCCAATTAGATATGTATATCATGTTCTTTCCAACATGCTGAGCTTGCCAAAGCATAAAATGAAAAAGGAAAGGTGAAGATCACCGTGACTCTTGCATAAGGTAGAAGATAATCAACAGCAACTAAAATATGTGTATATCCATTAGAGGCAGGAAAAGGTCCCATATAATCAAAGCCCCAAACATCAAATGGTTCAATAACCAGTGAATAATTCATAGGCATTTCTTGACGTCTACTAATATTACCAATTCTTTGACATTCATCGCAAGACAAAACAAACTTACGGGCATCTTTGAAGAGAGTGGGCCAATAAAACCCGGATTGCAATACCTTATGTGCAGTTCTATCTCCAGCATGGTGTGCTCCATAAGCTTTGGAGTGACACTTGCATAGGATCTATTCCTGTTCATGCTCAGGCACACAACGTCTAATAACACCATCTACTCCTTCTTTATAAAGATGTGGGTCATCCCAAAAGTAATGTCGCAAATTATAAAAGAACTTTTTCTTTTGTTGGTATGTGAAGCTAGGTGGTATAAATTTAGCAACAATATAATCTTATATTAACTAATTGAAAGCACCATACGAGGTTCCACGTTAATCCTTCAAATTAAGATTATTGTCCGTCCGATCTTGAGTTTAACTATCTAAAGCCATTGGATGAGGTCTCATGAGTCCTCACGTCATGTCCCACCTCCCACGTCCTTGGATGAGGTTTCATGAGTCCACACTTGATGTCCAACCTCCCACGTCCTTTCTACCAATATGTTCCAGGAATTCAAAGAATATCTTCCTCCACGCCAGAAAAAAAAGAGAACATCTTCCACGCTGTAAAGAAACAAACAATCCCTAGCGCACGCCTTCGTCGCTCGATCCTATACCCCTGCCGAGCCGCTGACGCACCATCTACCCATGCAGCCCGTGCTCCTCCTCCTCCTCCTCCTCCTCCGCCTCCTCCTCCGGTGCTCCTCCTCCCATGCCTTCTCCACGCTTCATGTCGTAATCTAATAATTATGATCCAGGCAGCCTCCCGCCGATCTGTTCGTCTGCAATCTTTGAATCTCGATTGCGCCAACAACGCCGCAAGCCATCTTGGCTTAGGATAAGGTAGTTCCAATCTCAGCTTCCATGCCCGACGAAACTACAGTCCAATGCATTTGAGAAGGCGGTGCATTGATGGCAGTTTGTATCAGATTTGATAGTCACAAGCCATCTTGCCGAGGATAAGGTAGTTCCAATCTCAGCTTCCATGCCTGACCAAACTGCAATCCAATTCAGTCGAGAAGGCGGTGCATTGATGGCAGTTTGTCTCAGATTTGATAGCCGTCATTTTTGGTGAAGCCGCCTGTTAGATTGCAGGTATGCAAGGGGCAAGAAGGGAGCATGTTTTCGTTTTTTGAGGATTTTTTATGTTGTGCTCTTGCAATTTAAGATTTGGTATATAATGAGAAAGTACAACCAATAGTTATGTTCTGAGAGATTTTTATGATATGCTTTCTTTAATTGCAGACCTATGTATTACTTGGATGGCTTGGATTTCTAGGTGCTATACAATTCAAAAAGGGATTCACTTCACCAAAGACATGGACATACTTCTGCACAGGTAGCTCAGGTACCTCTTCTAATTTTGTTGAAAAGCGGATTAGTTGTTTGGAGCATTACATGGTTTATTCGGTCTACATCTCCATGTTTCTTAAAAGCAAAAAAATACGTGTTTGTTTAGTGGATCTATTATTTCAATTTTATGCCCATCTAATTACCCAACATGATATGTGCATATTAGAAGAACAAACTATACTTTATTCTGATGGAATTTTTTGATAGTGTGTTTCCAGACATGGATTGTATATGTATGCATTCAGGAGGTCAAGTTAACCTCTTCGTAGGATTTAATCATATTTTTCTGCTTGGTTAGTTTTAATATCGTACTTTTTAAATTGATGTACTATAAATAATTAAAACATAGGCGAGTTGATTGTTGTACAGTTTAGTTGTATGGAGCTGGGACTTGCTTAGTAAGAGTTGTTATGTAATTAAGACCTGACCAAATAACACTAATAAACTTCCTAGAAATTTGTGTGTGCTGACCGAATCCATGACTAAACTATATGTTCCAAGAATGCCGCCACTCGGATTCGAACCGAGATGCTTGAGCTCTGCTTCCTAAGAGCAGCGTGTCTACCAATTTCATGCAATTCATATAAATATGTTATACATGCATATCCAGACTTTCATGCATCGTGAGCAGATCACTTCAGTGTCCATTGGTTTCTTTAACAATATCAGAACCAGGCATAGATCTCATACAATGGGTTATATATTAAAGTAAAGAATCATGTTTTATGCTTCACATTCATATTTAAAGTGGGTCCCCTGTTTTCTGCAACTCTTCTTTTTTACATAATATGGAAAGTTCTGTAGCAAAAAGGACGCTCACTGAGCACGTGTTACCGATTACCTAATGAAAGCCCAGGTGATGAAGAGGATATCAAGTCGAGAGCCGCCGACGAGGATATATGTGGCTCGATGAGCTTCTCATCCAAGCCGGGTGCAGGAATTTGCTTCATACAATTCTATCTTCTTAACACTAATTTTCTATTTTTGCATCATGCATGGATGATGAGCTCATATAACTTCAAAGAGCATGGATCATATGATTAGTTGCAAGGGGGCTACGATAAAAAAGGATTACTGATGCTTACCATACATTACGTATATAGGCACACACAGTTTGTTATTGGTATGTATAAATATATGGTCTATGTTTTCATTTTCACCATGTACGAAAGAGAGCAAAGCCTATCAAAAACAGGAGGAGTGAACTACATCTATTGAATCCATGATTTGCTATACTAATTAATAGGGGGAATTAGGCTACATGTATGGATAATGTTATGGGCAACCTGTAGATTCCTAGGCAAGTACAAGTTGGTTGCCTGCCAGCACACTACTGTCCTAACTAAACTGGCATGCATGTAACACATGCACAATACTAGAGAAGGATTCAATTAGTATGACATTCAGAAGACGATTTTCACAAATAATTGTCAGTTTAATTGTTGTTTTGACAGTGGTCTTCATGCCAAATATATTTTGTGAACCATTATGGCGAGCTGCATGTAAAAATTATAGAAGGAGAAGCAACTGAAGTCCTAAAGTATATTACATGGACCAGACAACCCAAAGTACTAGAATAGGGAAATAACCAAGAAAAGAGCTACAAGAGGAGTTCATGCCAAATATGCATCAGAACGAGTGGGTAAGAATTGTAGCTCAGGTTCTTTCTTCTTGGTTTTGTTATAGAAATCTTGCTGTGATAGCACACAAAAAATGCTAGAGCAGTACGTAATGCAATAAATTTATGTAATTTAATTTATTATAGCAACAACAACAAGAAAAATAGAAGGCGAGTTATTTGCTAGGATACATAGATCTTTCTACTGTAGATTTTTCTATTATCATGGTCTTTAAGATATGAGTTATAACATATAGAGTAGAAGGTTCTTCACCATATACTCCATATCGTTAGTTTTATTGCAGACTATTACATGAGAGTAGATATCTCGGTCTTACCTTGAATTTTTATTATAATTGACACTCGGATGACCAAGAAGCTATTATGAATTATGAAGCACAGAAAAATGGGTAAATTACAACTTTCAGTAGCCCCTTGGTGGCTTACACTTCTGATTTTGTGACAGCTGGCAACACCATGCCATTGTATACTGCTACATGAGTGTGCGGCAGGTAAAATTGATGTGCTACATGTGTGTATAACTCTGATTGTCGGCCCGTGTAACCCTAAAAATTAGAAGAAGAAAAAATCTATTGATGATTCAACATTATAGCTTTCTAGGTAATCTTTCGGCATGTCTATGTTTTTTTCTTCTACACAAGAATGCATATGGAACTTGGTTACAGAAAATAAAAATGTATCTGGAACTTCTCTCTACCAGCAAGCCATTTTGTTGTTTAAACAGTCCATATTTTGTGGATTTCCTATTTCCTAAATACAAGTCTCATTACTTTTAGGACATCTAATACATGAATATTAGCATCCAACTTCAGTGCTACTATTATAAACAATATATAACATGACCAATACGAAATGTAGTAGTTTTTTTTCTAGATTATGATCACAAGAGAAGTGACCAGGCATATTCGATGAATACCGGCCAATAGTATGATATGAAAGCATTCTCACCATGCTAAATAGATACTAGCTCCATATTTTGAATTATTCTTCCCTTGAAATGCCGTTTTATTTATGTTTTGAACTCAAAACATGCGACATTGTTTACCCCCTACAACTATCTTCATGAAAACATTACTTTTTTTTTCGTTCCACATGAAAACATTACTAATGTGTGTTACTAAGATAGAAAGTGGTAGAAACAAACTATGCAGACATTTGTCTTTCAGTGTAACTTGCAAATAAAGATATTTTGCAGTTTTTTGAAATGAGCTCAAAGGACCCACTCAAGATTTCCTCCCACGCACACAATATATGATGACATATTAGTGCCACTAGATTTAGATGGCAGGAAACCATAGAACAATTGTACCTACGCTATAATGAAAGGAAAAGGTTGTATCTTTTTGTGATGGAATATAAATGTATCCCTCTAGAATAAGGAACGATACCTAATAATTCAGCCCTCCGGGAGACATGAACATTAGAATATTGGTGGATATTGTCAGTTATCATGCATTATCAATTTGTTTCATTTATATGTAATGTGAGTAACATATCTAGCAACCAGTCTCGAAAGTAAAACAATGTGGTATTAGTGTAATATAATTAGTAAACCGCATACTATATGTAAATTTCTAATCAGGGACATATTCAAAACAATATATCATTTGTGCTACACGGTAACCAATATGCATTATTGTCTGTTATGGTTGCAATTATTCCAAATTATATAGTAATTAATTTTAGAATTTTCATTCCAATAAGCATTGCATTCAAGAAAGATATTATGGTAATTTCAACTTACATACATCTACCTACAATATGCTAGCCCGTGCGGACGCACGAGTTGACGACTAGTTAGCATAATCAGCATACCATGGAGTGCTAAGAGAAGTGCTTATGACATTTAATTGTTCATCAGGAAAGCTATCATCAATAGGTAGTGGGTCATCAAGAACATTCTCTAACCTAGATAAGTTATCTGCAACGGGGTTCTCAGCTCCTTTCCTATCAACAATATGCAAATCAAATTCTTGCAGCAAGAGAACCCATCTAATAAGTCTAGGTTTAGCATCTTTATTTTCCATAAGATATTTAATAGCAGCATGATCAGTGTGAATATTTACTTTAGAATCAACAATATAGGGTCTGAATTTATCACAAGCAAATACAACTGCTAAAAGTTCCTTTTTGGTAGTAGCATAATTTCTTTGAGCATTTTCTAGAGTCTTACTAGCATAATGGGTAACATTTAATTTCTTATCAACTCTTTGCCCTAGAACAGCACCTACAGCATAATCACTAGCATCACACATAATTTCAAAGGGTAAATTCCAATCAGGTGGCTGAACAACAGGTGCAGAGACTAATGCTTTCTTAAGTATTTCAAATGCTTCTACACAATCATCATCAAAGACAAATGGTACATCTTTTGTAATAAATTAGTCAGAGGCCGAGAAATTTTTGAGAAGTCCTTAATGAACCTCCTATAAAACCCGGGTGACCAAGGAAACTTATTATACCTTTGATGTCCTTGGGACATGGCATCTTTTCAATAGCATCAACCTTGGCTTTATCAACTTCAATACCTCTTTCAGAAACTTTGTGCCCCAAGACAATACCTTCATTAACCATAAAGTGGCACTTTTCCCAATTCAAGACAAGATTAGTTTCTTCACATCTCTGCAAAACTCGATCAAGATTGCTCAAGCAATCATCAAAAGAGGAACCATAGACGGAAAAGTCGTCCATGAAAACCTCACAAATCTTTTCACAAAAGTCAGAGAATATAGCCATCATACATCTTTGAAAGGTAGCATGTGCATTACATAAACAAAAAAAGGCATACGTCTATAAGCAAAAGTACCAAAAAGGCATGTAAAAGTAGTCTTTGATTGATCTTTAGCCGACACAGGTATTTGAGAGAAACCAGAATAACCATATAGAAAGCAATAATGTGTATGTTTGCATAATCTTTCTAGCATTTGATCAATAAAAGGTAAGGGTAATGATATTTCTTAGTAGCTTTATTTAATTTGGAAATCAATTACCATCCTATAACCTGTGATAATTCTTTGCGGGATCAATTCATCTTTATCATTAGGGACAACAGTAATACCTCCCTTCTTAGGGATACAATGGACAGGACTTACCCACTGACTATCAGCAACGGGATAAATTATACCTGCCTCCAGAAGCTTTAATATTTATTTTCTTACCACTTCTTTCATTTTAGGATTCAAACGTCGTTGAGGATCATGAACTGGTTTGGCATCCGCTTCCAAATTTATTTTATGCTGACATAGAGTGGGACTAATGCCCTTAAGATCATCAAGAGTATATCCAATAGCGGCACGATGCTTCTTCAGAGTTTTCAATAATCTTTCTTCTTCATGCTCTGAAAGGTTAGCACTAATAATAACAGGATATATTTTCTTTTCATCAAGATAAGCATATTTAAGATTATCGAACAGCGGTTTAAGATCAAACACGGGATCATCCTTGGGTGGAGGAGGATCCCTAGGATTTCAACAGGCAAATTATGTTGCGAATAGGTTCCTGTTTAAAGAATACTTCATCTATTTCCCTTCTTTCATTCATGAACATCTCATTTTCATGGTCTAGCAAATAGTGTTCTAAAGGATCACTAGGAGGTACGGCAATAGAAGCAAGACCAATAATTTCATCCTTACTAGGCAATTCTTCCTCACGATGTTGTTTACTAAATTTAGAGAAATTAAACTCATGAACCATATCATCCAAGCCAATAGTAACAACATTCTTTTTGCAATCTATCCTAGCATTAACAGTATTCAGGAAGGGTCTACCAAATATAATGGGACAAAAGCTATCTTGTGGAGAACCAAGAACAAGAAAATCAGCAGGATATTTGGTTTTTCCACACAAGACTTCAACATCTCTAACAATTCCCATTGCAGATATAGTATCTCTATTGGCAAGTTTAATTGTAACATCAATATCTTCTAACTCAGCAGGTGCAATATCATGCATAATTTATTTATATAAGTCAATGGGTATAACACTAGCACTAGCACCCATATCACATAAGCCATGATAACAATGATCTCCTATTTTAACAGAAATAACAGGCACGCCTACCACAGGTCTATGTTTATCTTTAGCACACGGTTTAGCAATTCTAGCAGTTTCACCGCAGAATTGAATAACATGCCCATCAATATTATCAGACAAGAGATCTTTAACAATAGCAATATTAGGTTCTACTTTAACTTGCTCAGGAGGTGTATAAGTTCTAATATTGCTTTTACGAACAATAGTTGAAGCTTTAGCATGATCCTTTACTCTAACAGGGAAAGGTGGTGTCTCAACATAAGAGGTAGGAACAATAGGATCATTATAAGTGATAGTCTTTTCTTCAACTTTAATAGGTGCAGCTACTTTTACTTCTATGGGAGGATGATATTTAAACCACTTCTCCTTAGGGAGATCAACATAAGTAGCAAAAGATTCACAGAAAGAAGCTACTATCTCAGAGTCAAGTCCATATTTAGTGCTAAACTTACGGAAAATATCGGTATCCATAAAAGTTTAACACAATCAAACTTAGGCGTCATACCTGACTCCTTACCTTCGTCGAGGTCCCAATCTTCAGAGTTGCGTTTAATTCTATCCAATAAATTCCATTTAAATTCAATATTCTTCATCATAAAAGAGCCAACACAAGAAGTATCGAGCATGGTGCGATTGTTATCGAAAGCCGAGCATAAAAATTCTGAAGAATTGTCACTCTTGAGAGCTCATGATTGGGGCATGAATATAACATTGATTTAAGCCTCCCCAAGCTTGAGCGATGCTTTCTCCTTCGCGAGGCCAAAAATTATATATATAATTGCGATCACGATGAACAAGATGCATAGGGTGATACTTTTGATGAAATTCCAATTTCAATCTTTTATAGTTCCATGATCTCCTATCATCACATAACCTATACCATGTCAATGCGTCTTCCTTCAAAGATAAAGGGAAGACCTTCTTCTTAACAACATCATCGGGTATACCTGCAAGCTTAAATAATCCACAAACTTCATCCACATAGAGTAGATCCTCATCAGGATGCTTTGTTCCATCTCCTGTAAAAGTGTTAGCTAGCAGTTTTTCCATCATACCCGAAGGAACTTCAAAAGGAGTTTCATTTTCAATAGGTTCAGTAGGTTGAGGAGCAACTCTTTGCTCTCTTTGGGACGGGTGAAGATACCCTGAACAAGCCCCTCAGAGAATTACTTTCCATAGTAACAAGTGACAGAAAATTTAAGCACACTATATAAATTTTTCCTTACCAAAGGCGCTACACTCCCCGGCAACGGCGCCAGAAAAGAGTCTTGATGACCCACAAGTATAGGGGATCTATCGTAGTCCTTTTGATAAGTAAGAGTGTCGAACCCAACGAGGAGCAGAAGGAAAGGATAAGCGGTTTCCAGCAAGGTATTCTCTGCAGGTACTGAAATAAGTGGTAACAGATAGTTTTGTGATAAGATAAATTGTAACGAGCAACAAGTAACAAGAGTAAATAAAGTGCAGCAAGGTGGCCTAATCCTTTTTGTAACAAAGGACAAGCCTGGACAAACTCTTATAATAGGAAAAGCGCTCCGAGGACACATGGGAATATCGTCAAGCTAGTTTTCATCACGTTCATATGATTCGCGTTCGGTACTTTGATAATTTGATATGTGGGTGGACCGGTGCTTGGGTGCTGTTCTTACTTGAACAAGCATCCCACTTATGATTAAACTCTATTGCAAGCATCCGCAACTACAACAAAACTATTAAGGTAAACCTAACCATAGCATGAAACAAGTGGATCCAAATCAGCCCCTTACGAAGCAACGCATAAACTAGGGTTTAAGCTTCTATCACTCTAGCAACCCATCATCTACTTATTACTTCCCAATGCCTTCCTCTAGGCCCAAATAATGGTGAAGTGTTATGTATTCAACGTTCACATAACACCACTAGAGACTAGACAACATACATCTCATCAAAATATCGAATGAATACCAAATTCACATGACTACTAATAGCAACACTTCTCCCTTGTCCTCAGGAACAAACGTAACTACTCACAAAGCATATTCATGTTCATAATCAGAGGGGTAATAATATGCATAAAGGATATGAACATATGATCTTCCACCAAGTAAACCAACTAGCATCAACTACAAGGAGTAATCAACACTACTAGCAACCTACTAGCACCAATCCCGGACTTGGAGACAAGAATTGGATACAAGAGATGAACTAGGGTTTGGAGATGAGATGGTGCTGGTGAAGATGTTGATGGAGATTGCCCTCTCCCGATGAGAGGAGGCGTTGGTGATGATGATGGCGATGATTTCCCCTCTCGGAGGGAAGTGTCCCCGGCGAGAACAGCTCCGCCGAGCCCTAGATTGATTCCGCCAAGGTTCCGCCTCGTGGCGGCGGAATCTCGTCGAAGATTGCTTAATTTTTTTCTCATCGAAAGACTTCATATAGGAGAAGATGGGCATCGGAGAGCCACCGGGGGCCCACGAGGTGAGGCGCGCCCCCACCCTCGTGAGCAGTGTGGGCCCCCGGCCTTCATCTTTGGCGGCGATTTTTCTTTATTTTTTAAGATATTCTGTGGAGTTTCAGGACTTTTGGAGTTGCATGTAATAGGTCTCCAATATTTGCTCCTTTTCCGGGGCGAATTCCAGCTGCCGCATTCTCCCTCGTCATGTAAACCTTGTAAAATAAGAGAGAATAACCATAAGTATTGTGACATAACATGAAATAACAGCCCATAATGCGATAAATATCGATATAAAAGCATGATGCAAAATGGACGTATCAAATATGTATCCAGATTGAGACTTAGAGACATCTGGATTGGTGTAAAAGCTTGCACCGATGTAACTCTTTACGACGAACTCTTTTATCACCTCCATAATCGAGAAACATTTCCTTAGTTCTCACTAAGGATATTCTTGACCACTGTCCAGTGATCTACTCCTAGATCAAAATTGTACTCCCTTGCCAAACTCAGAGCAAGGTATACAATATGTCGGGTACACGGCATCGCACACTTTATAGAACCTATGACTGAGACAGAGGGAATGACTTTTCATTCTCTTTCTATTTTCTGCCATGGTCGGGTTTCGAGTCTTACTCAACTTCACACCTTGGAACACAGGCAAGAACTCCTTCTTTGACTGTTCCATTTTGAATTACTTCAAAATCTTATCAAGGTATGTAATCATTGAAAAATCTTATCAAGCGTCTTGATCTATCTCTATAGATCTTGATGCTCAATGTGTAAGTAGCTTCACCGAGGTCTTTCTTTGAAAAACTCCTTTCAAACACTCCTTTATGCTTTCCAGAAAATTCTACATTATTTCTGATTAACAATATGTCATTCACATATACTTATCAGAAAGGTTGTAGTGCTCCCACTCACTTTCCTGTAAATACATGCTTCACCGCAAGTCTGTATAAAACTATATGCTTTGATCAACTCATGAAAGCGTATATTCCAACTCCGAGATGCTTGCACCAGTCCATAGATTGATAACTGGAGCTTGCACACTTTGTTAGCACCTTTAGGATTGACAAAACCTTCGGGTTGCATCATATACAACTCTTCTTTAATAAATTCATTAAGGAATGCAGTTTTGACATCCATTTGCCAGATTTCATAAAATGTGGCAATTTGCTAACATGATTCAGACAGACTTAAGCATTGCTACGAGTGAGAAAATCTCATCGTAGTCAACACCTTGAACTTTGTCAAAAACCTTTTTCGACAAGTTGAGCTTTGTAGATAGTAACACTACTATCAGTGTACGTCTTCCTCTTGAAGATCCATTTATTCTTAATGGCTTGCCGATCATCGGGCAAGTCAACCAAAGTCCACACTTTGTCCTCATACATGGATCCCATCTCAGATTTCATGGCTTCAAGCCATTTCGCGGAATCTTGGCTCATCATCGCTTCCTCATAGTCCATAGGTTCATCATGGTCTAGTAACATGACTTCTAGAATAGGATTACCGTACCACTTTGGTGCAGACCGTACTACGGAAGACCCTACGAGTTTACATAATAACTTGATCTGAAGTTTCATGATCATCATCATTAACTTCCTCACTAATTGGTGTCGGCATCACGGGAACTAATTTCTGTGATGAACTACTTTCCAATTCGGGAGAAGGTACAATTACCTCATCAAGTTCTACTTTCCTCCCACTCACTTCTTTCGAGAGAATCTCCTTCTCTAGAAAGGATCCATTTTTAGCAATGAATATCTTGCCTTCGGATCTGTGATATAAGGTGTAACCAACAGTTTCCTTTGGGTATTCTATGAAGACGCACTTCTCTGATTTCTTGGGTTCGAGCTTATCAGGTTGAAACTTTTTCACATAAGCATCGCAACCCCAAAGTTTTAGAAACGACAACTTTGGTTTCTTGCCAAACCACAGTTCATAAGGCGTCGTCTCAGCAGATTTTGATGGTGCCCTATTTAGAATGAATGCAGTTGTCTCTAATGCATAACCCCAAAATGATAGTGGTAAATCGGTAAGATACATCATAGATCGCACCATATCCAATAAAGTGCGGTTACGACGTTCGGACACACCATTATGCTGTGGTGTTCCATGTGGTGTGAGCTGTGAGACTATTCCACATTGTTTTTAAATGAAGGCCAAACTCGTAACTCAAATATTCTCCTCTATGATCAGATTGTAGAATCTTTATTTTCTTGTTACGATGATTCTCCACTTCACTCCGAAATTCGTTGAACTTTTCAAATGTTTCAGACATGTACTTCATTAAGTAGATATACTCATATCTGCTCAAATCATCCGTGAAGGTCAGAAAATAACGATACCCGCCACGAGCATCAACACTCATTGGACCGCATACATTAGTATGTATTTTTTCCAACAAGTCAGTAGCTCGTTCCATTGTTCCGAAGAACGGAGTTTTAGTCATCTTGCCCAGAAGGCACGGTTCGCAAGCATCAAATGATTCATAACCAAGTGATTCCAAAAGTCCATCTTTATGGAGTTTCTTCATGCGCTTTAGATCGATATGACCCAAACGGCAGTGCCACAAATAAGTTGTACTATCATTGTCAACTTTGCATCGTTTGGCATCAATATTATGAATATGTGTATCACTACGATCGAGATCCAACAAACTATTTTCATTGGGTGTATGACCATCGAAGGTTTTATTCATGTAAAGAGAACAACAATTATTCTCTGACTTCAAATGCATAACCATATTGCAATAAACATGATCAAATCGTATTCATGCTCAACGCAAACGCCAAATAACATTTATTTAGGTTTAACAGTAATCCCGAAAGTATAGGGGGTGTGCGATGATGATCATATCAATCTTGGAACCACTTCCAACACACATCGTCACTTCACCCTCAACTAGTCTCTGTTTATTCTGTAACTCCTGTTTCGAGTTACTAATATTTAGCAATCGAACAAGTATCAAATACCCAGGAGCTACTATAAACACTAGTAAGGTACACATCAATAACCTGTATATCAAATATACCCTTGTTCACTTTGCCATCCTTCTTATCCACCAAATATTCAGGGCATTTCCGCTTCCAGTGACCATTTCCTTTGCAGTAGAAGCACTCAGTTTCAGGCTTTAGTCTAGCTTTGGGCTTCTTCACGGAAGTGACAACTTGCTTGCCATTCTACATGAAGTTCCCTTTCTTTCCCTTTGCCCTTTTCTTGAAACTAGTGGTCTTGTTAATCATGAACACTTGATGCTCTTTCTTGATTTCTACCTTCATTGATTTCATCATCATGAAAAGCTCGGGAATCGTTTTCGTTATCCCTTGCATACTATAGTTCATCACGAAGTTCTACTAACTTGGTGATGGTGAGTAGAGAACTCTGTCAATCACTATCTTATCTGGAAGATTAACTCCCACTTGATTCAAGCGATTGTAGTACCCAGACAATCTGAGCACATGCTCAGTACTTGAGCTATTCTCCTCCATCTTTTAGCTATAGAACTTGTTGGAGACTTCATATCTCTCAACTCGAGTATTTGCTTGAAATATTAATTTCAACTCCTGGAACATCTCATATGGTCCATGACGTTCAAAATGTCTTTGAAGTCCAGATTCTAAGCCGTTAAGCATGGTGCACTAAACTATCAAGTAATCATCATATTGAGCTAGCCAAACGTTCATAACGTCTGCATCTGCTCCTGCAATAGGTCTGTCACCTAGCGGTGCATCAAGGACATAATTCTTCGGTGCAGCAATGAGGATAAACCTCAGACCACAGATACAGTCTGCTTCATTGCTACTATCATCTTTCAACTTAGTTTTATCTAGGAACACATATAAAACATAGGGAAGCAACAACGCGAGCTATTGATCTACAACATTATTTGCAAAATACTATCAGGACTAAGTTCATGATAAATTAAAGTTCAATTAATCATATTACTTAAGAACTCCCACTTAGATAGACATCCCTCTAATCATCTAAGTGATCACGTGATCCAAATTAACTAAACCATAACCGATCATCACGTGAGATGGAGTAGTTTTCAATGGTGAACATCACTATGTTGATCATATCTACTATATGATTCACGTTCGACCTTTCGGTCTCAGTGTTCCGAGGCCATATCTGCATATGCTAGGCTTGTCAAGTTTAACCCGAGTATTTCTGCATGTGCAAAACTGGCTTGCACCCGTTGTAGGTGAACGTTGAGCTTATCACACCCGATCATCACGTGGTGTCTCGGCACGAAGAACTTTGGCAACGGTGCATACTCAGGGAGAACACTTGTTCCTTGAAATTGTAGTAAGGGATCATCTTATAAAGCTACCGTCGAACTAAGCAAAATAAGATGTATAAAAGATAAACATGACATGCCATCAAAATATGTGATATGATATGGCCATCATCATCTTGTGCCTTTGATCTCCATCTCCAAAGCATCGTCATGATCTTCATTGTCACCGACATGACACCATGATCTCCACCATCTTGATCTATATCAATGTGTCGTCACATGGTCGTCTCGCCAACTATTGCTCTTGCAACTATTGCTATCGCATAGCGATAAAGTAAAACAATTATTTGGCGCTTGCATCTTATGCAATAAAGAGACAACCATAAGGCTACTGCCAGCTGCCGATAATTTTAACAAAACATGATCATCCCATACAACAATTTATATCTCATCACGTCTTGACCATATCACATCACAACATGCCCTGCAAAAACAAGTTAGACGTCCTCTACTTTGTTGTTGCAAGTTTTACGTGGCTGCTACGGGCTGAGCAAGAACCGTTCTTACCTATGCATCAAAACCACAACGATATTTCGTCAAGTTAGTGTTGTTTTAATCTTCACAAGGACCGAGCATAGCCACACTCGATTCAACACTAGTGCAGAACCGGGCAATAGCACCGGCTCGTAAGGCCCTTTAGTGCCGGTTTAGGAACCGGCACTAAAGTGTGGGCACTAAAGGCCCCCCCCCCCTTTAGTACCAGTTCAGCACGAATCGGTGCTAAAGGGCAACCACGTGGCACCAGCCAGCTCCGGGGGCCGGGAGCCCTTTAGTACCGATTGGTAACACCAACCGGTACTAAAATGTTTTGGGGGATTTTTGGTTTTATGATTTCTTTTTCATTTAATTTTGTGTTTTTCATTTTAATTCTTTTTCGTTTCACCCGCAGATATATATATAATAACTCATGCATGCTCGCATCATACATCATCATATATAATAACAAGTCCTACTAGCTAATTAATCAAGCATCATCATACAACTTCTACTCGTTATTAATAATAAGTCATACGATCATCATCCTCATAGTCATCGAACCCAACCCTACATAATTGTTCTTAGCACATGATCCTCAAGATCGGTAGGATCGGACCTAAACACACTTAAGGTAAAATAGCATAAAACAATATAGACCCTGACTCTCCATTATGAAGAATGGAGATCATCCATCTCCAATTCTTGCGCCTCGCTTCCTTTTGCTTCCAAGAAGCTCCTTACGACTGTCCATACATTTTTTCCATCCTTTGATTGTCATGTCTCCACTTCTTTTAGAAATCCGGTATGGACAGTTGAGATTCGGATGACCTGGATATATGTTCAAAACACGAACGCTGCCGCCATTACGATACATCAAATGAGGCACACAATTCTCTGGGATAAGCTGTTGAAAAACATAGTAATAACTTCGTAATTAGCAATGATGTACTAGTTTTAGAAGTGCACGCAAAAGATGCACGGATGTCGTAATAGTAAAAAAAAAACTTACCAGGGTATCTCCATGGTAGTTATCAGAGGTTCAACACGTGCACTAGTGGCACGTATTGACCATAATGTTGAGGAGTTCGATTGTAGATATTGTAATTCTCAATATCATTACAAAATCCAACCAGATGAGTTTTCTCCTTGTAAGTTAACTCAGAGCCATCGGTGTAGTAAGTTCTATCTACCATATTCTGCACATTCTTTGATACTTCAAAATAAGCTGTCAATGGAAATAAGCTGTCAACTATTTTGAAATGAACAATATAAGTTCTATTAATAATTAACTATGTTTGAGAAACTCACATAGCGGTAGAACTGGAGGAGTATCAACAAGGACCCAAATGTCCATATTGTCTTGCTCGATTTCAGGATCACCAAGATCCATGGTGACAAGCATACCCTCATCAAAACCATACAATTTGCAAAATGCTTCCCAATTTTGCAACCAAAATGGGTTACGCTCTCAGCATTATACAACTTTACTTCAAAATCCACATCATGATGGGTCCTTAGGTGAATTTTCTTCGTTTCAAAATTTTCATGGTCTTCAAAATCCATCCTCTCCAAGACATAGCGTCTTGCATGGCATGGGATCTACTATACTCGAATTGTAAAAGATGAAAATTACACGTTGAAATAGTTGAAGTCATGCTTAATTATGAAAAAAACACTTGTAAATGCGTTAAATTACCGTTTCAACTTCGAAAGTCTCCTCGAGCTTAATGTTGAAGCGCCGACCATCGTCCGGTGAGGCCTGTCGCACTCACTCGATCGTCGTGGCACCAACAGCACTCCCCCGGGAGACTTTCGTCGTCCGATGATGACATTTCCTATACGTTCATAATTCAAAGACTAAATTAGATCATTATTATTCAACTAATCATATGCATATGACTTGCATATAGTGCTCTCCAATTTGACTAAAAAAGAAACTAGTTCTATTAATTTTCTTGCTAAAAATAAACTACTTCAACTAGTTCAACTACTAAGCACTTACTATAAATAGAATAATGTAGTACTTACTCAAAATAAACAAGTTGCCCTCTAACTAAGTCCATTAAACACTTTCTAACATAATAAATATAGACTCAAAATATATAAAAAATTAAATAAACAAAAAAACTCATTAACAAATTATATTTTAATTAGATCATCAAATATCAGATACCTAAATTTTCTTACTAAAAATAAACTAGTTATATTAATTATTGAACAAGTTCAAATCTCATATACCTAAATATAGTAAACTAGTTCGACAATTTTCTTACTAAAAATAAACTAGTTATATTAATTATTCAACTAGTTCAAATCTCTAGTTCGACAATTTTCTATCTAGCTAATTCATCTAACATTCGATCATCTAATTAACTTTTCTAAAAACAGAAAATAAGTAAAAAATGTGTGTGTGTGTATGTGTATGTGTGCATGTACGTACGTATATGTGTGTGTATATGTGTGTGTGTGTGTGTCCCCGTGCGCCGCCCCGTGTCTGAAGGCGGCGTCTGGCGAAGCGTCTGGGCGGCGTACATGTGCAACGGCAGACGGCGGCGGGGAGAGCGAGAGAGACGTATACCCGCGGCGGAGCAGCGAGCGGCGCTATGACGTTAAAGCGGCGGCGAGACGACGGCAACGGCGGCGGCGGCGGGGGCAACGACGACGGCGGCGAGGGGCGGCAACGGCAACGCGACGACGACGACGGCGGCGGCGGCAACGGCGGCAAGCGCGCGAGAGGTTGAGACGAAAGAAGTAGAGATCTAACTGAATTTTCGCAAGTGTTGTATATATAGGAGAGGCCTTTAATACCGGTTAGAGCCACCAACCGGTACTAAAGGCCAACTTTGGCCAGGCCAAGAGGCGGGAAGAGCAGGCCTTTAGTACCGGTTGCTGGCTCCAACCGGTACTAAAGGTGGTCTTTAATGCAGTTGGAGCCACCAACCGGTACTAAAGGTCTTCTTGCTGCCACCCGCAGTTCGCAAAGTTTAGTCCCACCTGCCGGGTGACGGCAGCCGCACTGGTTTATAAGCCCGGTCGCGGCTGCCTCTTTGAACTCCTCTATATAGCAGGCTTGAGGGCCTAATTTCTGCGCGCTGCCCTGTGAGTCTGCTGGGCCTTTAGGGCCTGTAATTGCACGCCTATTGCGTAGCAGGCCAGAGGCAGCGCCCAGTTTTTATATTTTTTCTTTTCTGTTTCTTCTATTTATTTCTTCGTAGTTTTTTGTATAGTTTTTTCTTTTCTGTTATATTTATTTGTGAGTAGTTTTTCATCTAGTTTGCCAAAATTCAACATTTTCAGAGTTCATTTTGTAGTGATTTTCAATTTCACGGTCATTTTGTGAACGATTGAAAAATAGCAAATATAATTTTTCTTTTCTGTTATATTTATTTCTGAGTAGTTTTTTCTTTTTGCTATATTTATTTTCTTCTATTTATTTCTGAGTAGTTTTTTTATAATTTTTTCTTTTCTGCTATTTTTTCTTTTCTGCAAAACTTGATGGTCAAAGTCTGGAGTTATAACCAAAGTTTTAAAAAAAGAAATTCTGGTGTTGTAATAAGTTTTAAAAAATAAAATGCCTTTGTAACAGATGAGTTTAATTTTGTCAGAAACCTGACTACTTCAAAAGAGATTGTTCAGTTTGTAAACGAAGTGCATCCAGTTTTAGCCGTAAGCCTCTCTTCTTTCTTGCACATGCTATGTGGGTGAAATGATGATACCATGCCAAGTTTCAACTTTTTCAGAGTTCATTTGTAGTGCTTTTCAATTTCCAGGTCATTTAGTTCTCAAAACAAATCATTGAATGCATGAAAAATAGCAAATGAAGGCAGAAATGGTTGAAAGTTGATGGCGTCGCTTTGAATGGTGCATCTTGAACGCTTCTTCTTCTTCTTCTTCTTCTTCTTCTTCTTCTTCTTCTTCTTCTTCTTCTTCTTCTTCTTCTTATTCTTCTTCTTCTTCTTCTTCTTCTTCTTCTTCTTCTTCCTCTTCTTCTTCTTCCTCTTCCTCTTCTTCTTCTTCTTCCTCTTCTTCTGCTGCTTCTTCTGCTTCTTCTTCCTCTTCTTCTTCTTCCTCTTCCTCTTCTTCTTCTTCTTCATCTTCTTCTTCTTCTTCTTCTTCTGCTTCTTCTTTATATAGAGTTCAATGAAGACCAAATGCTTGTGATAGTTTTAAAAATAACATATTTAAATTGACATATTTAAATTGTGCATCTGAATGGAGAAAAAATACATTGGTCAGTACCGCCTTTCAGCCAAAACGCGCTACTGCTACAGAGAAGTACATATAAAAAATACATTGAGCATCAATGATCTTTTTGTATAGAATCTACATCGTCAATAGGAATCTACCACCGATTTAAGAACCGGCGAAGACTCCTATTGCAGCCACAGATCCTACACATAGAGTTCAATAAAGACCAACTGCTTGTGATAGTTTGAGAAGTAACATATTTAAGGTGGTAAAAGGCTTGTTAGGGGAGCGAGGTGGGACTAAAACAGCCTGCCATTAACGTCATTAGTACCGGTTCGTGGTTCGAACCGCACTAAATGGTGATGGTGGGGCCATAGCACGACCGCAGTCGACACAGCCTCTTTAGTACCGGTTCGTGGTACGAACCGTACTACAATTCACCACGAACCGGTACTATTGATCGCCGCCACGAACCGGCACTAATATACACATTAGTGCCGGCTCTAATGCAAACCGGCACTAATGTGCTTCACGTTTGACCCTTTTTTTTTACTAGTGCAACTAAAGTTGGAGAAACTGACACCCGCCAGTCACCTGTGTGCAAAGCACGTCGGTAGAACCAGTCTCGTGTAAGCGTACACGTAATGTCGGTCCGGGCCGCTTCATCCAACAATACCGTCGAATCAAAGTATGACATGCTGGTAAGCAGTATGACTTGTATCACGCACAGCACACTTGTGTTCTACTCGTGCATATAACATCTACGCATAAACCTGGCTCGGATGCCACTGTTGGAGAATGTATTAATTTCAAATATTTCCTACGCACACGCAAGATCATGGTGATGCATAGCAACGAGCGGGGAGAGTGAGTCCACGTACCCTCGTAGACCGAAAGCGGAAGCGTTAGCACAACGCGGTTGATGTAGTCGTACGTCTTCACGATCTGACCGATCCAAGTACCGATCGTACGGCACCTCCGAGTTCAGCACATGTTCAGCTCGATGACGTCTCGCGAACTCCGATCCAGCAGAGCTTCACAGGAGAGTTCCGTCAGGACGACGGCGTGATGACGGTGATGATGTTGCTACTGACGCAGGGCTTCGCCTAAGCACCGCTACGATATGACCGAGGTGGAATATGGTGGAGGGGGTACCGCACACGGATGGGAGAGATCAACAGATCAACTTGTGTGTCTATGGGGTGCCCCCCTCCCCCGTATATAAAGGATTAGACGAGGGGGAGGGTCGGGCCTCTCTTGGGCACGCCATAGGGGAGTCCTACTCCCACCAGGAGTAGGATTCCTCCCCTTCCAAGTTGGAGTAGGAGAAGTAGGAAAGAGGAGGGAGAGAAGAAGGAAAGGGGGGCCGGCCCCCTCACCCAATTAGGATTGGGCTTGAGGGGGGCACGCCCCCTCCTAGGCTTCCTCCTCCTCTATTCCACTAAGGCCCAATAAAGCCCATACACTCCCCGGCGAATTCGCGTAACTCTCCGCTACTCTGATAAATACCCGAATCACTCGAAACCTTTCCGATGTCCGAATATAGTCGTCCAATATATCGATCTTTACGTCTCAACCATTTCGAGACTCCTCGTCATGCCCCCGATCTCATCCGGGACTCCGAAGTACCTTCGGTACATCAAAACATATAAACTCATATTACCGATCGTCACCGAACTTTAAGCGTGCGGACCCTACGGGTTCGAGAACTATGTAGACATGACCAAGACAGGTCTCCGGTCGATAACCAATAGCGGAACCTGGATGCTCATATTGGCTCCTACATATTCTACGAAGATCTTTATCGGTCAAACCACATAACAAGATACGTTGTTCCCTTTGTCATCGGTATGTTACTTGCCCGAGATTCGATCGTCGGAATCTCAATACCTAGCTCAATATCGTTACCGGCAAGTCTCTTTACTCGTTCCGTAATGCATCATCCCGCAACTAACTCATTAGTCACATTGCTTGCAAGGCTTATAGTGATATGCATTATCGAGAGGGCCCAGAGATACCTCTCCGACAATCGGAGTGACAAATCCTAATCTCGATCTATGCCAACTCAACAAGTACCATCAGAGACACCTGTAGAGCACCTTTATAATCACTCATTTACGTTGTGATGTTTGGTAGCACACAAAGTGTTCCTCCGGTATTCGGGAGTTGCATAATCTCATAGTCATAGGAACATGTATAAGTTATGAAGAAAGCAATAGCAATATACTAAACGATCAAGTGCTAAGGTAACAGAATGGGTCAAGTCAATCAAATCATTCTCCAATGATGTGACCCCGTTAATCAAATGACAACTCATGTCTATGACTAGGAAACATAACCATCTTTGATTCAACGAGCTAGTCAAGTAGAGGCATACTAGTGACACTCTGTTTGTCTATGTATTCACACATATACTAAGATTCCGGTTAATACAATTCTAGCATGAATAATAAACATTTATCATGAAATAAGGAAATAAATAATAACTTTATTATTGCCTCTAGGGCATATTTCCTTCAGGTTGCGGTCGGCGGTGCAGGACATGAAAGAAAATAACCTGACAGAGGTTTTATGTCCGTGTCGAAGATGCAAAGGAATAGTTTGGCTCGACCCCTATGACGATGGTCGTGTCAAAGCGCACCTGCTCATGACTGGTTTCATGGATGACTATACTCGGTGGATTATTGAAGATAAGGATGATGATATTGAGGACGCCAACGGGGCAGGCAATGATGACACGGGGCAAGACGAAGAGATGATCGATAATGGCAGTGGGGAAGAGGCCAGACATGGCGGCGGAGAAGGGGTCATACATGGCGAAGGAGAAGGGTCCGGACATGGCGGCGGAGAAGGGGTCGGAGATGGCGGCGGAGAGAACGTGGACTCCATGCCGCAGATTTCGTGGGTACTAAGTTCAATTGTGTGAGACCCTCATGTTCAAGCACTGCTTCGCAAGGAGACGAGTACTGAGAGAGCTACTTCTAGAGAGGAGGCTAAGCTGCAGCAACTGGTGGTAGACTTGAACACTCCATTGTATGATGGTTGCAATCCTGAGCTGACCTGCTTGAGTTTCACGCTCCAACTCCTGAAGACGAAGGCTAAAAACAAATGAACCGACACTAGCCTCGATGAGAACTCCATCGTCGCGGAATTCGACGTGATGGGAAAGTTTATGTCGGCCTGATTGCGATATGGTGGGTGCGTGGAGGCACAGCGGGGTTGTGTAGTACGGTGGGCACAGCAGGCAGCGGGGTGTGGCAGCACGACGGGAGACGAGGCAGGGCAGGGCGACAGGCGGCTTGGCACGATACTGCGGCGCAGTAGGGCATGGAGGAACGACGGTGTGGCGGTTAGACAACATGGCACGACAGGTGGTGCGTGGCGGCCCAGCGGCAAGCCTGCGTGTGAATGAAGTATGATGCCACCCGCCAAAATTACACGTGGCCTTTTCTTCGCGTAAACTTGGAGGGCAGATAAAGTGATTATATGGGATCCCGTAAAAAATTCGGGTTTACGAGAGCTGTTGGGGGCCTTTTTTGCCCCAACTTCGTATAAACGGTAAATTTCCAAGGAATATATGAACTATTAGACTTGCTCTGACACTCCTACCAACAGAAGCACAACGCAGTGGCATCTTCCTTTTCAGTTTGAGTTTTGAAATTTCAATTTAAGCTTCACTAACCTCCTCTTTGACATCAGCTAAAGCAAATCTTCATATTGAAAGTCCATATGGATATGGTAAACAATCTTGGTCGGGCAGTCGGTTACCACTTCGATCGGTCGCGCGTGCACCAGTGGATTAAAAGAACATTCTTTTGCCAAAGCTCAAGCTCGGGGGTGCCCCGTGCTTCTATAGGACATACACGCCGCCCCCATCCCCAACCTTGTATCTTCCCTATCCAATTATTCCTTATCTTTTCTCCATCGGCGGCCATTGCGCGACCTCCATCCCTCTCTCTACAAGGCCAGCCCGTGTGGCCATGGCCAAGCGCTGTTCTACGCTCCATCCCACGTTACAAGGAAGAAGACGAGGGGGAGGGGGCAATATTGCACGGGAGTTGCCATGACGCTACTGCAGAGAAGACGAGGGGGAGGTGATTGGCGTCGTCGCCGCACGGGGAGCCCCGATGTCGTTGATTGCTACCAGTCAGCGATTGATGTGGCGATGGCGACAACCTGATGCGGTTATAGCCATCGATGCGGATGAGCTACAACTGTTGCGAACAGGAAGCTGTGACAATGGTGCCCCATGCTTCAACCATTGATTGTAGAAGCTACATTCGGCGACAAGTGGAGGTGCAAACCGCGACGGCTGAGAGCTGCGACGGACGGTGCTCCCGTGCTACAACCATTGACAACATAAGTTACATCCGACGTGTGCGGAAGCTACGACCAATGCCCACGTTAGTTGCAACTGGTGAGCCTACGGCTGCGACCGAAGGCTGGAAAGCTGCAACCGGCGCCTGCAGAATCTACGACCAGCATCCATAGAAGCTGCAGCTGGCAAGATGTAAAAATTTGTGATTTTATTGAATCCCTGATCTTTTTTTGAATTATTGAGCAAAATTTCAAATTTGTGAGCTTTTTTGAAGGCAAATTATGTTTTGAATTCATCAGCTTTTTCCAAATCCACAATTTGTTTTTCTAAATTGTGAATTTTTTTCAAATTTTGAACACAATTTTAATTTATGAATACTTTTTTGAATTCATGGACATGGTTAAATTTCGCAAGTATTTTAAAGGGAAAACTTTGTTTTTGCCACTCTAGCTTTTGCCAATTTTGCTTATACCACTCTAGAATTTGACATCTCACTTTTACCACTCTTGGCTTTTGACAATACATCACGAATGCCATTCCATGGCAAAAACAATAATTTTTCATTTCACTTTTGCTACTCTTAGCTTTTGACAATGTATCACAATTGCCACTCTGAAATTTTTGCTTTTGCCACGGAATGGCAAAAGTGATATATTGTTAAAAGTTAAGAGTGGCAAAAGTGAAATGTCAAATTCTAGAGTGGCATAAGCAAAGTGGGCAAAAACTAGAGTGGCAAAAACAAAGTTTTCCCTATTTTAAATATTCACGAACATTTTTCTCAATTCATAAACTTTTAAACTCATGCTTTTTTTCAATGTCAACTTTCTGAATTCATGATAATTTGCAAACGGGCGCACCCCCCCCCCCCCTTCATTGATATTGCATGGGCTGGCCCATTTACCCATCTGCAAACGGGCGCACCCACAGTGACCACTACGACTCCAAACAATTCAAAAGGTTTTGCTCTTTTAGTCTTTGTCCAATTCACAGGAAGTCTCCGTTTTTGAAAAGCTTTCCAGCCGTTTTTTTTCTTGTTTTCCATACATTTTTTTGCAAGTCTGGTTATGTGTAGTTTTTTTTGTTTCTTCAGTCTTTTTTATTGTTTAATATTTTCTTTTCCTTTCCTTTTTCCTTTTCAAAATGCGTGAACTTTTTGAACTATAAGACCCTTTTTTCAAAATTTTATATACTTTTTTCCAAATTTGTTGAACTATTTTTTTCAAATTGACGACCTTTTTCATATTTGAGGAACTTTTGTTTTCAACATCAGTGATATTTTCCATGTTTGATAACTTTTTTAGGATGAATGAATTTTTTTTTTCAACATTTGATGAACTTTTAGCCAACATCGTTGAACTCTTTTCCTAAATAAATGAATTTTTTTCTAAATAGATAAAATTTTATAAAATTCAATGAACTTTTTTCAAATTCATGAACTTTTTTCTAATTCAATGAACTTTTTCAAATTAGTGCAGAAAATTCCTCATAATTTGTGAACATTTTTTTAAATCCGTGCACTTTGAATTTTTCAATGAAATTTTCAAATCCATGGACTTTTTTCAAAATCATGATATTTTTTATATTCACAAATTTTTCGCAAAATTCATGAGCTTTTTTTCAATATCAATGAACTTTTTTCAAAACAGATGAACTTTTTTCAATTTTTACGAACGTCTTCAAATATTAGACTTTCTTCAAGTTCACGTTTTTATTGTGAATTAATTTTCCATTTTTATCATAAAATAACACGCACAATAAATTGGTTATATGTCCTACATGATAATGTTGTACTAATAAACTATCAATAACTGTTGTTTCGGCAAAAGCGAACAACGAGATGAATTTGCGTAGCGGTTATTCTCCCGCCTACAGACGTTGACGGGCATGGATCGAACCAGCAGTGGTAACCGGCTAAAGAGGAGGGGAGCTCCTATACAACGTCTTCAATGCCACTTGTTGCAACTGGCACTGACGCATGAGCTCCTGGCCGGTCCAACAATCCGCTCAGAAAACACATCGAAAAAATTAAAGCTTTTATTCCGGGTATAGCGGGATTAGAACAATGAATCCTAGCGTTGAGAGTTGTCACTCGTAACCACCAGATCAAGCTTATTTTGTTGACCACACATAGGAAAAAAAAAACTTTTTGACCCTTCCTTTACTTAAAATATATTATATGTAACTAGTATAAATTAATTTGAAAAGAAAGTACAAATTCAAAATAGAATTCTAAAAAACATTGAAACATGCACGAATTTGAAAAAAGGTTCATAGAAACTGGAAAGAGTTCATGGAAATGAAAAAAAGCTCATCCAATTTGAAAAAAAAGTTCATCATCTCGAACAAAAGTTCAGAATTTTGAAAAAAGTTCATCTATTTTGAAAACAAATTAACAAATTTGAAAAAAGCTATCAATTTTCAAAAAAAAATCATCAATTTAAAAAATAACATCATTGATTTTGAGAAATAGTTCATTGATTTGGAATAAAATTCATCAGATTTGAAGAAGGTTGATCCAAATTCGAAAAAAGTTCATCTAAACTGCAGAAAGTTAATTCGAATTTCAGAAAAAGTGCATCAATATTGAAAAAAGTTCACAAATTTTAAAAACTCATGGAATTTGAAATAGAGATCTTCGATATTGAAAAACTTAAAGAATTTGAAATAAAAGTTCATCGGAATGAAAAAAAGTTTCATTAAACATGAAAAAAATCATCAAACTTGAAAAAGGTTCATCAATTTTGATTTTGTTTTTACAAAATTTGTAAAAATTCCATCAAACTATGTAGAAGAGGAAAGAAAAACAGAAAAAACAAAACAAAAACAGGAAAAAACAGAAAAAGAAAAACACGAAACAAAATGGAAGATAAGAAGAGAAAATGATGAAAGTAAGCATATCTAGCTGCGGTGGCAGGGTGGCTACGGTGCAGTGCAACTTTGCAGGAAAAACTTGTTCGATTCACAACACTAGCGTTGTGGAAAACAAGAAAAAAAACCTTGATGGCTAGAGGGGATGTGCACTCCAGCCGCCCATTTGCAGAAAAAGCCTATAACGGGCGCCTGAAGCACCCAATAGGAAACGCCAAGAGGAGGCCCCGGTCCATGGGACATCCTATATGGCGTGGTGCGTGCCAACGGTCGGGGAAGTGTCCACCCCCAGCCAACATGCACGCCCTATTGGGTCGGCCGATGCATGAGGATGGACACTCCCTGTGATTAAAAAATAAACATTTTTTTAATTTTAAATAACATTATTCTTTCGACCAAAAATATCATGAGCACTCTTTAATAGTTGATGAACAATTTTTAATCTTCTAGAACAAACTTGGAATTTGAGGATTATTTTTTTAACTTGATGAACAAAATTGGTATTAAAGAACATTATTTTTTTAAATGGATGAAGAAATTTTGAATTCAACGAACAAACTTTTAATTTGGTGAACATTTTCTAAATGATGAATAAAATTTGAATTTCATGATAATTTCTTTAGGGCGTTGAACATTAACAAGTTTTTCGAAATATTTCCTAATTTTTGGATATGTAACCAAATTTCAAAACGGGAAGAATGTATGAAATTCATGCACAATTTTTTTAAATGGGACCATTTTTCCAATGCCAATTTTCACACAAACGCGAATAAGTTTTGAAAAAAATGTGACCAATACTTGAATTTGGGAACAAATTTAAAATCTGGATTTATTCTGCATTTCTCGACTAATTTTGAAAAATAATTTTTTTATCAAAAGGGTACATTTTTTTCGTCTGTAAAAAAATTGAAACAATGAACAATATACGTAAAATGCAAACATTATTCTAGATTTGGGAACAATTTTTGAATTTGTGAACAAATTTTCAAATAAGAAAATTTGTTGAACTTTTGATATTCATGGAAAAGGAAAACATTTTTTCAAAATGTGAACATTTTTTGAATTGTGAACAAAATTTGAAAACAGAACTTTTTTGAACTTATGAACCTGTGTTTAAAGTTTAACGTTTTTAAATATCACAATTTTTTTTGAATTTTGACCAAAAACTAAAAGACAGAATCATTTTTTGACATCCCATGTAATTTTTGTAATTTCGAACAATTTTGAAAATCTAAAAACATAAATGGATACAAGAAACCAGAAGAGAAAGGAAATAAAAAGGAAAAAGGAAAAAAGAATCAGATAACTAAAAAAAGGAAAAGAAAAAATGAAAAACGAAAAATTGAAAAACTAATAAAACACCAAAAAACACATAAAAGAAACAGCAGAAAGAAATAAAAGAGAAAAAACAGACCTGGACTGGTTGAGAACCTTCTAGAAGGTTCTCAACACCGGGATCAGTGAAACGCGCAAACGGGCTAGCCCATTTAATCGCTCACCTTGCCATGGCTTTGTGTTTGCACGGCAACTTGACGCAAAGAGCGTCGTATATGGTTTTCCCGTACTACCCTCCTCCCTGGTCGAGCGTACTTTCCAAAGGGCCGGCCATATAAGCTGATAGTGTTTGCCTTTACTCTTAAATTTTAGATGGTTGCTACCAGTTTTAGCAAGCGTCTGGATGCATTCGTGCTGTTTTTCAGGAGGTTTTTCTGCATTTTTGGCTGGTTTTCTTTCTTCTTTCTTTTGCTTTTACTTTTTCATTCATAAACTTTTTGAAAATCAATATTTTTTGCTCAAATTTTCGTGGTATTTTTCAAATTTTGTGTTCTTTTGCAAGTTTCTTCGTGGTGTTTTTTTAATATCGCAAAAAATTTAGTATTCAAGAAGTTTTTTCAATTTCACGATATTTTCAAATTGATGAAATTTTATAACTTCGTGACTTTTTCTAAATTTGATGAAAATTTTAAAATCCACGGATGTATTAAAATTCTTGAACTTTTTTCGAATTCACAAACTTTTTTTTGAGTTGATGCACTTTCTTTTTGTTTTTTCAAATGCTTGAATTAGGTTGAACCTTTTCCTAATCACTGATCTTTTTCCAAATGGGAAGTTTTTTTTGCATTCATTAAATTTTGTCATATCAAAATTTTCCCTAATTTATAAAATTTTAAAAAAATTAAACACAATTTTGAATTTATGTGCATTTTTTGAAAATGCACAATTATTTTTTAATACGTAATATTTATTCAATTCATTAACTTATTTAACTCCTCATTTTTAAGTTCACTTTTTTCGAATTCATGATACACGAAATTTAATTCTAGAAAACCAGAATGTGATTTTTTTAAACTATAAACAACAGCAACTAAAAGCCTGAAGAGAAAATGATTGTGCAAGCATTCGTACGTGACCAGTTGGCCTCATGCCATCACACAACTGGGGCTCGGCCCACTCGTGGGTAGTGCTATAGCGACTTTTTGGCGCTTGAAGCGCCAATAAGGGTCTCTCTTTAATCTGCGCCACATCACGAGTATAGGACGCCAATTTATGGATTAGGAGCCGAGGGTTCAGACTGTAGACCAGGCAATCTCTAGAAGTTTAGTGTTTAAACAAGCTTTGCTCTACTTATAAATACTCCCTTCATTGAGCATTAGTTTGCTCAACAAATTATGAGTTATATGTAACAAGAAACATATCATTTGCACGGCAAGAAAAAAACATACCATTTGATTCACATTCAGGAGCAGTTTTCAGTGCCTTTGATTTAGTTTCGTTAAGCTTTTCTCTGTTCGGAGGCAAAGTATTTGAAGTCATTGCTTACAAGTGTCCGTGTTAAGAATGGCCAATGGCTATGTAATAAACCAGAACATGATTTTCTTTTTGGAAAAGGGGGAAAAGACTGTGAGGTCCGCATCGATTAATGCAGTTGCCTTAAACAAGAACATGAGTTGGCTTATTTGTACATGAGCCCGACATTGTAACTCTTCTGCTGATCAGAGGTTAACGGTGCACAAAGAGTGGAATAAATTCTCCTTCTTTTAGAAAAATGAGCTCACCACAACAAAATTTGCCCGGTGTACATACAGAAATCTTCAATCTATCTATGGTTATGTATTAAAAGCAAACTACGAGCTTGCTGGAAAAAAGATAGAGATGCTAGAAACCGAAAACGGAAATAATCTGTCCATACATCATGTGTGCCGTTATTAATCTACTTTATTATTACCTCCGTTCCAAATTCCTTGTCTTAAAAGTACAAGTCATGTTAATAAGTAAAAGGACATGTACTAGAAAATTCTGAAAAGTAAAAGCAAAATGATCTCACAATAATACAACCCGGTGGGTGGAATAGAGCACTTTGGTGGTGCAATAAAGGAGGACTGGGCGTTGGCAATAAAAGGGATCAGGCCACTGCGAGGGTTGTAGTTTTCACTTCCCACATTCTTTGATGGAAATAGCTCTACAGAAATCGATAAGAAAGGGTAACTTGGAGGAAGTTGGCAAAGCATCAAACCTTTCTGATGGGAATGTGAGGACTCAAAATCAATAGAATGGGGGCGCATCACGTCCTGTGGCAGACGAGCTTGGGCAAAATAGGGCAAGAAGCACAAGCAGAGACTATGCGAGCTTCCAAGATGCGTTGATTCTGACCACGGCAACCAGGTTGGCGTAACAAACGGCATAGACGACCCAACGGAGTGGCAATCATTGCACACAAGTCTTACGAGCGATGCTGGACGCTACTCATGAATCTCTTCACGCGAGGATGATCAGGGTTACTGGTGCATTTTCACACGACCATTGATACAATTAATAATGCATGTAAAAGCCAGCGGAGTGGCATACGAAGGTTTACAGTTGTTTACACGCTAACTAGGATCTTTTCGCGAATCAACCTGTGGTTGAGTTGGTTAGGTGGACAGTGGTATCCCCAAGCCACCAGGGTTCAAATCCTGGTGCTCGCATTATTCCTGGATTTATTTCAGGATTTTTAGCGATGCGCTTTCAGTGGGAGGAGACGTTCCCGTCGACGACGAGGCGCCTACGGTGACTTCGTAAATCTCAGTTTCTCGGAGGTGCTCATAGGGATAGGGTGTGCGTGTGTGCGTTCATAGGGATGAGTGTATGCGTGTGTATATGAGTTTTTATGTCTGTACTGATGCTAAAAAAAAACTAGGATCTTTTCAAGCTAACTAACCACTCCCCCTGAGTTTCACAGGGGTGGGCCCCTCCTTCCCTTTAATCTCCAATCAAAATTCACCTGCGTGTAAAAGCCTGTATTCCTCCACATGTGTACCATTACTACCATTAATATTTGTCATATCTGATTTAGTGATCCGCACATATTCCCTCTGTCACAGTTTAGAAGGCACAGTTAAATTTGCATGTGTTTCCATAATAGACAAGATTTAGGGCGCATTGCATTTATTTCTAGTAGCTAATTGGTACTCGGATATACTATTTTTATATGCATGCATAGTGTGAATGCTATTTTTTAGCCTATCTCGCAACCAATAGATAACCACCTAGGTCCCAGAGAATTTCCAAGCGCACTTTCTAAACCGTGACAGTGGGGGTACTTGTTCAACCAAATGGACGCGTCTCTGTTTTGGCAGCTCTCGAGGAAAACTACTACGTATAGTGTGAGTGTTATGGACAACATATTATGGCAAATATGTACTCCCTCCGTTCCTAAATGTAAGTCTTTTTAGACATTTCAAATGGTAACAACATACGGATGTATGTAGACATATTTTAGAGTGTAGATTCATTCATTTTGCTCCGTATGTAGTCATTTGTTAGAATCACTAGAAAGACTTATATTTAGGAACGGAGGGAGTAGTTATTAAAGTTAAATGGAAGTATTTCTCATAAAAATCAATAATGTTTTTAGTAAAACATGGTTGGCTTACTATTTATTTGCAGACAAAAAATGCAAAAGTTTGACGGTTGACTACATTACTTCGTTGGATGTGCCGTATTTGAAACGGAGGTGCGATCTATTATTACTTTACTGTAATACTAAATACAGACTTTCTAGAAAATCCGACGTTAATCAACGAGAAAAAGAGTTAAACTGTTTATGTGGTAGATTCAAATTATGACGGTCTAGATTAAATATATAAAAAAAGTGACTACATTTCAAGATCGGATACTGCACCAACCGGTGATCACGGGGCATCTGACGAGATTGTAACTCCTTTGCGGGACTGCCGTACACTACTCTGCCGATGGATAACCACAGACCGTTGTGCCTCATTACGTGCCTATTTTGTGCTGACTCCTGTGACATACATACTACCTGATTCAGTGCAACTTCTCCCACCGCATGATTATGCCAGCAGCCCTCGACCGAGGCATCGATGGTCGTGTCCTCTTCTCTAGCACTTGGCATGAGTGCGTCGGCGGGACTGTCGCAGCCCAGGGGCAGCTTCAAGGCCAGACCTCCACATCAACAATGGCCCAGTAAACGTCCAACGAAGTGAAAGCTCCGAACTGTAGTGAACTGCTGGCTGCGAGCAGATGAGAGGCTGAGGCCTTTGTAATGTGAGGAGCGATGGGGTGTGGACTCAATCAGAGATGAACCTAGTGCCTTGTTCCTCTTTTCCGTCTATCTCTTCCTCTCTTTCTCTCTAAACTGATACTCCAATTTGTCTTGAGTCTGATAGTAATCGCTCCTAAATCCTATTTGATGAGTTACCATTAGGTTTGGTTCATGAAAATTGGCACCTAGAGCCTCTCGATTCCCATCCCTTCTCCTTTTCTCGTTTGGTTTGTAATAACATCTCATCTCATGCACATTTAACCAGATCATTTCGAAGGAACCCGCATTAGCTGCAGCTGGACACTTTGAGATGCTGGGCAAGAACTAGAAGTGGCGCAGAGATTCTTCGTAGGAAAAGAAATGTGCATGCTTGCGGGTAACTGGTTGGACTTTGTATGCGACTACCAAGTGCAGGCGGGCCACATCTGCATCTTGGTACCGGCAAAGGGTGAGGAAAGGTCCACATTCATGGTTCATACAGTCCGTGCAGAAGCTACTCTCGTAGGGGTGTTAAAATGGTTCGCACAAGCCAGGATTCTCAAGTTGGTGGGGGAAGGAATGGCACATACAGATGTCGTTTAGGAATGGCAAATGACGGATGCCTTTTATTGGTTAGAGTCAAGCATGTCCACGGCAATGGTCTTTGTTCTGGGGACATGTACCATGGTTGTTCATATCATTTTCAGAGATCATCTCTTTCTGTTGGTACTACCATGCATAGTTGTCTTTGGGGCGTTTTGTACTCTGAAATCAAGCAATGGCTATCTCTCTGAGGGCATACCTAGCCGATCCCCTAAAATTTATAGGAGAAAACGGCCGAGTATACTTTAGAAGAGTACTTTTGCTCCACTGGAAAATGGTCGTTTCTAACCAATCTTCTAAATTTAGCGGAGTAAATTTTTGTTTGGCTCATATATTTCTCGAACACTTACTATATATGTGGTGCAGCGACGATGGTGACCACGCCAACAACATCGGAGAGCACGTCGGACACGCCTGTCGCAGTGCGTCACGGGGCCGTCATCGCTGTCGGTGCTACCGATCACCGCCGGATCAACCGCCAACATGAACGCAACATCCGTCTGAAGAACCCGCTGCAGCACTGCCATGCAGATCCGGGCGAGGTCGCCGGCGCTACGAGCCTCTGGCAGGGGCGGAGACAGGGGGATGAGCAGCCCCCCCCCCCCACCCCCCAAAAAAACTAACTGTCCAAGATTTTATGTCATGCCACTCTTTTCACGGCCATTAGCCCCCCTCCAACGATCGCTTTCCCATAATTTACGTACAGGGCAGTACCAACTGTCCTATATTTATGCTATGGTAATCTTTTTCGAAAAAACTAACGCTCATACGTGTGGCATCTTGCACATCGTCCACACGCCTTCATCATCACTCATTTTGCCACGTATGAACAGATGACATCAGCAGGAATTTTTTTGGTTTTCGGCTTAAAAATGTTTTATCTCCTAATTAAAAAATTGAATTAAAAATCCATTTTCACAATTAAATCCGTCTCGACGAGATTTTCAAAACTAGACCCCATGTTGATATGTTTCGATAAAAAAAAATTTACCCAAAAGTTGCCATGATGTTTACACTGTAGTTGCCATAGTTCTTAAACTAAAGTTGCCATGTGGCAATTTTAGTTTGTATAGCATGACAATTTTGGTTTTTTGATGATGGCAATTCTAGTACTTTGACCATGAAAATTAGTTTTTGTATGAACCATGGTAATTTTAAGTGCATGTATCATGGCAAGTCTAGTTTCTTAATTCCCCGTTTTATAATATGTCAAATTTTACTTTTAAATGTAGAAGAAAATAGCTGAAATATATCATGGCAACTTCAGTGTAAACATCATCGCAATTCATATACAATAGACATGGCAACTTTTAACCCAAAAAAATTCATCGAAATATATTGATATAAGGTCTAGTTTCGAAGATCTCGTCACGAGGAATTTAATGGTCAAACAGATTTTCAATTGGATTTTCCATTTAAGAGATAAAACATTTTAAAAACTGAAATCCAAAAAGATTCCCACATGTATGCATGCAGTAACGTGGCGCAGTCTGTGTGTTATAAGGCGTGTGAGCGGATTTGACTCCCACCACACATGTGAGCGTTAGAGCATCTCCAGCCGCGCCCCCAGAACGGCCTCCCCAGGCGATTTTTTCGCGCCGGCGCCGAAAAAACGGCCCAGTCGCGCCCCCAAAGGCCCATTGTTCGCCGGCTCAGACCGAAATTGGCGTAGGCGGACCCAGGCCAAACCCGACGCGCTGGGGGCGCCGGGCAAAACGTTTTTGGCGCGAAAACCGGCGGGCCCTCTTTGGCAGCGACTCGGCTCTTCTCGTCGCTTCGTCGTCCTCATCGCCTCGGTTCCCGCGGTGAATCAATGCCAAAGCTGCCGCGCGCTGCCGCGCCGGTCAGCCTCCTCCATTGATGCCTCACGGGCGGCGCAGTGAAGACCGGACGACGCGCGTCCCTCGCCCGCCACGCGTACACACGGCGGCCACGCGTACGCGCGTCGCCTCCGACTATATAAGCTGCCCCCAGAGCGCCGGTGACACACAGACACTCCATCGCCGACGCCCGTTCCTCCTCCGTTCAACCATGGCCGAGCGTCACCTTCACGAGGACGAAGCTCGGCTCCTCTTTGAGGCTGAGTACCCGGTCCCACCGGACATGCGGGTGCCCGGGGCGTGGAGGATCAGCGCCGGCGGGGTCCCGGTGTCACCACCACCCACCGGGGCGGCGCGGCGTGCGGAGATCGCGCATATCCGCGCCTCTCTGCCGCAGGCGGCGAGGGAAGGTCCACGGTGCGTCCCTGACAACCCGATGTGGGAGCCCTACTTCCGTTGCCGCCACGCCGAGCAGCTCGAGGCCACCAATGGCGTCGTGCCCTCCGGGAGGCTCAACTCCGAAGGCCGCCGCTGATGGTGGGGCGTGCCCGGCCGCACGCTGGAGGTCGTCCTCGATTACATCGAGGACGGCAACACGCCCAGGCTGGAGTACCCCGCTCCACCGTCCTTCCCCCGCCGGCGTGGGAGCTCGTGGACGTCGAGGCACATCTCGGGGCGTCCTTGACCGGCTCTCCCTGCCTCCGCCCCGTCAAGCCGGAGCCCCAGGACACGCCGGTCAGCCACCGCATCGCCGACTCCTCCCCCACCTCTGGACGCCTCGTCCTCGTCAGGCCGAAGGCGGAGCCCGGCCTCCCCGCGGAGTACGAGGCCATAGCCCGGCGCGGCTTCTCCGACGAGGAGGCCCTAAAGTGGGCGCGGGACGACTACCTCCGCGACGAGATGGTCCGGCAGTGCCAAGCCCTGGAGGAGATAGCCGCCCGCAGGCGTGGGCGCGAGAACGAATACGGCGTGGTGATCCTCGACATCGACGAGGACGAGGATGCCCCCGGACCGTCCAACCCGCCGCGCCAACCTGGGGAGGAGTGCAGCAGCGACGGTGGCCGCGGAGGAGGCGAGGACGATGGTGGCGGCGGCAACTACACGCAGTTCTACATGTAGAGCTTCAAGGGCGGGCGGCGGTGAGGAGCGGCGAGGGCGACAGCGGGCCTAGTAGCGTTTTTTTTCTTTTCTATAAAATATTTTAAATATGTATGAACTCGCCGAAGTTTGGTTGAATTTAGCCGTGTTTAACCGAACGTCGCCGAACGTTTTTTTTTAACAATTAGACGCGGCTGGGGACCAACTCGTCCCAGACCGGTTTTTTGCGCCGGCTCGCCCCCAAACGGCGATTTTAGGCGCCTCCTGGGAAGCCAACAGCGGAAGCGGTTACCAGTGGAGAAAGTTGCGTTTCCTTATCCAGCGTCAGAACAAGGGCAAGCCGTGATGCCGCGAAGACTGCCGATGTCCGCTGATCACCGTTGCTGGCTCACCGTAAGCCTTTGCCATGCTCCAAGGAACTCACCGTAAGCCTTTGTGATCGTGGATGCCATTGCGCCGGCAGCGGCTACTGCGAACACTGTTCTACATACCACCCAAGAAGCAAAAGTTTGCATCTTGTGTTTGCCAACAAACGTCGGGGACATCAACACTGGCCAGCAGCTCATGGCCGTTCTCACTGGCGACCGTGAGACGCAGCACGCATTCCCCACAACAATTGACGGTCAACCCATCGACGTTGTCCCCTGCAGGCAGTGTGCGTCTGTGGCAGAGTATGGCGCCCGCGAGGGCTGAGTATGCTCGTGTTGATTTGATTATAAACAATCTGAGTCCTAGAAGAGGCAGAAACCGCAGACGCACGACAGTAACAGTGACATCAGCGACGAGAAGAAGCCAACGCGAGGGTGCAGGGGAAGAAGCATGACAGGCTGGTTGTGTCGGTCTGCATCAACCGTGAGCTGGCTGCTTAGAAGTTTTATGTTCTTTCTACTTTGTTAGAGATATATTTGTTATTTAGAGATTGTCGGGGATTAGATAGAAATTATTTTCATCTTATCTCTAGGAGGCGTCTTGCCGTCTATGTTTTGTACTCAATATATACTCACCCTCGGGACTTGATAATACATCCAACGCATTACACCAATTATCTTCTCTCTATCCTCTTACATACTTCACTGGGCGAAGCTAGAAAAATATGAATTATGTTCATCTCAGTAAATCTAGGTCCTCAAAGTAAGAAATACATGTTCTTAGATGGGGCAGAATAACATGGTTTGGGCCAGGGAGGGGGGGGGGGTGGTTTACAAATGGGCCAATTGCTTGCTGTTTGGTCAGTAAATGCTAACAAGAGGGGGGGGGGGGTGT